>JASDQU010100929.1:39359-55655 GCA_032191745.1 Picea mariana | reverse complement strand
TTGCGCATGAAGGAAGGTACGAAGATAGATGATCATTTGAATACTTTTAATACTCTCTTAGTTCAGTTGACTAGCATGGGAGTGAAATTCGAATCTGAAGATATGACGACTACATTATTATGTTATTTTCCCGCATCATGGGATCATTTTGTTACCTCTATTAGTTTCAGTTCAATAGAAAGTATTGAGTTTGATGATATTGTTGGAGCTTTACTGTCTGAGGAAACAAGGAAGAAATCCAATTCATAAACCTCTACATCTGAGGCGATGGTGGTCATAGGAAGACCTAAAGAAAGAGGACATGGTCAAAGGGATTTCTCTCGGTCAAATTTGAAGGGAAGAAAGAGAAAGCTTAAGTGTTGGTTTTGTGGCAATTCTGAAAACATGAAGAAGGACTGTTGGAAGCAACAAAAAGCCTCTAAAGAAGACCCCCAAAAAGAGACAAAAGAAGAAGATGAAACCGAAACAGGTTCAACAACAGGTTCAAGTATGACTGATGAAGTTTGATCAATTAGTATTGGTTCACGTTATGATCAAGAGTGGTTATTAGATTCTGGTGCTTCAAACTACATGTGTCTTCATAGACACTGGTTTATTACTTATCAATCTATAGATGATGGAATAGTTTACATGGTAAATGATATCTTGTGTAAAGCTATGGGAATTGGTTGCATTCGAATTAAGATGTTTGATGGAACTGTTAAAATATTAATTGATGTAAGATATGTACCTGAGCTTAGGAATAACCTAATCTCTTTGGGAGTCTTAGAAACAGGAGGTTATAAGAGTATTTTTCAAAGTGGAGTTATGAAGCTCTACAAAGGAATTATACTGGTTATGAAAGAAAAGAAGGTTGGTAACCTGTTTTTGTTAAAAGGGAGGACTGAATCAAATCATGCGACAATGGTATATAAGAATGACAGTGATTCTGTTCGACTGTGGAATCAATAGTTGGACCATATGAGCGAACAAGGATTAAAGGTATTATTTGATCACAAGTTACTTCCTAGTCTAAAGTCTTTAAAGTTAGATTTCTGCAAGCACTGTATTTATGGAAAATAGAATAGGCAGAAATTTAAAATGAGAAGACATACCAGTAAGGGAATTCTTGACTATATCCATTCTGATGTTTGGGGACCATACCCTACTATTTCATATGGAGGATCATCATATTTTGTAACATTTATATATGATTTCTCTAGGAAGGTGTGGATATATATCTTAAAGAGTAAGGCTGATGTATTTACAGTTTTCAAGCAGTTTAGAGCTTTAGTGGAAAAGAGCATTTGTAGGTCCATTAAATGTTTAAGAACTGATAATGGTGGTGAATTTACGTCAATGGAGTTTGAGAAATATTGCAAGGAATTTGGGATCAATAGGCATAAAACCACTGCCTATACTCCTTAGCAAAACAAAGTTGTTGAACACATGAACAAGACTCTTCTAGAGAGAGCAAGGAGTATGGTGAGTAATGCCAAATTGAAATAGGAACTGTGGGCAGAAGTTTTATCTACAACTTGTTATCTAGTGAATTGTTCACCATCAACAACAATAGATTGCAAAATTTCTGAAGAGGTATGGATAGGTCACCCTTGTAATTATTCTATTAGTAAAGTTTTTGGTTGTGATGCCTATGCTCTAATTCTGAAACATCAACGCTCTAAATTAGATCCAAAATAAAAAAGGTTTATCTTTGTTGGATATGGTGATGGTATTAAGGGGTACAGGTTCTGGGATCCTACTACCCAAAAGATGACCATTAACAAAGATGTAATAATTGATGAATCATCTCTCATCAAATCAAATGTAGATGTTCAAATGAAACAAGAAGAAGCACCAAAGTATCAAAAAATTCAGTTTGAAACCAATGAAGGTGAACATGAACAATTTTCAGAAGATGTTCGTGAAGAGTCTCCTGCAACAGAGGAAGACATGGTTGATGATGGCAGTCAACAGAGTGTGGATGAGCCACTAGGAGGTCTACACAGGTCAGAAATCCTCCAAGAAGGTATGATGATTTTGTTTCATCAGTTTCTTTAAGTACTAATGATGATGAACCTTCGTGCTATCAGGAAGCTGTGAAGGGTTCTAACAGTGATAAATGGAAAGAAGCGATGAAGGGTGAAATGAAGGAATTAGAGAGAAATGCTACATGGGACTTGGTAGAACTTCCAAGAGACAGAAAAATTGTAGGTTGCAAGTGGGTCTACAAGCTAAAGAAGGGTGTTGATGATAATGTGGAAAGGTACAAAGAAAGGCTGGTTGTGAAAGGATATTCTTAGAAAGAAGGTATTGTGATGCAGGAGCATCACCAACTCATCAAGCAAGCCAGTGCGGAAGCAGAGGGCAGCTGGATGAGCCAGCACACATTTTGAAATGCTTTGGAACTATTGCACAAATCATTAAATGAGTCATTTAAGATAAAGGCGCACCTGTGTATTGTAATGGACCTTGAGCCTTTAAGCTCTTGTCCTTAGATAGATAGTTGGCATTTAATATAGTTAAGGCTGGTAGATAGGAATTTAATTGTAGATTTGATAGCTTTATAATTCAAGAGGGAAAACGAATATAGACACCCTCATTGTATCATGGTATTATTATTCTGGATGAAGAGCAGAAGAGCAAGCAGAGAACTGTATGAAGAACACCCATGTACAGGCGTTTGAATTAATAGAAGAACTTTGATTCAAATCCATGGTTTTGTGTTGTATCTCTGTGTATTGATGTTTTGTTGAATTTATGTCTTCTCCCAGTTGTACATTTGATTTTATATGCTATATATGTGATTTCATGGTTGAACGAAAGTCTGATAAGGTGAGTGAATGAGTTTCAACTGTTTCTCTAATTGAGCCAGAGGATTCCTGCAAGGAGTGTAGTCGAATTTGTCCGCAAGGAGTGCATTGACAGAAGGGTTTAGTTAGGGATATATTTTGTTCTCATTTCCTCGAAGGTTCAGTTAGGCACAGTGCCATGCAAGGAAGACACAGGCCAAGCTAAGTCTCAGAGTTGCGATTCTGAGCAGAGTATTGGAAGACTGCTACTACAGGTGTGCGCAGAGTGAGAAGACTTCAACACGGAGGTGGCGTTGAAGTTTTTTCGTAAGGAGTGTCCGCAAGAAGTTCTCAGGAAGAATTGAGAAGTCGAGAACAAGATCAGGAGGAGTAGATCCTTCACATATGCTGAAGGACTACATACAAGGTTTCCCATTAGGAAAGTCCTTCAGGGAGAGAGGAGAGATGGTCAAGATCTTGTGGAGGGAACTCGTGGAAATCTTGCCAGTCGTCAGATTCGATCGATTAGCAAGGAGGTTACCGCCATATCCGAGCCGAGATCGAAAGAATGGTGAGCATTGGATCGGCAGTTGATTTCTCGTCAGCCGTTAGATCTCGAGAAGTTACACAGGAGTTAATCCCTAGAGCGCAGAGGAGAAGTCCCTAACAAGTCATCGGGATATTGAAGTCATCAGGAATTCTGGGAGTGCAGAATCACGACATCAGGAATCGCGATCCACGATATCCCAATAAGATCAGAACCATCCATCAGTAGGGACACGTGTCAGGAGATCCGAGGAAGTCATGAATTAGGGTATTAGAGTTTTTGGAGGTAAGAAACAATCGCCGCTTGGAATCGCGAAACGCGATATCCTGACAGAAGGATTGTGTGGGCCATAGTCAGGGTTAGTTGAAGACAGGTGGCGT
The DNA here is from genome assembly GCA_032191745.1 of Picea mariana. NCBI lineage: Eukaryota > Viridiplantae > Streptophyta > Pinopsida > Pinales > Pinaceae > Picea > Picea mariana. Next base: position 51,957 of record JASDQU010100929.1, on the reverse strand, counting down.
GCTATATCAAGAATCGGAGAAAGGTGAGACTCAAAACCTTTGTCATCGGGATTCGCTATCCCGTGAATACCGAAATCCCGATAGAAGTTACGGGGTGTGGAAAAGTAAATTCACACGTGCGCATTAGAGATTTGGCGCATCGGGTATCGCGAGTCGGAAATTCAAAGTGCATGACATCGCGAGTAGCGAAACTGCGATTAGAGAATTTCTGATAGATATGGGAAGAGGTCAGCATTGACTAAGGCATTGGGTCTCAGGGATTCAAGATCCCAATGATCGACCATTAGACTCGCGAAGTCGCGAGTTTCGATTCCCCGATAAGTTAAAGAAAGGGGGGGATCCCATGAAGAGAGAATCTGTGGGTCACAGATTTCTCGATAGGGAAATAGAGGAACCTTGGAGTCCTTTGGGCCAAGAGGAAAAGAAGATACTGTGTGAGAGAGCGTGCTCCAAGGGGTGCGTGCCGCGTCAAGTGGTATCAGAGCAGGAATATCTCTTTGCTTTCTGTAGAAGAGAAGGAAATTCACCATGCCGCCCAGGAGGGAGAGAAAATCACCTGATCTAGAGGATAGGGAGGTGCAAAGAAGAGGCAGGCCGATAGGAAATCCAGAAATGGAGAGACAGATGCGTGATCTCCGAGCAAGACTCGAGGAGATGGAGACAACACAAAGACGCACAGCTAGTGCAGGGGATCTGAGTGATTCTGAGGATGAAGTCGAGGCTGAACGCGAAGAGGAAGTTGCAGCCGAAGATGCAGCCAACGAGCACTTTATTAAAGCTATTGCGTGGATGGGTGCAAAGGCAAGAATGGACATTCCAGTTTATGAGGGAAATCTAGATGCAAAGGAGCTACTAGACTAGATTAGAGCTCTTGACACCTACTTCGATTATGAAGACATCGAAGAGGATAAGAAGGTCAGACATGATATCACACGTTTGAAAGGGCATGCAGCATTGTGGTGGGACGAGCTACAAGCTGACAGACATTGCAAAGGCAAGAAAAAGATCAAGTGTTGGGATCGAATAATCGCGAAGATGAAGGCGAAATTCATCCCAAGAGATTATAAAATTTCTCTGTTTAGGAGGATGCAGAACCTGAGACAAAAACTAATGACAGTGAAATAATACATTGAGGAATTCTATCGACTGAACATCAGGGCAGGTCATCAGGAGAGCGACGATGAGAAAGTTGTCAGATATCTGAATGGTCTGAGATATGACATTCAAGATGAATTGAGCATGGTTACCATTCAGACTGTGAAGGACGCCTATCAGATGGCTTTGAAAACTAAGGAAAAGCTAAGATGTAGGCAAAGTCAAAGGGGTCGAGGCAGAAGTTAGCCCATAGGCAAAGGAGTTGCCCAGGACAAGTACCAGAAGCCCAAGGAGGAATGGAAGAAACCTCAGGGTAAAGTAGAAAGAGGTGGGACCTCACAGAGAGGACCATACTTTGAACAGAGAGGACAACATAATGAACAGAGAGGAGATTATGCTGACGCAAACACTTTTCCTCGTACCAGAGGTAGAGGAAGAGGAAGAGGTGGAGTAATCACTTGCTTCACGTGTGGGAAAAATGGGCACAAGTCATTCGAGTGTCTAGAGAAAAAGAAGGACATTGGAGAATCTCACATCGCCAAAGCGCAGAAGCGGGATGTTGAGGCTGAAGACACAAAAGGTGGAAGGTCACTAATGATGCGTAAAGTTCTCTTAACACTCGGAAAGGAGGTGGAGGACTCAGCTCAAAGGACCAGACTTTTCAGAACAGCTTGCAAAACCAAGGATAGGGTATATAAGGTTATCGTGGACAATGGTAGCACAGATAATCTCGTTTCAATGGAGATGGTGGAAAAGATGGATCTGGAGACAACTGATCACCCAAGTCCATACAAAGTTTCATGGTTATAGAAGGGACATTAGGTAAGTGTCACTAAACAATGCTTGGTTGAATTCAAGATAGGGGAGTATAATGATAAAGTACTCTGTGATGTCATTCCCATGGATGTTTGACACTTATTACTGTGTAGACCATGGCAATATGATATAAATGTGGTTCATGATGGGAGGATGAACACATATACCCTGGAGAAAAATGGGAGGACACACAGGTTGCTTCCGATAAAGGATAAGGAGGTGAAACTGGAAGTAAGCAACACCATACTTCTCATGAGTGGGAACGAACTCCTCACAGAGGTGAAGAAGAAGGAAGATCCACAATTCTTTGTGGTCAGAAAACCAAGGATCGTTTTGACTAGCACAAGAGTGGATGATCTACCAGAGGAGGTTCAGGAACTGCTGGAAGAGTTCGCTGACGTCATAGTGGACAAATTACCTCGTTCATTGCCACCAATGAGGAGTGTGAGTCACCATATTGATCTCATACCAGGAGCTAGTTTGCCAAACAAATCTGCGTACAGATTGATGACGCAAGAAAATGAAAAGGTCAATAGGCAGGTCCAGGAGTTGTTGGACAAAGGATTGGTCAGAGAAAGCTTGATTCCATGTGCTGTTCCGACAGTACTCAGTCCAAAGAAAGATGGAGGTTGGAGAATGTGTACCGACTCAAGAGCCATCAACAAAATAACCATCAAATAAAGATTTCCATTACTGAGGATGGATGATCTGATGGATTTCCTTAGTGGGGCAAGGTATTTTTCAAAGATAAATTTGAAGAGTGGATATCACCAGATTCGCATGAGAGAAGGTGATGAATGGAAAACAACATTCAATACAAACAAAGGTTTGTATGAATGGTTAGTCATGTCATTTGGCTTGACGAATGCACTGAGTACCTTCATGAGGCTGATGAATGAAGTCCTGAAGAATTTCATCAGGAAATTTGTCGTCGTATATTTGGATGACATATTCATTTTCATTAAGACGAAGGATGAACATCTGAAGCATTTGGCTACAGTGATAAAGAAGCTACAATAGGAGAAGTTGTTGATAAACATGAAAAAGTCCTCATTCATGAAGACATAACTCATTTATCTGGGTTTTGATATTTCGGCGAATGAATTGAAGATGGATCCGAATAAAGTGGAGGTAATTAAGAATTGGCCATCACCGAGAAATGTATTCGAGGTGAGAAGTTTTCATGGTTTGGCTAGTTTCTACCGAAAATTCATCAGGAATTTCAGTGGAATTAGCGCAACAATGATGGATACAGTGAAGAAGCGGCATAAGTCTTTTCACTGGATAGCAGAAGCTGAGAAGAGCTTCAATATGTTGAAGAGGAAGATAACAGAATGACCAATGTTGGTGTTGCTATATTTCCAGAAGACATTTCAGGTGAAATGTGATGCAAGTGGGTTTGCCATAGGAGCAGTCTTGAGCTAGGAAGACAGACCAGTTGCATATTTCAGCGAGAAGCTAGATGAGGCGAAACTAAAGTACTCCATGTATGATAACGAATTCTATGCCATCATTCAAGCATTGAAGAAGTGGAGGCATTACTTGATCCCGAAAGAATTTGTTTTATATAGTGATAATCATGCATTACAGTTTGTGACTCAACATGAGAAGTTGAATCAGAAACATGCAAAATGGGTAGAGTATATGCAGAATTTCACATTTGTGATTAAGCACATTTCAGGTACTGCTAACAAAGTGGCTGATGCTTTGAGCAGCAAGTGTTTGTTGCTGCAGGAATTCCGAGTCAAAACATTGGGTTTTGAAAATCTTAGGGACATGTACGGAGGTGATGTAGATTTTGCAGAGGCATATGAAGCAGCTGAGAATCGATTTCTCAGAGACCGAAGCCCGTGGATAGATTATATGATCTAGGAAGGATTGTTGTTCAGAGGCAATCAATTGTGTATTCCGAAATGCTCCATGAGGAGAACTTGTTGAAGGAGAAACACAGTGGTGGATTGGCAGGGCATTTTGGTCATGAAAAAACATTCGTGAAGCTGAGCGAATCATATTTTTGGCCAGGAATGCGAGCAGATGTCAAGAGGTTTGTTGACAGGTGTAGAATTTGCCAGCATTCGAAGGGGAGGAAGCATAATGCATGTTTTTATCAGCCATTACCCATACCAGAGAGGCCATGGGAGGCGATAAGCATGGATTTCGTAATGGGATTGCCAAGGATGCAAAGAGGATTTGATTTCGTCTTTGTAGTAGTGGACCGGTTTTCAAAAATGGCACATTTCATCCCATGCCAGAAAACCAGCAATGCGACTGACATCGCAAATTTGTTCTTCAAGGAGGTCATTCGACTACATGGATTACCGAAAAGAATAGTTTTGGAAAGATACACAAAATTCATAGGGCATTTTTGGAGGACCTTATGGAAGAAGCTAGGGACTAACTTGCCATTTAGTTCTGCTTATCATCCTCAGACAAACGAACAAACAGAGGTGCTCAACAGAAGTCTGGGAGACTTTCTGATGAGCTTGGTGATAGAGCACCATAGCAGATAGAATAATATATTACCACAAGCAGAGTTCACGTACAACGATTCAGTGAACAGGAGTACAGGCCGAAGTCCATTTCAGGTTGTCTATGGGATGCAGCCGAGGGGAGTTTCTGAATTAAGGGATTCAGAACAGACTGCTACTAGCAGTGATAGTGCAGAAGAGTTCGCTAAGGTGATGAAGAAACTTCACAGCAGGGTGAAGGAGCGGTTGTTGAAATCAAGCCAGGAGTACAAGCACAGAGCGGATCAACATCGGAGACAACTTTAGTTTGAATTTGGTGATCTAGTTCTGGCACATTTGAGGAAGGAAAGGTTCCCAAGAGGAACATACAATAAATTGAAAATGAAGAAAATCGGACCCTGCAAGGTCTTGAGAAAATTCAGAGAGAGTGCTTATGAAATCGAGTTGCTGGATGGCATTGGAATATCTCTGATATTCAATATCGCAGATTTATACCCATACAAAGCTGGATAAATAGACACTGGAATTGAGCAGCCAGTGATCTAGTGGATGAAACAATTGCCAGTTGCAGAAAAGCCACAGATGGAATGCATACTGGACAAGAGAGTGGGTAAGAAGACCAGGAGGAAAGAATACTATGAGTATCTGGTCAAGTGGAAAAATCATCCAACAGAAGATGCCAGTTGGGAGAATGAGGTAGAGATACAGAAGCATGGACAGACCATGCGGGAGCTCATGGACAGGAGCCCATGAAATTTTTCAAGCCATGGAGTAGGATGCAGGAGCATCACCAACTCATCAAGCGAGCCAACGCGGAAGCAGAGGGTAGCTGGATGAGCCAGCACACATTTTGAAATGCTTTGGAACTGTTGGGAAAATCATTAAATGAGTCATTTAAGATAAAGGCACACTTGTGTATTGTAATGGACCTTGAGCCTTTAAGCTCTTGTCCTTAGATAGATAGTCGACATCTAATATAGTTAAGGATGGTAGATAGGAATTTAATTGTAGATTTGATAGCTTTAAAATTCAAGAGTGAAAACGAATATAGACACCCTCATTGTATCATGGTATTATTATTCTGGATGAAGAGCAGGAGCAGGCAGAGAACTATATGAAGAACACCCATGTACAGGCGTTTGAATTAATAGAAAAACTTTGATTCAAATCCATGGTTTTGTGTTGTTTCTCTGTGTATTGATGTTTTACTTAACTTATGTCTGCTCCCTGTTATACATTTGCTTTTATATGTTGTGTATGTGATTTCATGGTTGAATGGAAGTCTGAGAAGGTGAGTGAATGAGTTTCAAGTGTTTCTCTAATTGAGCCAGAGGATTCTTGCAAGGAGTGCATTCGAATTTGTCCGCAAGGAGTGCGTTGACAGAAGGGTTCAGTTAGAGATAGATTTTGTTCTCATTTCCTCGAAGATGCAGTTAGGCACAGTGACATGCAAGGAAGACACAGGCCAAGCTAAGTCTCAGAGTTGCGATTCTGAGGAGAGTATTGGAAGACTACTGCTATAGGTGTGCGCAGAGTCAAAAGACTTCAACACGAAGGCGTCGTTGAAGTTTTGCCGCAAGGAGTGCGCGCAAGAAGTTCTTAGGAAGACTTGAGAAGTCGAGAAAAATCTCAGGAGGAGTAGAGCCTTCAAATCTGTTGAAGGACTACACAAAAGGTTTCCCATTAGGAAAGTCCTTCAGGGAGAGAGGAGCGACGGTCGAGATCTTGTGGAGGGAACTCGTGGAAATCCCACCAGCCGTCAGATCCGACCGATTAGCGAGGAGGTTACTGTCATATTCGAGTCGAGCTCGAAAGACTGGTGAGTGTTGGATTGACAGTTGATTTCTCGTCAGTCGCTAGATCTTGAGGATTTACGCAGGAGTTAAGCCCTAGAGCACAGAGGAGAAGTCCCGAACAAGTCATCGAGATATTGAAGTCATTGGGAATTCTGGGAGTGCAGAATCACGACATCAGAAATCACGATCCGTGATATCTCGATAAGATCAGAACCGTCCATCAGCAGGGACACATGTCAGGAGATCCGAGGAAGTCGTGAATCGGGGTATCGAAGTTTTCAGAGGTAAGAAACACTCACCACTTGGAATCGCGAAACACGATATACCGACGGAAGGATCGTGTGGGCTATAGTCAGGGTTAGTGGAAGATGGGTGGTGTGCTATATCGAGAATAGGATAAAGGTGAGACTCGAAACCTTTTTCATCAGGATTCATGATCCCGCAAATACCGAAATCCCGATAGAAGTGACGGGGTGTGGAAAAGTAAATTCACACGTGCACATCGGAGATTCGGTGCATCGGGTATCAGGAGTCGGCAATTCAAAGTGCATGACATCGCGAGTAGTGAAACCGCGATAAGAGAAGTTCTAATAGATACGGGAAGTGGTCAGCGTTGACTAAGGCATCAGGTCTCAGGGATTCAAGAGCCAAGAGCCCGATAAGTTAAAGAAAGGGGGGGATCGCGTGAAGAGAGAATCTGTGGGTCACAGATTTCCCGATAGGGAAATAGAGGAACCTTGGAGTCCTTCGGGCCGAGAGGAAAAGAAGAGCCTATGTGAGCGGGCATGCTCCGAAGGGTGCGTGCCACGTCATATTGACTTTCATGAGATTTTTTCACTAGTTGTAAAGATTGTTTCAATTCGAATTGTGTTAGCATTAGTTTCATTTCTTGATTTGGAGTTGCAGAAACGAGATGTTAAAACTTCTTTCTTACATGGAGATTTCGATGAGGAAATTTACATGGAACAACCGGAAGGGTTCATTCATAATCATAGCAAGAAATTTGTTTGCAGGCTCAATAATTCATTGTATGGTCTGAGGCAGTCGCCAAGACAATGGTACAAGAAATTTGACTCTTTCATGGTGAGCCATAATTATACTAGTGAGTATGATCATTGTGTCTACTTTAAGAAATTTAATAATGATATATTCATTATCTTAGTATTGTATGTTGATGATATACTTTTAGCAAGAAAAATCATAAATGAATCAATAGGTTAAAGGCTCAGATGGATAGGACGTTTGATATGAAAGATCTAGAAGCAGCAAGGAATATTTTGGGCATGGAGATATTCAAAGACAGGAGGGATGGTAAGCTTTGGTTGTCACAAGAAAAGTATGTTGAAAAGATGCTTTTGAGGTTTGGTATGAATGATGTGAAACCAGTTTCAGTCCCTTTGCCTTCCCATTTTAAGCTTTCTTCAAGTTTATGTCCTAGTACAAATGAAGAAAATAAATATATGTCTCGAATACCATATTCTAATGAAGTAGGAAGTCTAATGTATGCGATAGTTAGTACAAGGCCAAACATTTCACATGTAGTTGGGGTTGTCAGTAGGTATATGGAAAATCCAAGTAAAGAGCACTGGGCAACAGTGAAATGGGTGCTTTGGTATCTAAAGGGCACAAGTGATTATTGTATCACCTATAACAGTGGTCACGAGTTAGTCTGTGGATATGTTGATTCTGATTTGGCAGGTGATTTGGACAAGATAAGGTCGACTTCAGGGTATGTCTTTACTCTTGTAGGTGGAGCTATTAGCTGGATGTCAAAGCTACAAAACATTGTTTCTTTATCCTCTATAGAAGCAGAATATGTAGTTGCTTCACATGCTTGCAAAGAGGCAGTTTTGTTGAAAGGTTTGTTTGGTGATTTTGGAAGGATGCAAGACAAAGTAAAGTTACTTTATGATAGTCAAAGTGCTATTCACTTCGCTAAGAATCCAGCCTATCATAGTAAAGAAAAACATATACCTATCAAGTACCATTTTGTAAGAGAAGTCATCGATGAAGGTGGAGTCTCTCTTGAGAAAGTGCATACAAAAGAGAACTATGCAGACATGTTCACAAAACCAGTACTGCTAGAGAAACTACGATGATGCTTGGCTTCTCTTGGCTTGCAGAAAAGGTCATGAACAAAAGTAGGAGCAAGGTATCAGGTTAATTGTTGTCAAGGTGGAGATTGTTGAATATGCCAACGAATTTCCCAAATTTGGTAGATATGAGCAGATTTAGTGGAGCTTTTTTTGTAGTAGTTTGTTCAACCAAATCTGCCAATTTGATATGAACTAACAAGTTTAGAATTAGTTATGTAACGAATCTAATTATGTTCATTATTGATGTAAGCCCGTAGAGGCATAAAGGGGAATTGAGGAAATGGTGTAATGAGAGGTGTGTGAGATGAGTGTGAGCCTGATGTAATTTCCTTGATTTGAATAATAAAACAACCGATACCTATGCTTGGTGGACGTAGCCCAACGTTTGGATGAACCACGTAAATTGTAGTGTTTCTTGTCTGCATTCTTATTGATTGTTTTATGTGATATTTGTGTTTCCGCATTTGCAAATTGCAACACATTGTTCATATCGGGAAGGGCTCCTCGATCCAAGTAATTCCCTTGATCTCTCTTTTATTAGTTTAGGATGTTATGCCCTTGGTTTGTCTTTTATTAGTTGAGGATGTTATGGTACTTCATTCTATTTTAGTCGGTGTGCTATTCTTATTCACGTTTAATTATGTTCTGCATTAGTTTATGAAGTTATGAGATTGATCCTCAGAATGAGGGCTCATGCAACCTATGTTCTTTCCTTTTTCTCGTGCCTCACACTCCGATATATCACACACTTCGACCTTCTATTTTTCTTCCATTTCTTATTACATTGATCTCTTTGTATTCTACAATTACATTCAAGTGGCTCCTAACTACTTCACTGTGATTCTTTATTTTCCCACGTATATTATGTCTCAACCTCCAATTCTCATTCCTTACCTCGCCATGCATCTCAATGATTTATATCCAATATTGGAATATTCCAACGTTTTCACTCTGCTACCAATTCAAAACCTTTAACGTTGTATATTGTCTAGGTTACTTATACTTCAGTGACTCGCTATATTGCGATGCACATTTTTTTTTTATTCCGGTTCACATATATATATCAAGCTATATATTCGTTGTTATCTGAATTATGTTCTGTTCTGCTTATGTTTCCTGTCTTGTTTATATTGTACATGAATTATTATGTGATCTTTAAATTGTTTATTGTTATTTCTTTGTTTACGTATCATATGTATGTTGTGTTGTTACTCACGTTTTATTCGAGATGGTTTTGAATTGTTGTGTTGTCTTGATTAATATATGGTTATGTATTGTATAGTTATTATATATTGTTTTGTTATTGCTTGTTTAATTTCTATATGACATGTTGTTGTTATATGTATTGCTAACCATTTTTTTGTTAATACATATGTATTGTTTATTATATTGATACATATCGTTTTACTATATATTTGCTTCAAATTGTTCAATTGTTTTTATCTCTTTTTTTGCATTGTTATATATATATAGTTGCTTTTTATATCTTGTTATATTAGTTTGTTGTTTTATTACTTTGTTAATTGTATATTGTTTTATCTCATGTGTATTGTTATGTTAGATATTGGTTTATTGTTTTGTCAAATATATGTATATACATTATTACATATTGCGAATTGTCATGTTTTGATATAATTATTAAATGTTGCTCTTTTTTATTGTTATTTGTTTATTGCTTTGTTATATATATATAGTTATTACATGACACATTTTGTTAAGAATCAAAAGTGTATGTGTAGCATTAAAAGATTATCCTTGCAAATAAATTCCATTCATGTATATAGGAACAAATTAATACGGTACCAACACATGTCTCTCTTTTTTGGGTGTATATCTTTGTAAGGACTAATATTTGAAGTATGTTTTCTTTGAAGTATTTACATTGCATTTTTAATTTTTTTTTTTGCAACATAAGTGTGGATCCACTACAAAAATATCAATGAAGGTTAAAGACACTAATAAGATACTTCCGCAAAAGTTGCATGAGCATCCTTGGATGAATGATTGCAACTCAAAACCTTTATAGCATTACTTCTTCCACAACCCAGTAATACATTCTTTGGTGTTTCTTTTTATCGTTTTTCCTATTTTTTCTTTATTTGCATGATTTTGCTTGCTTTGATTTTCTTTTTCTGTTTAGACTATTCCCATCATAAGATAGATTAGTTATTTAATCATGCATTTCTTGTTCTTGTACATCTAAGTTTATGAACCCTGAGATTGACTTTAAATGTAACATAAATTATCACATATAATTCACCTAACAATCATCAAGTATGTAGGTTCAACGGAAAGAAGCAAAGGGCTCCCTTATATTAGATGATCAAAATGGTATCAGGAATGGTACTAGGGAGAATGTGGATTAATTGGTAACATGGACGAAGTTCAAAATATATGGGACTCAAGAACTTCCCTCAGTTGGGGTTGTATTGATGAATGGCAACAACCGTAAAACATAACTTGGAGTCAGAGCAACTACCAGATATTGGGATAAACTATGATGAATGGATGAGACTATAGAGAGGTACATGATAGGTCAAAACATAGAGATATGGGACAAAGAGGTATGGGATAGTCGGGGTGTGGCCATTGGAATGATATTTTGAAGATATGGATTTGAAAGTTAGATTCCCCAAACAAGGGAAACATGGGTTTCTTTTTTCTAGGTGAAAAATATCCATCAACTACGATGGAAAAAATTATTGTACTTGATAGAAATAAAAGGGTTCTTTATACAATTACCAAATGAATAAATAATGATTTGGGTTGAGCATACACATACATAAGCAAGTGCCCTAGTGGAATATGGTTTGGCCTACTTGGAGAACAATTTAGTTTAGAGGTGATTGATTAAGGGTGGGGGCCCTATGGGTGTGTTTCTACACTAGGTAAATCTATGGAGGATGAACTTGTAGATAGGAAATTGATGTTGGATGATATGGAGGGCTAACGAAAATCTATAGGTCCATTTAATGTAACATAAAAAATGTGATTTCGGATTCTAAAATGGGAAGGTTATAAATATGATGAGAAGAAGCATGAGGTTCAATCTTTTAAGTTCAAAACTATTACGACTCCTTATCCTAAGGGGTCAAAAAAACACGAGTGTCAATTTTCCAAGGGACACTATATTTGGGACAACTCATGTGGGTGGGACTATTACTCGTTGATAGTACCAAAAATGAAATGGAGGGGATGGTAAAACAGAGCTAGGTTTGGTGACCCTAAAGGTGAATGATAAAGGATGTGACTAGGAAATGGAACCGCACTATGAGGGAGTAAGGACTTTTCATTTTCGAACATATACTTGATGGGACAATAGGATGGCCTGAATTGAATGGGATATGAATCTTCATAACAAGTACCAACACATAAAAACCAAATACCTGACATGAAAAATATCTGATGAGAAAGATAATATGACATGTATTTGATAAAAATGATAGCGAGCACATGTACCTGTGTTCAAGGCTAGGATATGGATTCCATGGAGATCTGATTGACATGTAAAATAGATGGTACCAACGTGTAGATGAGAGTTTCAAGATTATGCTTCCATGAATGGTTTTAAAAAATGGATCTCCTTGGCTCTTGTACGAGGGTTCAGAATATTGGGAGGGGAAATATATATGGGCATGGTGCCAAGAATTCCACCTCATTTGTACTTTCATTGGTGGAGTTTTGGTATGCTCATTTGGATGAATTTACAAGTTTTGAGAAGTCCTAGGTGATCTAATTCAACGAGAAAGGACACTGATGAGTAGTCATCAGCTCATGAAATTTTTGTAGTTTATGGTTTTTGGCACAGGGGGAGTACGAAGGGCCGTATGACCACATTTATGAGTGGAGAAGAGAAATTGTGAAGGAAAATTAATTATACCTACACAAGATTGCACAAGTATAATCTGTTTTCTCATGTATTATAAGCGGGAGGAGTTGAGATAGTCATAGATATGGATGCACAATTGTTGCAATTTCTCCCACATAATTGGGAGTGATTGTCTAGTGGACAATGGGACAACCTTCCATGACTGCAAGAGAAAAAAATCTTCAAGGATACACATTGCTCTGATGAATAGATGCATGGTTAGTGAATGACTATACAAGTTACAAGCACAGAGGCTTGAATGACTATATCTGCAATAGTTGTGCAGTTCTACACAATTATTTATGGTACAATTTTGTTGATGTGTAGGACTTATCTTTGGATTTCTTGGATGATTTTGGATAACTCAATTCTTTTTTGTTTGGATACGGGTGAGAGATGATACTATAGGATGTCGATATGGTGGTGAGAGAGGGACTCAAAGAAGCTCCATAGAAATGT
>JASDQU010100929.1:0-38880 GCA_032191745.1 Picea mariana | reverse complement strand
TTAGGAGGAGGTTGGCCAGCATGGGTGTGATGATTTTTTTTTACTATTCCCCTCTTAGATCACAGGAGAGGCTAATTCATCTTTTGGTTGGGATGTGGAGTCCCAACCTTTAGGATTTCATGGTTTTTTGACATGAGGTCTTCTTTTTAGTGGAAGTTGAGCTCTATTTTTTAAGAGGGCTCATGTTTATGGGTATCAAGCTAGATACACAACCTCTCATACCTCCAGGAGAGAAGGTAGATGATATGGTGCTCTATCATTTCTCTATTGAGGATCCATTGACTTACGGGTTGATCAAATTATTGGTCATATACTCGTTGTTGACACAAGGGGTGACGTAGATCCCCCTACCTCAATAGGTTCTCCACGACCTCCCGGTCTTAGGACCGTTCTAACTTTGCACCTGAGTCGGATAGACTCTTTGATTTCCCTATAGGAAATCCAACTAAAACACATGTACCAGTGTGTGTATCCACAGGTCCTTATGAGTTATGCATGTGCGAAGATACACAAGGAACTAACTCTCACACATGTGACCAATAGCTATGAACACAACCCTTTTCGAAAGGGGTATTTCAGACTTCGTGACCTCATGAATCCTGATGTAATTCCCCCTGACTCTTCAATCTCAGAAAACTCGAAAGGGCTAATGGATCTTTAATCCTCCTTTGACATTTCTTCGATGTGGCCTATGATTAAGAGTTGGGGCCCAGTCCTTTTGGCACCCGGTATTTTGCGTATCGGTGACCTGCTATGCAACAACTCCTTTCGCGACTTCTGAAATCACAACAACCCCTCCCACAGATCAAAAACTCTAAGCTCCCCACATTCTAGCAGTCCTAGCTCTTTTGGGACTTCACAAAATTGGGAGTGCATGACTCTTGACTCCACGTCACAATCTTCCATGATGCCCAAAATCTGAAATGACAGAATTCAAGGACGAAATCAACGCATCTTGTTGATCTCAATCCAACAACCACTATTCCTCCTGAGCTTCTGAATACTGAAAACCATCAGCCTTAATCTTCTCATTGTTCTGTGAGATCCAATGACCCACAGTAATTTGACACTTCTTCTTTAATATATTCCATCAGCCAATTTAACTTCTCAAGGACTTTTGGCCAAATGACTTGACGCCCTCCCTCCTAAACTTGAATTCTACGAGACGATTTCGACCTCCATCTCCCTTTGAACACTTCAAAGGTTTTATCCTTTCTGATATTTCTCTTGAAAACTCAAGGCTTCCAAAAGGGTCCCTACACGCACTCCTTGCGGCAATTTTAAATAGCCTTAGGTTATTTGGACCTTTGACTTTGTGCACTCTTTGTAACAAAAGTCTTTCAATCTTCCTCTTGGATGGGTAAAATCCAAGACCTCACCCAACTTGCGCACACCTTGCATGGCTTTTAGATAACCTTGCACTTTGGTTGATATGAGAATAATGGTATCTCTCCTGAGCTTTATGAGATAAAACTTAGATCTTCTTCGACGCACCCCTTGCAGACGTTCGTTGCACTCCTTGCAGGAATTCTCAGGTAGAAAAACAATTGAAACTCATTCTTATCTCCTCGTATTCTTCATACATTTAACATGAAATCATACAGATAAAACAACATTGAAATAAATGCATAATCAGAGAAAAAAAAACTGTAAACATGCCATTCAACAGATGTAAATAGCAAGTATAATAACACCATGAAAATTGAGTCAAAGCTTCATATATTAACTCAAGTGTTCCTGTACATGGGTTCTTCTCTACAAACTCTCTACTAGAGATCAACGACTTAGAAAATTCTCTATCTCTAAAATAAAAAAATAAAATCCTCCTTCAATGATACAAGCAAGGGTGTCTTTCTATCCGTTTTCCCTCCTACAACTCTAACTATCAAATCGGAAATTAAGACCTATCTACTTTACATTTAATACACTTAAATGCCGTGATCATAACTAAGAGGTGAGAGAAACACTCAATATCTATTTAAAACCTCCAAAACATAAATGGTAATATGTCTCCCAACTATTTCATTAATGTCTCTTCATTTAAATTTAACACATTTTCAAAATGTGTGTTGTTGCATTTCCAGTTGTCTTTTCCTTTGCACTTGCTTTGTTGGCTTGCCTACGATGCTCTTGCATCATACTCCTTTGGATAGAAAAATTTATGAACTCTTGTTCATGAGCTCTTGTACCATCTATCCATGTCTTTGGATATTTGCTTCATTTTCCCAACTGCCATCTTCAATCCAATGTCCTTTCCACTTGACCAAATATTCAAAATATGTCTTCCTTCGAGTTTTCTTCCCAACTCTCTCGTGAATTATCTTTCCTATCTATGGATTTTCATCTATAGGCAGTTTTTTAATCCCGAGTTCCCTCCTACTGGAGAGGTGTACATTTCTAATACTACCTTTTGTTTGAGTTGGAAGTTATTACATAAATATAAGAGATCTTTGTACCATAGTGAATCATTTTTCCATGTAAATGTATCTGATGCAATGGAATCCTGTTGCAACCTTTGGATGAGAGTCCACACTTTTTTGTCATTCTTCCATTCATCCCTTGCTTCTATTATCCAATCACGTTGGATGATCGAGATAACACAGAGAAGGGCCTCAACATATTCATCCTTTCTTGAGAGTGCATCTGCCACAACATTTTGCTTCCCCTTTTTATAGACGATTTCAAAATCATAACCCAATATCTTGGTTACCCATTTTTGTTGTTCTTTTGAAGATATTCCTTATTCCAAGAAGTATTTAAGACTATCATGATCTGTTTTGACCTTGAATTTCCTACCTACTAGGTAAGAACACCATTTCTTCAATGCATGTAGTATTGCCATCAATTCCTTCTCATAAATGTGTTTGTGTAAGTCCTTTTCCTTGAGTGGTCGACTTTCAAAATACATGGGCCTTCCTTATTGCATTAGGACAACACCAATTCCATTTCTCGAGGCATCACATTCAACAATAAAAGTTTTTGTTAATTTTGGAGTGGTCAAGATAGGACAAGGGGCTTTTCCCTAAGTGGCAAACAGTCAACTCAGAACTAGTACAGACAAGGGTCTTCACACATCACCTCTTTAAGTTGTTCAAAAGATTTAGTTGCCTCTAGAGTCCATGAAAATGAATCCTTCTTAGTTAGTGTCATTAAAGTTGTTGTTATTCTTCCATAGTGCCGAAGAAACTTGCGGTAGTAACCTGTCAAACCCAAAAATTCTCTAAGATTCTTCAATGTTTTCAGAATCGGCCAGTCCATCATGGACTTAATCTTGTTAGGGTATACCTTAACACCTTCATGAGTTACAATATGACCCAAATACTCTATCTCCTTCACTTGAAAGAAACATTTGGATGGTTTGGCATATAGTTGTTTCTCCTTTAGTAGTTGTAGCACCTTGTCAACATGTCGCACATGATCCTCCCAAGATTTGCTATAGATTAGTACATCATCAAAAAATACTAACACAAATTTTCAAAGAAAGGGCTTGAAAATGGAATTCATCAACCCTTGGAATGTGCAAGGTGCATTTGTAAGGCCAAAAGGCATGACCAAAAATTCATAATGGTCTTCATGAGTTCGGAATGTTGTTTTTTGGGATATCTTCTTCCTTCATTCTAATCTAATGATACCTTGAATGGAGATCCAATTTTGTGAAATATATTGCTCCGTGTAGTTCATCTAACAATTCATCAATGACGAGAATGAGAAACTTATCTTTAATAGTGATCTTGTTGAGCTCTCTATAATCTGGACACATATGCCATGAACTATCTTTCTTGAATACCATTACCACTAGTGCAAAGTAAGAACTTTGGCTAGGTCTAATAATGCTAGCCTCTAACATTTCTTCAAGCATGCGCTCAATTTCACTCTTCTGGGCATAAGGGTATCTGTATGGCCTGATGTTAGGAGGAACACTCCCATGAATTAGGTGAATTTCATGATCATGATTTTGAGTGGGTGGAAGACCTTTGGGAATATATTCAAATACCTTGGAATGCTTATTAATGGTCCCTTGGAGATCTTGAGGAATATATGGCTTAGATGTTTGAAAATCTAGTGAGCATATTTGTGCAATAATGCCTTGATGCCCCTTTTTCAATAATTTTGTCATTCCTTTAGAGCTTATCACCTTACCGGGTTTCCCTGTGATACCTCTTAACTCAATTTATTTTCTTTCCAATGAAAATTTCATGAAAAGTTCTTGAAAATTAAAATCCATTGTTCCGAATGATTGTAACCATTGGATTCCTAGTACAACATCAACACCACCCATGGGTATAGAAATCATTGGACTATTCATTACATATTCCCCCATAGTAATATTGATCTTATTGCATTTTCTAGAGCAATTGATAGTTCCTCCATCTACAATCATTACTTGAAACTCTAGCACTGGATATACAAAGCAATTGAGAGATTTGACTAATTTATAGTGAATGAAATTACGAGTAATACCAAAATCAATTAGGACTATTACCTTTTTCTTTTTAATGTATCCTTTGATCTTGAGGGTTTGAGGAGCGCTAATTCCAGCCAATGCATTACACGATATCATGGGAGTCAACTCTTCAGATGAAATTGCTTCTATGTTTTCATCTTGAGATGGTTCTTGTTCTTGTTCTTCTTCCTCTTCACAATCTATGTAGAATGATTTCTTCTCACCACACTTATGTCCCTTACAAAATTAAAGCATAAACCTTTTTCTTTTCTTTCCTCCAATTTTTGAGGTGTCAACCTTGAAGGTTGAGGTGTTTTAGAAGAAGGTGAATTATTCTCTCTATATATGTTAGGATTGGTCCTTCTAGTAGCCATAGACATATTTTTACTTTCAACATTTCTTGCCACCTTAAATGCATTCTCCAATGATTTGGGTTCCCAAAGGTGAACCTCGTGTTGAATCTTATCCTTTAAAGTTCCTATGAATACATTAATCAAGTGCTAATATGGAATATCTATTACCTTTATATTCAATATTTGGAAGTTCTCAATGTGCTCGGTAACTGAACCCTTTTGCTTGAGATTTATCAATTGGCTAAAGAAGGTATTGCTCCTTGTATCCTCATGGTGTGCTATCATTTCCTCCGTGAAAATTTTCCAAGTGACAAGTGATTTGCGAGAACAAAGCCATCGATACCATACAAATTGATTGGGTTCTAAATATAAAGAAGCAATTCGTACCTTTTGTGTATGTGGAACATTATGTAGATAAAAGAATTGTTCCATCTGAAGTATCCATGTGATTGGGTCCTTGCCATCAAACTTCCTCATATCAATCTTAGGAACGTGGTTGGTCTTCAACCCAAAATTGGAGTTTCTCCATTCTTGATTCACCTTCCTTGTGTTCTCATCATGAATTTCATGGGATACATTTTCACTTTCAGGTGTCCTCTCTATTAGGATTTTTTTCAATCCTTCCATGATCTCCCCTTTTAAAGCGTCCATCTTAGTATTTATTGCCTCAAGCTTAGCTTCTGTTGAATCCATCATCTCTTGGAGTTCATCTTTTGTTATTGTCTTCTTTTGTAAATCATTTATTTCCCTACACATTTCTTCACCTTCATCAAGAGTCCAAGTAGTATTGTCTGGAGGCTTATTTGGTGTAGAAGTTCCCTTTTTTGGTGGCATGTTGGCCAAGTATCACTTTAAACCTTGATTTTGAGGTGGTTTTGCTAGACAATCTTCCTTTTATTGTATCTCCAAAATTTCAGCCCTTTTGAGTGTGAACTTTTATTTTTTATGGGTCTCTAATATTTCTTCTCTTCAATGCCACAGGTCCGATAAAAATTGGATGTGCCAAGTGGAATTTATGGTAACCTCCCAACAACTTGTTGCTTTTTGGCCTTTTCAGAAGATCTCACTTGTGTAGCATGCCCCACACAAAATAATTGGTATAAAATTCTAAAACTTGTACCAAAATTACTAAGGTCTGTCCAATATCCAATGCAACTAGTGTCGCTCAATTTGGATACTCTAGGAAGAATTTATGATTGTTTTACCTGGAACACCTGCTTGAGACTGGTCAATAGAACTAGTCCGATACCCTATCTTCCACAGGGTGTATCTACAAATTTATGATGCACCAGAAGCTGAAATTTCAACCACGGATACCTTACAAATTTATGAGAATATCCTTTCAATTTCATGGTTTGAAACATTACAGAAGACATTTTATAGCAAAAATTCCTCAATGGATCAATTCAGGATGATTCCAGAACCCTATCTTACAAAGGATGTATCTCCAAAAGTATAAGGCCTCAAGAGATGAATTTTTAAACAAAAGTACCTTCATCCATCTAATAAATATTCTCCAAGAAGTTCCTTCTTAATCATTGTAGAAAAAAATTTATAGCGAAAATGCCACGGTATCTCAGATGTAGAAGCAAAACCCCAAGACCTTGAGCTTTGATACCATATGTTAAGAACCAAATATCAATATAGCATAGAAAAACCTCATAATAAGTACTCAAAGCCTTGAAAAAGAGATAATTTAAGATAATAAGCCTCTTCAAAGGGGAAACCTCCTTTTACCCCACGTAAATGTTAAAGTACAAGCTGATTCCAAATGAAAATGTCTCCTTGGTATATATAGGATACTAGGAGGTATAATTACAACTAATGGAATAAATCTGACATAAATAAAATAACATTACTAATGTAATATCCCCCAATTAAGGGGTAATGAGCCAATATTAGGGCTTAACATCCTTCCATGATTGTTGTTCGACATCTCACTAAAATTTTCACAATTAGAATTTCAAATTGATCTAGAAACCAAAAGTGAAACCTCCATGAGAAAAATAAAACAAATTTAGTCATCCATTTGGAAAGTCAAAACAAATGCAAGAGATATATAAATTTTAAAAACTCAATTCTTCTAAAAAAGTTACAAAACCAATAATACTTATCTAAAAATAAATCACTTCAACATACACAGTATATAGAACCATTGATCTACTCCAATCACTAACCCAAACAATCATTCGTCATGACTTGAAGCCTCTGCTATCCTGGAAGGTCAAGGATGGGTGGGCTCTATCACTACTCAGAATGACACTTTTGCGTAGAAACACATAAGTAATTAGGATTGGGAAACATGGTGATGAGACACTGTGTTTCAGCATGAACTTGTGAGAATGTTTTAAAAATGCCATTAGCTAAAAAATTTAAACATAGAACTACTAATCTACTACAATAGCTAACCCAAACAATCACTTGTCATGACTTGAAGCCTCTGCTATCCTGGAGGCTTGGTGGGATCTATCACTAATCAAGATGACACTTGTGAGTGGAAACACACAAGCAATGAGCATTAGGAAAATGGTGTTGAAACATCGTGTTTCAACACCAGCTTGTGAGAAAGATTTAAAAATGACCAGGTAATTTATCCAAACTGTAGGTAAGCTCAAAAATTTAAAGACAAAACTACTAATCTACTTCAATCACTAACCCAAATAATCACCCATCATGACATGAAGCCTTTGTTATCTTGGAGTCTAGGTGGGCTATATCATTGATCAAGATGACACTTGTGCAATGTGCATGGAAACACAAAATAAACGAGCATTGGTAAAATGGTGTTGAAGCATAGTGTTTCAACACCAACTTGTGAGATTGATTTAAAAATCCCTAGGTAATTTAATAATTTATCCAAACTGTAGTTTGTGAGTAAGCTCCAAAACTGAAACACATAACTATTGATCTACTCTAATTGGAAATCATTAACCCAAACAATCACTCATCATGACTGAAAGCCTCTGCTATGATGGATACTCGGTGGGGCTATGGGCTCTATCATTGATAAAGATGACACTTGTGCGACATGCGTGGAAAGACACAAGCAATGATCATTGGGAAAACGGTGTTGAAACACCGTGTTTCATCACCATCTTGTGAGAATGATTTAAAAATACCTAGGTAATTTATCCAAACTATGGGTAAGCTAAAAAAATTAAACATGTTATAGAGAACTACTAATGTACTCAAATCATTAACCCAAACAATCACTCATCATGACCCAAAGCCTCTTCTATCCTTGAGGCTAGGCGGGCACTTGGTTCTATCACTAATCAGGATCATCCCTACTATCATATGCACTTAATGAATGCCCATAAAATATTTTCTACTAGCAGAGCAGAGAACCATTAGCCCATAAATGCTAAGATATTATGATTATCCTTGCACAGTCATGAAAATTTTCAAAATTTGCAGAGAGGGATCATAAGCCACTTATGACTTACCTGATATCAAGATTCAAGGTTCTGTAGGGGCTAGTCTGGCAACCATAAACATTGACACAGAGTGAGCTGGAAGATGACAAGGAAACGATGCTTTCTCCTCCTGTAATTTGAAAAATTTGACAATAGAATTATGAGTTGGAACTTGTCCCTTGAATATTTCAAGATAGGCATGCCTGAATATTTCAAGGCGAACCACTTGGATCTATTAATATTGTGAATCACCATCAAATTGGGGAAATTTTTTCAGAAACCCACGACTGAATTCATGTAAAAAATCCAAATCCGGGGCATCCTCTGTAAAACTAAACACGCCAAATAGGTACGAAATAAAAAAACCCTAAGGCTAATGGCCATTCCCAAATTCAGGCAGCTCATGGTCCTTGGCCTTGTGAAAAAACTAAAATTGTGGGTGAAAACCCCGAAAGATTGATGGATACTCCTAGAAATCGGGTGAAAACCTCGAAAGATTGATGGCTACTCCCATAAATTGGGCAAAAGGGAGGATGACTGCCATTTTTCGAAGGAAAAAAAATGTAATTAATATTTAAATTTTGACCTCCATTTTTGGGCTAAATATATCATCAATATTGTTTTAAAGATAAAATGGGGGAGAATTGGGATTAATATGGTTTCTCTTTTAGTATATAAAATTTTCCATGCCAAAATTTGAAGCGGCTAAATTTCACCCATGGGCAAAATTTYGCCCCTAAAATTCTCTATGCACAATAATCACTTGTGCCTCTAGGATAATGAAGAACCCATTTCACTATTGGTGAATTATTTTTAACTGTCTTTTCCATGTATCTGTTGATACCATCAACTGCATGTAAAATATATTGTCTTGTGCATACCATCACATACATTAAACTTCCTACTGCACGAGTACATGAGACATATAATCACTTTCTTATTTATTAGTAGGAAATAAACTTGAATAAATCATCAAATGGGAAGCCAAAGAGATATTTACTAATTTCACATTATTCATACCAATT
This sequence comes from Picea mariana, assembly GCA_032191745.1. Taxonomy (NCBI): domain Eukaryota; kingdom Viridiplantae; phylum Streptophyta; class Pinopsida; order Pinales; family Pinaceae; genus Picea; species Picea mariana. Next base: position 29,642 of record JASDQU010100929.1, on the reverse strand, counting down.
ATTATAAGTATCTTCTCCACATACTTCTTTGTGAAAACCAAAGCTTACCATGTTTCATGTCTCTATGTATTTCTATGCCCAAAATTTGATTTGTTGCTCCTAGATCCTTTATATAAAAAATCCTAGCAACATGATCCTTTAACCTATTGATCTCAACCATGATTTTACTTGGTACAATAATACCATCAACATATAACACCAAGATAATTAATATATTATTTTCTAAAATTTTGAAGTAAATGCAATGGTCATACTCACTTGTAAAATTTGGGCTTTTCATGAAGGAATACAACTTCTTGTACCATTTCCTAGGAGACTTCTTTAGGCCATACAATCAATTTTTGAGTTTGCAAACAAATCTTCTTTTGTGATCCTAAAAAAAATTTATAGTTGTTACATATATATTTCCTCGTCCAAAAATCCATAAAAAACTATTGTTTTAACATCTACATTCTTCACTCAAGATCAAGTAACTAGTGTTAATACTACATGAATAGAAGAACGCTAGTGAAAATATTCCATGGAAATATATACCTTTCATTTGAGAATACCCCTTTTCCACAAATATTTCTTTGCACCTTTCAATTTCATCACCAACCCCTTATTTTAGTTTGTATACCCATTTGCATCCAACAAATTTCCCACCCTTTAGGAGTTCTACCACGTCCCATGCTTTATTCATCTCCAAGGAATACATTTCTTGTCTCATTGATATATTCCATTTAGCATTTTCAATAAAAGATATTGCTTTCTGATAACAAGTAGGTTCCCCATCATTAGAAATCAAAGAAATAGATGAAATTTAATTTTTATACTTCTGAGGAGGATTTATGGCCCATTTAGATCTCCTCAAAGTTGGTTGTGGCATTTCCACATTTTCCTGTATATTTTCTACATCCTCATCTACTTCTTTAGAAGCTTCTTTCTACTCCCTATTTTATCTACATGGCTAAATTTCCAGCTGAATTTGTTTTTTTGTGGTACTTGTTACTATTTCATCTCAACTTCTATTATGCTTGATTTTATAAGAGGATATTCATCAAATAGTACATATCTATGAATAGTGATTTTATTGGCAATAAGATCCCACAATATGTATCCCTTAACTCCATCACCATAACCAACAAATATATACTTCTTTGTTTTATGGTTCAACTTAGGATGTTGATATTTATAAATAAAAGCATATAAGCATCACAACCAACAAAATTTAGGTTTCAATAATCACAAGAATGACCTATCCATACCTCTTCAAGAATATTATAGTCTATTGCAACTAATGGTGATCCATTTAATATATAGCGAGTTGCAGTGATTGCTTCTTCCCACAACTCTTTCTGTAATTTACTCAGCATGTTCCTTTCTCTCTCCACAAGAGTCATGTTCATGTGTTCACCCAAGCCATTTTAATAGATAGTGTAAAATGTGAACTCACCTCCATTGTCTATTCTTAAGAACTTGATTGACCTATGTTTTCTCTTTTCAACCAAAGCTCTAAATTGCTTAAATACATTAAACACATCAGGGTTTCTATTGAGAATATAGAATCACGCCTTTCTAGAGTAATGATGATGACCATCCAAAAGAAACTGTAGAAGATTCCCCCAAACATCTAAATAAATATAATCTAGAATAATCTTACTTGTATGACTACCCGTTTTAAACTCCTATCTACACTTCTTCCCCCAAAAAGTACTTGCAAAAATTCAAATTCAAAGATTTTAAATCTAGAAGAAAATTTAAATCAATTAGTACCTTTATCACTTTCTCTCTCATATGGTCATGCTTTTGATGACATAAACCTTTGGAGGCAAGAGAATACACCTTGAAGGAATATACGTATCCCTCACCTTTCCCAATGATTTTCCTTTGGAGGCCATACGCCACATTTTTGTGCTTGAAGAGTAGCTTCATTTGCTTCCTTATATTCCACCACTGCTTGATTTATCTTAGTAGTCCTTTCCAACTTAGGATGTTGATATTTATAAATAAAAGCATATAAGCATCACAACCAAAAAAATTTAGGTTTCAGTAATCACAAGAATGACCTATCCATACCTCTTCAAGAATATTATAGTCTATTGCAACTAATGGTGATCCATTTAATATATAGCAAGTTGCAGTGACTGATTCTTCCCACAACTCTTTCTGTAATTTACTCAACATGTTCCTTTCTCTCTCCACAAGAGTCATGTTCATGTGTTCACCCAAGCCATATTAATAGATAGTGTAAAATGTGAACTCACCTCCATTGTCTATTCTTAAGAACTTGATTGACCTATGTTTTCTCTTTTCAACCAAAGCTCTAAATTGCTTAAATACATTAAACACATAAGGGTTTCTATTGAGAATATAGAATCACACCTTTCTAGAGTAATGATGATGACCATCCAAAAGAAACTGTAGAATATTCCCCCAAACATCTAAATAAATATAATCTAGAATAATCTTACTTGTATGACTACCCGTTTTAAACTCCTATCTACACTTCTTCCCCCAAAAAGTACTTGCAAAAATTCAAATTCAGAGATTTTAAATCTAGAAGAAAATTTAAATCAATTAGTACCTTTATCACTTTCTCTCTCATATGGCCATGCTTTTGATGACATAAACCTTTGGAGGCAAGAGAATACACCTTGAAGGAATATACTTAGCCCTCACCTTTCCCAATGATTTTCCTTTGGAGGCCGTACGCCACATTTTTGTGCTTGAAGAGTAGCTTCATTTTCTTCCTTATATTCCACCACTGCTTCATTTATCTTAGTAGTCCTTTCCAACTTGTAAAGGTTCTCAATATTTATAGCCTTCATTACCACAAAAACTCCCTTTAATTATCCTCATTGAATTGTAAATTTATTACCTCCAAAATCCAAAAATTGCAAGGAAATTAATTTCTTTTTGAGTTATGGTACATCTCTTACCTTTTTCAACCTCCATACAATATCATCGAACATTTTAATCTTAATACTTCCAATCTCAACAGTCTTAGAAGAAACATTCTTCTCCAAAAAAACATTATTGTCATCAATAGCTTGGTAAGAATAAAGCCAACTCCTATGTGTAAAGAGGCGATCCAAAACACCATAATCTAATAACCATTCCTCATGACACTGTGAGATATTAAAAACATATAATACTTCATCAACCATACCTAAACTTGTCTCAACAAAATTTTCTTTCTTTGTGGAGTCATCCTTGGATCCTTGCCACTTCCAACAATCTTTCTTGATATTCCCTCATTTATTGCAGTACCAACACCTAGCCACTATTACTTTTGTTGTGGATGTTTCTAAAACATAATCACAATAAAGAGTGTTTATTGTGATAAACCTAATAGAAGAGACTAAGTAGTCCTAAGCCTCAAATAATTAACATAATAACGTGAATGCCTTCTCTTCATCTTTGATTTTTATGCTCATACTAGTTCCATAATACCTTTTTATGATTATACTAGTTCCATAATCCCTTTTTTGTTTCCTCTCCAAAAATATTAAAAAGTACATCATCTTGCAAATACAACCTAATGGTGTGGAGAGCTCTTATATCCATATCTTTCTAGTCCTCCTAAGTCATAGTGTAGGTTTCTTGTGGAGAGCTCTTATATGCATATCTTTTTAGTCCTCCTAAGTCATAGTGTAGGTTTCTTTGTCTTTCTTGCCAATGCCTTCTTTATTCCTTATTGCACCAACAAACCATGCATTTTGAACTTTGACAATTAGAATTTATTCTTCAACTTCTCCACCTTGAATTATTCGAAACCTTTACCATTTGAACAAACACCAAAATCTAACATTATCACTCAACAGGTCAATGAACCAACTCAGATCACCTATGAGCCTTCACCCCAACAAAGAAATAGGGCTTATATTTCCAACCTAGATGGTTTTCACACCAAAAAAATTAAAAATTATAACAACTTCAAAACCCAATTAGATGATAAACCATCAAAGTTCGCTTGATGCAATCAATCTAGGCAGATCCGATCCAAAAGATGTGTGGGGAAGCAACCCTAGAAGCTTAGGAGTTAAGGCCCAATCAAATTTATAAGAATCATCTTTGGTTCACTAGAAATGTATCGTAGTTGGATCGCAACAACACTCATGAAGGAAGCAGCGACATAGAGCCACCGAGTTGCAACCAAAATTTCCACTTCTCTCTAGACAAAAGGGATGATTTTCCCTAGTGGCGGCTAGGCCTACATGTATGCAATGCTCACTCAACTCCACTTGCTCGGGCAACACATCCTTCATGGCCTCAACTTCAACTAATCTGAAAGCAATGCAACCCGAAGATGGGTTCGTTCGAGATATTGCGAGAGGATACCCGTTTCCCCCTCCATCGAGCCGAAGCTCCAGAGCCACAATCTTGCTCGGGCAGCACATCCTTCATGGCCTCTGCTTCAACTAATCTAAAGGCAATGCAACCCGAAGATGGGTTCCTTCGAGAATACCCATTTCCCCTCCATCGATCCAAAGCTCCAGAGCCACCATGACGTCCTTCTCCTCATAGTGGCTCTGATAACACCTGTTGAAAACATGAGTCCGCAGAGAATATCACAGTGCCTCTGATAACACTGGTTGAAAACGTGAGTCCGCAGAGAATATCAAATGCAACACAAATTAATTGCGAAGAAATTAAAGGAAAAGATAAAAACAAGATAACATAATCACTTTCAACAAGACACTTATTTACTTGGTAAAACCATCACAATATGCCAAGGAAACATCCACTCGACAAAGTATGGTACTCTTATTGCTCAAAGGTAAAGACTACAATATTCCAATAGTAGACTTACAAAACTGTGTGAATGCCCTTCTCTATCTTCTTTGCTATGCAGATATTCACTGCCACAGTTACAGATAAAATAAACCATGCAAACAAACATGGTGAGGATACACTCACTTCTGTGTATGTAATGAAGACGGATTACATCTTTATATAGGAAAAGGCTCTCTGGAGTTGGTTACATGCAAACCAAAGACAACTAGACTCTTAACTAAGAACTGACTCTTAACACGCCTACAACTGACTCTCACAACTGACTCTCACAACTGAAGCTTATAATTGGTGCTTATAACTAGCGCTTACAACAGGCGCTTTCTCCATTATTTCTAAGTCTCCCCCTTAAAGGAGAATGGATTGACTTCTGCACCTAACATCTCCCTAAACAGTTCAAACTTAATCTTTCCAAGAGGCTTAGTGAAAATATCAGCAGCATTTTCACTAGTATTACAATACACAAGAGTTATTTCATTTGACTGCAATTTTTCTGGAACAAAATGATACTGAGCTTCAGCATGCTTTGTCCTTGCATGAAAAATTGGATTCTTCGCAATATTGATTGAACTTTGATTGTCACATCTAATCATCGTAGGTTCCTTTCATTCTTCTCCAAAATCTTGAAGAAGTCTTCTTAACCAAACAACTTCACAAGTTGCTGCACACAAGGATTTATATTCTACTTCAGTAGAAGACAAAGATACAGTAGGTTGCTTTTTACTGCTCCATGAAACAACCTCAGATCCAATGCTGAACGCATATCCAGTGGTTGATCTTCGATCATCTAGATTTCCAGCCCAATCAGAATCTAAATAACCTGTCAACTCAACATCAGATGCATCAGTATACTTAATACCATAATCAAGTGTACCTTTTAGATACCCGAGTACTGTCTTTGCTGCATTCCAATGGCTTTCATGAGATTTTTCCATGAACTGACTTAACACACTCATAGAATATGAAATATCAGGTCTGGTTGTGGTGAGATAATTCAGACTACCCACCATTTTTCTATACACGGTGCCATTCACCTCCATCGAACCATCATCACAAGACAGTTTCACATTCTGTTGCATGGGAACAATAGAAGACTTACACTGATCCATTTTAAATCTCTTAAGTATTTCTCTGACATACTTACTCTGACAAACAAAAGTTTGGCCTACATTTCTCCAAACTTCCAGACCTCAGCAGTAATGTAACTCACCAAGATCTTTCATTTCAAATACCTTTGATAACTGCTCCTTGATTTCATCAATCAACTTCTCCGCATTTCCTATAATTATTAAATCATCAACATATAATGAAATCAATACTATATACCCATGTTCATCAAATTTGGTATACAGATTTGGATCACTTTTGCTCCTCATAAAACCCCATTGAAGAAAGAAAGAGTTTATCTTCTCATACCATGACCTAGGTGCCTGTTTTAGTCCATACAATGCTTTCTTTAACTTACACACTAAGTGTTCTTGCCCCTTTTCAACAAACCCTTCAGGTAGAGTAAGGTAAACCTCTTCCTTTAACTCACCATTCAAAAATGCAAATTTAACATCTAACTAATGCAACTTCCAATGATACTTTGTAGCTAAAGCGATTAACATTCTAATAGTATTCAATTTAGCTACTGGTGCAAATGTTTCAGCATAATCAATACCTTTTGTTTGTGAATACCCCTTTGCAACCAGTCTAGCCTTATACTTATCTATACTACCATCTGATTTAAAATTGGGTTTGTATATCCATTTGCATCCAATCGGCTTCTTATGTTTAGGCAATTCAGTCAATTCCCAAGTATTTTTTTCATTATAGAATCATATTCTTCCTCCATTGCATTTCACCATCCATCATGTTCATTAGTTTCATCAAAATTAATGGCTTCTATGACATTTGAAATGCTACTCATTAGGGCATAGTTTTTATACCTCTCAAGAAACCGAATTTGTCTTGAAGATCTTCTCAACTAATTATCTTCCTCCCCACTTTGTGAACATCTATCTTCACCTGTAGGTGAATTGTGACTGCTAGAATTGTCCATATAACTGAGTCCTTCTTGCTGCTGCTGCTGCTGTTGTCGCTATAGGGATGGTTGTTGCTGTGTGGGTTGTTGCTGCTGCTTCTCTTCTTTAACTCCTTCATCAAGAAGTATCTTCCATTCCTCAGGACTGTTGTCATCATGATTTCCTGCTTCCTGCTCATGGAAAAGTACATCTCCACTTACAAATACTTTGTGAGTAGCATGATCAAACAGTTTGTATACTTTAAATTCAGAACAGTACCCAATGAAAATACATTTAGTGGCTTTAGCATCCAATTTCCTTCTATTCTCCTTTGGAATATGTGCAAAAGACTTACACCCAAATACTTTCAAATTATTAACTGCAGGTTTGGAACCATACAAGGCTTCGAAAGGAGTAACATTATCAAGACACCTTGTTGGACTTCTATTCTTTAAATAAATTGCAGTATTTATGGCTTCAGCACAAAATGCATTTGAGAGATTCTTATCTTTCATCATACTGCGTGCACACTCTACCAGAGTTCTGTTTTTCCTTTCAGTGACTCTGTTTTACTGTGGAGTGTGAGGTACTGTAAACTGTTGTACTATTCCATTATCTTTGCAATATTTGTTGAAGTCCCCTGATTTATACTCTCCCCCTTGATCTGAACAGAGGATTTTGACGGATTTTCCTGTCTGCTTTTCCACCATGGTTCTGAATTCCTTAAAGTACTCAAAAACATCACTTTTTCGTCTAAGGAAGTAAACCCATGTGTATCTTGTGCAATCATCAATAAATAACAGAAAGTAAAATGCACTTCCTAAAGACCTAGTCTGCATAGGCCCGCAAACATCAGTATGCACAAGATCTAACACATCTCTCTTTTTCTTATCACGATTAGAGGGGAATTCATCTCTGTGCATCTTTCCTAATGCACATTCATCACAAGCAACTTTCTCATTCTTTAACATGGGAAGTCCTTCAACCATATTCTTTCTCTGTAATAACAATAAATCAGGATGATTGATGTGTCCATACCTTTGATGCCAAAGAATCTCTGTTGGCATAGTGGCAGAAGTCAGTGCATGATGTGCTTTGCTGGTAACATCAAGTTTGTATAGACCTCCTACTCTGACATCTATTGCAACAGTTCGGAGATGGTCCAGCAGATCCTTCACTATGCAATAATTCTTGAAGAATTCAACCTTCAAGTTCTAATTTATAATGGTGTACACAGAGATCAATTTTTTCTTTATTCCTGACGCATACACCACATTGCGAATGTGAGGAATAGTACCATTCGGAAATGTCACAGAAATGTCTCCATATCCCTTGATTTGGTGAGCGCGGTCATCTCCAAGATATATGCTGGCACCATTCTGTGTTTCTTTAAAATTAGCATACCAATTTTTATTACAAGTCATATGTACTGATGCTCCGGAATCCACAAACCAAGCATCAGAATCATCAATTTCAGCAGATAAAGCAACATTAGACACAAACAACCTAAGATCCCATGAGTCAAAATTCGGGGGTTCATCAATATCATCACTAGCAATAAATAATCTGTGATCTTGATTTGAAGATTTTTTTGCATAATGACCTGAATGTGTTCTAGGTTTATTCTTAGCCTCGTCACTTTTCTTCTTATGACAGTCTTTAACCATATGTCCAGGTCGACCACAATAAAAACAACTCTTTGACTCATTCCTATCGGATTGCATACATTGATTTGGAGATTGTCTTCTCTGTGATGAACTACCTCTCTGCCATGAATCGCCTCTCTGCCATGAACTGCCTCCTCTGCCTCCTACTCCTCATCTTCCTCTCGTAGATCTATTATTTGACCACAGTGCCAAATCTTTACTCTGAGGCTTCAGATTCCCATGCCTCTCTTCCTCTTGCAGCAAGATACCTGTCAATTCTTCAAATGTAGGAGGTTTCTACCTTGCTGCAAGACCTGTTATGAACATATGATAATCTTCTAGCATACCATTTAAGGTAATAGTCACTAGATCAATGTTGGAAACAGTTTCCCCTATATTTACTAGCTTGTCTTTCACCTCTTTAATGCGACCCAAAAATGAACTAACAGATTCATTTCCATCCATCTTAATGCCTAGCAATTTAGTTTTCAGGAACAAAATGTGATTTGTGTTGCTAGTTTCATACAAAGCTTTAAGAGTTGTCCATGTTTCAGCAGAAGTTGTAGTGTCTCTAATATGTGGAATTATGCTATGTTTAACTGACACGCGCAACAATACCTTTGTCTTGTTTTCGCGCTTCTCCCAGTCTTGGATCTGTGTTGCTGTCGCACCTGCAGCCGCATCAGGTTTCAGTTCAGTTCCATTCGCAATGTTCCAGACACCATATCCCTCCATGAGCGTCTGCATCTTGAATTTCCAGTTAATGAAATTCAAGCCATCTAACTTGTTGGCTTTGTTGAGGTAGGTCTCTGTGAGAGGATTCGCCATTGCTGCAATTTAGTCTCTACAAGTAAATCACCAAGGATATGCAACTTTCTGTCAAGTTTTCTCCTATGTTGAACAGTTTGTCGCTCTGTCTTCGGATCCACTGATCCAGCTATATTTCTATTGTCAACTTAAATCATGCATGCATCCACCTTTAAATCATACATGCACCTTTAAATCATCCACCTCAAACCAATATTAAAAAAAAATTCCTTAAAAGAAACCTCCCTTTTTTATTTTAATACACATTCATGCATCCACTTTAATAATAATAATAAAGTGAATAACTCTTCCTTAAATTTCAAATACACATCCACTTTTATTTATTTAACCATCCTTTAAACCTTTCATAAAATAATGAACCGTGCACTTAAACAAAAAGTATACCACTCATGCCATCCAAACTCACGCATGCATCCAAAGTCTATTTTTCAAACTCATGCATGCATTCAAACTTGCATCAAACTCACGCATGCATTCAAATTTTGCAAATGAGGATCGGCCTTACGCCACGCTCCAAGCTCATGCAACCTCTTCTGCCTCGATTTGCTCACGGATCTTCCTCCACGCTCAAAGCCTCGACCTGCTCTCACGCAAGTATTCTTCAACTCGAATCGTGGTTGCTCTCACGCATGTGTTCTCCAACTCGAATCGTGGCTCTTCTTATCCAGCCTGTGGACCTCTTCTTCCATGCAACTCGAACCCACGCGGTTCTTCATGGATCAAGAACTTACTCAGTTTTCACAGAATTCACGCTATCCACACTTTCTCTCCGTGGTTCTGATACCAAGATAAAATAAACCATGCGAACAAACACCGTGAGGCTACGTTCACTTCTGTATATGTAATGAAGACGTATTACATCTTTATATACGAAAAGACTCTCCGGAGTCGGTTACATGCAAACCAAAGACAACTAGACTCTTAACTAAGAACTGACTCTTAACACACCTACAACTGACTCTCACAACTGAAGCTTATAACTGGTGCTTATAACTGGCGCTTACAACTGACGCTTTCTCCATTATTTCCAAGTGTTACATGAACTACCATCCTTCAAGAACTGCCACTATTACATGAACTACCATCGAACTGCTACGGTTACATGAACCAGTTTTGGTTGTTGTCACAATTTCAACAAGACTATGGCTGGAATCCCTCATGCTTATAAAAATTTTGTTTAAGCTAGATTTGCAAAAGCAATCACAGAGATTCAAATCGTGGGTCCACTGAGAATGCCCAACAAGAAGCATCCTAATATCATAGAATGAGTTGCCTTCGGTTTGTAGGACGAGAACCTTCTGTTGTTCTTACCTCTAAGATAACTTAGCACCACTGTACACAAACTTTTAAGACTATTTGTAATTAGCTGGCAGCAGGAATGTAAACCAGTGTTAGAAACAGGTCAAAGCAAGACATCCAAAGAAATAAAATTGAGATGTTGGCGACATACGCCTTATGGCAAAGAGTCAAAGAATTGGAAGACTAATAACACCGAAGCTTGGAAAAGAATGAACTTTCGTGTTCATGTGATCACATTGTAGCTTGGAGAAAGATCAAACTTTAGTCTTCGTGGACCATATCGCTGCCTCTCGAATTTTGTCTTCATGCGCCGTCTTGCAGCCTTTCAAATTTTGTCTTGATGCGTTGTATCGCACCCTTCAAAATTTTCTATCCTTCTAGTTTCTAGTTTTTGTACCCTGTCGCATCTCTACAAAACTTCAAACTTTTGGGCCTTTGCAAAGCATGTCATTGCCCTCAAAAGTGGCACTTCGCCCAACATAAAATGGCCAATCTTGAAGAGAAATCACCGGGATCAAATGTCAAACTGGCTTGATTACATTATGGCAAGTTGTGTGATTTGATTTTTATTTTTGTTTCCTTGTGGTTTGCTGGGATGCCGTCCGTCTGAAGTTCAAACGATTTCGACTGTTGAAAGTTAAAAAGATTCTCATTGCTGGTGGTAAGATTGAGATCGCTGTCTCAGTTGAGCTTTTGCATGAAAGTGTTAAAAGGAGAGACCTATGGATTCACACCAGCATCCAGATGCGCACAGTAGCTCCACCAGAAATCAAAATATGGGGCTGGGCCTCGAAATCCCACGAGGCACAGCCAGGCAATTTGTTTTTTCAACACGAGTACTGTCAAACATAAGAAAAGTAGGAATCTTTATAAATAAGATCGGATACATGAAGAAGGGAGTAAACCCTTTAATAATAATTTGGAACAAGATCTTTCGAAGTTGCTATTGAAAATACAAAATCGAATAAAGATGTACGATGTATTTTTCGGTTGAATGTGCAGTTTTAAAAGAAAACAAAACGAAGATTAGGGTCACCAAAGATGCACTACGACAAGAAGAACCTGTAGTGGGAGAAGAATACCATAACTTGAACCTAAGTTCAAAATTAAATCCAAATATTCCTAAGTTAAGTGTTATTTAATCAAAAACAATTAGCCATTTATTGTAAAAAAAACACTTCTCTTCTTATTTGAAAAGGATAAAAAAAATGAAAAGAAAAAAACAACTAAGACAAGATCTCAAGATCTCAAGAAAAGACATTTTCTTTGTGAAGTATACCTTATTTTACAAATTATCTAATTAATATGGAACTTCATAAACAAAATCAAAATTGCAATCAAAGTAATTAAAGGGGACTTCATAAGCAAAATAGAACTTGCCAATTGTTAATAGAGCCAAGAAAAACAGTCATATGAAAACAAGGAAAATTTAAAAATTAAAGAGCTTCACCGAAGAAAACTAAAGGTGCTAGCTACTAACATGAAGAAAGGTAGTTATCAATCAACCCTTCTATAAATTGAAGGGAAATAAAATGTAAAATAGCTTGTGGGCTTTATATGAAGAAAGGTAGTTACCAATCAACCCTTCTATAAATTGAAGGGAAATAAAATGTAAAATAGCTTGTGGGCTTTCATAGTTTTCATGTACTTATGCTATGAGGAAAAGTCATCTTTGAAGAAGTTGATTCTTGTATTGCATGTGTCATGGACTACTCCTATGTATTTCCTATGCATTGGGGTTATTGTAAGAATGTATTTACACTATGCACTATTTTCATGTTTAGAGTTTACATTCTCTTTTTTTTCTAAGAATGTTTGTCTAAGTCTATTCTTATATGATTTTTATAAGAGAGATATTGAGTATATGGTTCAAGAAATGGTAGGCATCTTCATCCTAGTCAATATTATTTCTCTTCACCAAGTGATGACAATTTACGACAAGGGTTATTCATGGTGAATTTGTCCTAATTATATGAATCTAAATAAGATCGCCATTAAATAATTAGGATATCACTATATTAAAATTGAGGAAGAAGATATCCCTAAAGAAGCCTTTATAACAAATGAAGGTCATTATCAAATTCTATTTATTCCTTAGGTTTTACTAATGCATCTTCATCTTTTCAAATCTTGATGAATTCTATTTTAAACCCCTTCCTCATAAATTATGCATGAGCATTTTTCAATAATATACTATTTTACACCAAATCTTGGAAAAACATGTACAACATATTGACACAATCTTAAAACTATTAGAGGAGCAACAACTATATGCAATTCTTCTCAAGTGTTTGAGGATTAGGAAGTGGAATAATTGGTTCATATTGTTTTTTATTAGGGTGTTGAGGTAGGCCCTAAAACAATTGAGGCTATGATGAAATGTTTCTCAAAACCTTGAATAATTATAGGAGATTCTTAGGATCCATGGGATACTACCTCAACTTTGTCAAGAATTGTGGTTGAATAGTACCACCTCTAACATCATTATCAAAATCTTATGCTTTTTTTTTGACTAAATAAGCAACCCAATATCTTGTAAAAGGTAAGGAGGTCATTCATAAAACTCTTGTATTTACCACACTTGACTTCAAAAAAACCTTTATTGTGGAGTGTGATGCCCGGAGGCATGGAACAAGTGTTTTTTTAATACAAGAAAGAAGACCCTTGCCTTTAGGTGTTTCCGAATTAAATAAAACAACATTCTCAAACCCTTTTATGAGAAGAAAATGGCGGGCGTACTACATGTATTCAAGCAATGATGCTCTTACATTAAAATAGGACACTTCAATGTGAAGTGCATTTTTGAAAAATGGCCATCTTCAAAGGAGAAGCAAAGATATTTTATGTCATGGCTTCAAAATTCTAAAAAAAAGAGAATGAAACTAAGATATTTTAGGTCATGCCTTCAAAATTCTACAAAAAAGAGAATGAAGCAAAGATATTTTAGGTCATGCCTTCAAAATTCTACAAAAAAGGGAATGAAAATGTGGTGGTGGATGCACTTTCAAGGAAAGAAGAAGATATTGAGTCCTTAATTTGTTCTATTTTCATTCCGCAAGATGTAGGGTGGAAGAACAAAGGATAGAATGGTCACATGCCTAGAATGTATGGTAGCTCTTTGAACAACTACAACAATACCCTAATGCATCAAATAATTTTTTGTGGAAGAATGATTAACTTTGGTATAAGGATCACATGTATTTATGTAAGAATTATCAACTCAAACAAATACACACCTTTATTATTATTATTTTATTATGCTATATAATTGCGATGACCTATCCAAGGTCTACCCATAGTATGGAAGTCTCTAAATTTACAAGTTGCCCTATAACTCCTCAATGGAACTACCCAAGGATCCCTTCTTTCTCAAAGTTATATATATCTGGCTTGATTTCGTAAGCCCTTCATAATTTTTACTGTAAACTATCCTTAATGCTAACCCTTCATCATAATCTTAATTAGACCTCATGAATTGATCACATCCATGGATCAATTCAGATAGATTCATTCATCTCATGAATAGGTTCTTCACATTACTCATCTTGTTCTACATCAGCATTTATGCATAAACTAGTAGTAATCTCAAGGGCTTATCCTTTCCCCATATGACCAAAATGTTTGTAACCAATAGTTTATTACCCAAACGCTTATCCCTTTAATATTGACTGCTTAGTGCCTGCCTTTCATATGTTCAAGAGTTGTGATCTTGCATTACTCCTATTAGTGATTAAACATCCAAAACCACTCGTGATATTCCCCTAACTGCATAGACGGTTGAGGTGTGGTTTTAAAACTCACCATGTGAGGAACCTCGTGTATAGAAGTGTCTCCACATGTTCCCATTGGTAAAATGGAAACCATTCACAGGATAGAAGATTTCCTCTTTAACTCGTAGACTTTTTTTCGATGTGCACTCTATCTCCACCGTAGATATCCTCTACTACTCAAAGGTTGGATCTAGATATACCATAACTCTCAAAGTCATTAGATCAACGAATCTGTTTTAATCCTTCGTTGAGATGGATGCATCTCCTCCCTTTCGTAAAGTCAACAAGGTTCCTTAACCTTCTCCCGGAAGATATTATCCCGATGCATGGACTGACCATCAACGGTCTGAATTTATTCGTAACCCAACCTCACCTTTAAACTCCTCGGACTTCCAAAAAAAATTGTTTCTCATCCATCGATTTTCTCCCAAATTTTAGATAGGACGACTCATGTTGACCAATGCCTCCTACTTTGCACTACCTCGATCCAATGACTGATATGGATCCTGATTAGTTGTTTCCTTTATATTTTCTTCTCTAACTCGATGTCCTTCGACTGTTTCCCCGTCTCTTATCCTCGTGTGCATCATTGACCATAAATTTGATCAATGATCAGTTAATTGACTCTCCTTTAATCTCCATAAAATCCACCTTTAGTCAAAGATTCATTTTTATGGAACCTACACACAATCAACATTGAAACCTACATCCACATGAATTACTAATTAAGTAGAGCCCTACAATACCCAATTTCCACATAGACATTTAACACACATATAATGGACAAAGGTTTCCTCGGTTCATACAACACTTGAAACACAATGTTCAACCTCTCAATTAAATTCACACATATGTATGCATGGAAATTACATAAGGCTTCCAATGCCTTCCCTGGCCTAATTTACATTCGATAGGCCTTATTCTCGCTCGCCGGATTCCTTCACTAAATTGGCCTCCTCCTCTCTCTTCCCTTTAGGTTTACAATTATACATAAAATATTTTGAACTATAATTACTTCAGATCCAAAATATTCTCAACAACACTCCCTAAATCAATCCCTTAGGATCTCTACATCCACAAATCAGAAAAGAGAATACAAAAATATCTCAAAATCAAATCCTTAAGGATCCTCGAGATCCAAAAAATATTCTCATGACATCTAACTTATCCTAAGATCTCTCAACTCCTCTCAAACTCTCGAGATTTGTTCCAAAGTAGATCTGATTACAATTATATAATACAATCCAACCCATACATTCTATAATTCCTATAAAACTTAGAAAAATACATAGAATTTACAATCAAACACCTTTAGGGAACCAACTCCCTTAGTAAATGAAATACCTCCCAGGCCTCATCAAAATGACTAGATTTTAAAGGAAGGATGTTCATGCATCAAACTCCCTAGTAAAAAAATTATCCATGATCTCCTAATCATGTGATCCTATTGTTGAAGTCTTCATGGATCCTAAACCTTCTTGTGTATCTATTCTCTTGCTTTGTTGTCATGTTGTTCTATTGTTGACTACAATTTTCCTTGATCCCAAATCTGATTCTTCCTCTTTCCTCCTTTGCCGATGCAAACTTGCACAGTCATCTATAGTCTGTTACTAACTTTCTTCGTCATTTCAACATGTATCCTCTGAGACACCTTCACCATAAACATCATCATTACCTCAATCTCTATGTCTAGCTTGTCCTTTGGCTGGTACATACTGTGGTATTTATTGCCTCTCCCCTGCTGAATTTTACTGATGTTGTCGCTATCCACTACTTGTTGCATATTTCCTTCAGTTATATCTTCAATATTCTTACTTTGATCTTCATCTATGTCCTTTCTAATTAACACTTTAATATGCTCCTGAAAATCAATTTGAGTTGAGTCTGTAACTTTTCTGCAATCTTGATCACTCGTATCTTTTAACAACCACTTCTCCATAAATCTCATTTCTTTCTCAAAATTCCTTAACTCTAAATGTTGAATACGAGGCATTACTTCATATTTAAGAAATAATTCAGGTTCTATCTCTCTAATCAAATTTTCATGTTCATCACTTTTTGTACCTGCATTTTCCACTTTAAATTGAAAATTATAATTTACCTCTTCCTTCTTAGATGCTAAAAGCATTTCTTCATTATTGCCAGGCATGTGTGAACATGTATTTTCTCTAGCTCTACTTTCCTCTTTCGTTGACTGAGGTCCTTTCAACAAAATTTCCAACAACAATAACGCTTCTTCAAAATATGTTAGCACTATATCTGGTCGCTCCTCTTTAGCCTTCATTTGGCCATATTCTTGAGCCATCTCTTCATTTCCTTTTGCAACAAAAAAATTATACAGTTGTCCTTCAACAATCTCTTTGGAAAAATGTGTATGGGATCTCCTTTGGTTGTCTTCATGAGACACTGTGGCTTCATCCTCCATTATAATGGACTTCTGATCCATCATCTTTCAATGTTTTGATACGTTTTGCTGGAATTATGGGTTGACCGGGGTTCTACCTTAGTTCTCCAACAAAACCCTTATCACCATCGGCCATTTCGGTAAACCAAAAGGCTACACCATGCATAGAGTGCGCAATGCAGTTTCACTTGAGATGGTTTATGTGGGATTGTAGGATACAAATGTTTGCAGTCATGGAAGGGATTGGGGGATTTTATTTTTTACTTATTCTTATTTCTGATCAACCATGCATTCTATTATCCTATTCATTAGATTCATTCATTCATTCATTCATTCATTTTCATATTTATTATAATGTGCATTATAAATAAATCATCCATTCATCTATCTAACCATTCAATGATAATTGCATAATCAATAACACATTAAAAAACATTACACACATGATTTTTGTAATGCCCCCAACCACCAACAGGCTGGGCAATGCCACTTCTTGGACGTCTCTCTTATCTCTGATACAATTTTGTGAATTTATATGCATTCATATCTATATAATTCCAATTGACATCTATAGCATTCTGCTCATGCCACTATTCAAGTGGAAATAATCATTAAAACATTCTGAAAATATATGCATACAGACGACATATTCTGACCATACATAGATTAATGTGGAAATAACAGTAAGCCTACACATATAATATAAATGATATATCCAGACATTACTCATCAAGTTATAAAACATGTACAATTACACAACATAAAATCAACAAATATTTGGTACTTATCTTTCAATAGATGACCACCAACTGCATGCAGACCTTTCATGAACCTTCCATCCTTAGAACACACTGCTCATCACGTTCAACAGTAGGTCACCCCCGATTTGGGACTAAACTCCACTGGGCAAGGGATTCCTCCGCTTGGCAAGTGAAATAGGAAAGTCACATAGGTCAATAGGAAGGGTTATCCCCCAAGGCCAGCTCATACTAACAACCTACAACCTCTCATTCCCCACATTCTTGTACCACCCTAGGAAGTGTGCCCCTTCTCTGCTCCACAGTCCTTCGACTGCCCCACTTCTCTTCCAGGGCTTCAACAACAGGACAAACATGAATTATTTGAGAACTATAGTTGTAGTTGGGATCCCTCTGGGAAATCACTTCCCCAGAAACCTCTCTCACCTTCTTGCAGGCCTGGCAACCTACTTATTTACTCCCTGGGCCTAACAACCCGCCTCTTCATTTCCCTAAAAGGTGATGGAAACAACACAACTCAGTAAAGGACAGACGATGGTAGCAGGCCACACTCAGTTAATGAACTACATGACTACAATGACCAACAATTAAGACACAACATGACTTAGGCAGTTACATGGTGCGTTCTTGTTCAGAGGTCGACGATGGAGAACTAGTTCAATGCCTGAATCCCCCTGTGAATCCGGAAGGGTGACAAACTTCCCAAGAATTGTAAGGGTCGTGAGAATGGCGAGGAGGAACCCCCAACGAGTTGGATTTCCCAACTATAACTGCATGCACCTAGGTCAACACTTGTGTTCCTATAGTTGCATGAGTTCCACTTGGCACTCGTTCCCTTTTCAGGAACTTAGGATAACATGACTTATGTCAAACATAGTCTTTGGAAAATATTAATAATATATTATTCCTTTAGAGGTAAGCCCTCTAGCTTAACCCTTATTCTAAGACACTTAGACCCCTCCCTTACCCTAACTAGTGGAATTTAGTCCTCCATAACTCTTTTTCAGCGATCGGTCTACACGTAGAAGTGTAATTTTATTAATGATATCTGCATTTACAGATACAAAAATAAGGCTCATAGCCTTAAGAATATGGGATCTTTGGTCTAATAAACATATAAGTCTTCAGCTTATAAACACTTGGCTCAGTAGCCTATAAACATAATTACAATTCAATAGGGGCTTAGCCTTGGGGTGTTACAATCGCCTCCCCTTATTTTTTCACTATCCTCAGTGCAACTTACTTACACAACTACAACATGATTTCCAAAATATTCAAAATGATGTGGGTACTCTGCCTTCATAGCATCTTCATGCTCCCATGTTGCATCCTCAGGACCCTACTAGGTTCAGTAGACTTTTACAAGTTCTATGGCTCCATTCTAGAGCTTCTTGCTTTTTCGGTCTAGTATACGCACCGATGCACCTGAAAAACGCTTTCCTGCTCCACCTGAATCACATTCCAATCAATAACATGATTAACATCATGTACATATTTCTTATGTAATGACACATGAAATACATTATGTATAGACATGCATGCAGGAAATGCAAGCCTATATGATACTGGAGCAATCCTCTTGATGCAGGAGCATCCACACCTCATCAAGCGAGCCCGTGCGTGGAGAAAGACAGTTGGACAAGCCAACAAACTTATTTTTGAAATCTACCTTGATATTTGTTGCACCAAGCATTAATGGGTCAATGTAATGAAGCGCACTTGTATTGTATTACAGATAGGAAGGCATTTATTAGTTTTAATGCTGTTAGATAGGAATTTATTGTAGAATTGATAGCTTCAGATTTAGAGAGGGAAAACGGAATATAGGCACCCTCCTTTGTACATTGTCTCTTATCATTCATTCATTCAGGAGCAAGGGAAGAGCAGACCAGAGAATTTGTGGAGAACACCCATGTACAGATATTGAATTAATAGGAAAACTTTGATTAAATTCCATGGATGTGATTATTCTCTGTGTGTTGTTGATATTATGCTGTTGCATATTTTCTTCTTGTTATGCCTTTGTTTTATATGTTGTGTATGTGATTTCATGGTAGATTCGAAATCTGTGAAAGAGAAGAGAATGAGTTTCAATTGTTTCTCTGTTTGAGCCAGGAGATTCCTGCATAGAGTGCAGTCGAATTCATCCGCATAGAGTGCGTTGATGAGGCGCAACAGTTAAGCTCTCATTCTCGTTTGCCCAGAAGTTGATTTGGGTTGAGGAAGCCATGCGGGTGAAGTGCGGTCCAAGATTGGAGTCTCAGTAGTTAGTCTGAGGAAGGAAATCAGATATTTCTGTTGCAGGTGAGTGCACGGAATCTGAAGACTTCAACACTTTGAAATCTGTTGAAGGTCGAGCGTTAGCAGTGTGCGCAAAGTATCCAAAGGAATCAGAGTTTACAAAGCTCAGGAGGGATAGTTCCTTGCAAATATTGTGGGAACAGACCAGGAGCAGTTCCAAACAGGTCGGAGTTTTGGAGTAGGAGAAATTTCTAAGGTGGAGGATTGACGGCCAAGGTCCATAGGCGAGGCTCACAAAAATCCCACTAACCGTTCGATAGTGGAGAAGCTACGCAGGAGTTAACTCCTAGGTGCAAGAAGGGTCAAAGCCCATCGGGTTTCGGCATTCGGCGTTTGGCGAGGTAAGAGTTCACTCATTGAAATCGTGAGTCACGATTTCCCGAGTCAACGGGAGTCATCGATCGGCACGAGACATGTGGTGTTAGATCCCAGAGAGTCGGGATTCGACGTTCAGAGTTTTATTGTGCAAAGGATTGTGAACGGGGAAAGCACGATCCCGCGATTCCCGATCACATCGGGCAATCGGCACATCGGGGTTCGGAGGTTGGAACTCCAACCTATTGACATCGCTAGCGGCATTATCCCGATAGGAAAATCCCCAATGAGTGGAGGCGTTGACCTTTGACCATCGGAACTCAGGCTCGGGAAATTTAAGGGCCGATATCATGAGCATCGAACTCGCGAACATGCGAGTTCCGATTTCCCGATTTGCGAAGAGGAGATCAGATAGAGACACCTATGGGAAAGGAACTTCCGATGAGGGAGTTGGAAGAGTCTTGGAATCTCCGGGCCTGAGATGAAGAAGGTCTTGGTGGGAGCGGCTACTGCTGAGAGCGGTTGCATCAGAGTGGTATCAGAGCCCAGAAATCTTGTCTGTATATCTGAGGTGAGAGAAGGGAAGGAGAAAGGGAAAGCACTCTAATACACACGACTTGCGTCAGAGTGGTATCAGAGTGGGACATCTTTTGCTTTGTGTAGTAGAAGAGGAGACAGAGAAGAAAGGACATAATGCCACCCAGAAGAGAAAGGCAATCACCTGATCGTGAGGACAAGGATGCCCGAAGAAGGGGTAGAACGGCAGGAAATGCTGAGATGGAACACCAGATGAGAGATCTCCGAGAAAGGCTTGAGGAGATGGAGACTGCGCAAAGACGCAGAGCTGGCGCAGTAGAGTTCTGTGATTCCGAGGTGGAAGAGGAAGCTACACATGATGCAGAAGAGGTCTCAGCAGAGGATGCCTCGACAGAACGGTTGATCAGAGCCATCTCCAGAATGAGCTCAAAGACTAAAATGGACATTCCCGTCGATGAGGGGAGTCTAAATGCAGAAGAGTTGCTGGATTGGATCCGAGCACTCGATACCTACTTCGATTACAAAGATATCGAAGAGGAAAAGAAGGTGAGGCATGCTGTCACTAAACTAAAAGGACATGCAGCCTTATGGTGGGATGAATTGCAGGCTGATAGGCGCTACAAAGGAAAACAGAATATTAAGAGTTGGGACAGGATGATCGCTAAGATGAAAGCGAAATTCATCTCGAGAGATTACCAGATCACTCTGTTCAGGCGAATGCAGAACCTGAGACAGAAGTTGATGACGGTGAAAGAGTACATCGAGGAATTTTATAGGTTCAACATTCGAGAAGGTCATCGGGAGAGTGATGACGAAAAGGTGGCAAGATACCTAAATGGTTTAAGGTATGACATTCAGGATGAATTGAGCATGGTTACCATCCGAACAGTTGAGGATGCGTACCAAATGGCTCTGAAAGCCGAGGAGAAACTGAGCTGCAAGCAGGTACAGCGTGGGCGAGGCAGGAGCCAACCCAGAGGCAAGGCAGTTGCCCAAGAAAGAATTCAAAATCCCAAGGAGGAATGGAGGAAGCCTCAGGGTAAGATTGAAAGGGGTGGAACCTCACAACAGAGGAAGCAATATGCTGAGCTGAGGAGATAGCAAACTGATCAGCAAGGAGATTATGCTGACGCCAACGCATTTCCTCGTACCCGAGGTAGAGGAAGAGGCCGTGGAGGAGTCATCACATGTTTTACATGTGGAAAAGATGGACACAAAGTCATTGACTGTCCAGACAGGAAAATGGACAGAGGAAAAGCTCACGTCGCTGAGGCGCAGAGGCGTGATGTGGAGGATGAAGAAACTGGAAGTGGAAAGTCACTGACAGTTCACAAAGTTCTCTTGAAACCTGAGAAAGAGGTGGAGGACACAGTGCAAAGATGCAGACAGTTCAGAACCACATGCAAAACCAAGGGCTAGAAATGCAAGGTCATAGTGGACAGTGGAAGCACTGATAATCTTGTTTCGACCGAGATGGTGGAAACACTGGAGCTGGAGACGAACAGACACCCGAGTCCATACAAAGTGTCATGGTTGCAGAAAGGACACCAAGTAAGTGTTACGAAACAATGCTTGGTTGAATTTAAAATGGGTGAATATAAAGATAAAATTTTGTGTAATGTCATTCCCATGGATGTCTGTCATGTATTATTGGGTAGACCATGGTAGTACGATAGAAATGTTGTTCATGATGGGAGAATGAACACGTACACCTTGGAAAAGGATGGGAAAACACACACATTGCTTCCAATAAAATATAAAGAAGTGAAGCCGGAAGTAACCAGCACAATACTTCTCATGAGTGGGAAGGAGCTTCTCACTGAGCTGGAGAAGAACGAAGATCCACAATTCTTTGTTGTCAAGAAGCCGAGAATTTTCCTGACAAGCACAAGAGTAGACGACTTACCAGAGGAGATTCAGGAACTGCTGGGAGAGTTCGCTGATATCATCATGGACGAACTACCTCGTTCGTTGCCACCGATGAGGAGTGTGAGTTACCATATTGACCTCATACCCGTAGCAAGTTTACTGAATAAGGTAGCATACAAGTTGACACCTCAGGAGAACGAGGAGGTCAAAAGGCAGGTACAGGATCTGCTAGACAAAGGACTGGTCAGAGAGAGTCTGAATCCGTGTTCTGTTCCGACAATATTGAGTCCGAAGAAGGATGGAGGCTAGAGGATGTGTATAGACTCCAGGGAAATTAACAAAATTACCATCAGGTACAGATTTCCACTGCCGAGAATGGTTGACTTGATGGATTGCCTGAGTGGGGCAAATTATTTTTCAAAGATTGATCTCAAGAGTGGATATCATCAGATTCGAATGAGAGAGGGAGATGAATGGAAAACAAAATTCAAGACAAACGAGGGTTTGTACGAATGGTTGGTCATGCCGTTTGGGTTGACAAACGCACCGAGCACTTTTATGAGGCTGATGAATGAAGTCCTGAGGGAATTCATTGGCAAATTTGTGGTCATGTATTTGGACGACATATCAATTTTCAGCAAGACCAGGGCTGAACACTTGAGGCATTTGGCCATACTGATGAGAAGGTTACAGCAGGAGAAGCTACTGATCAATTTGAAGAAGTGTTCCTTCATGCAGACAGAACTCATTTATTTGGGTTTTGTAATCTCGGCGAATGAATTGAAGATGGATCCTGAGAAGGTGGAAGTAATCAGGAATTGGCCATCACCGAGGAATGTTTTTGAGGTAAGGAGCTTTCATGGTTTGGATAGTTTCTACAGAAAATTTATACGAAATTTTAGTGGAATTAGCGCCGCGATGATGGACACGGTGAAGAAGCGGCATAAGGTTTTTCATTGGACAGCAGAGGCTGAGAGGAGCTTCAATTTGTTGAGGCAGAAGATAACAGAGCAACCGCTGTTGGTGTTGCCTAACTTTCAGAAAACATTTCAAGTGAAGTGTGATGCCAGTGGGTATGCTGTTGGAGGAGTCTTGAGTCAGGATGACAGACCCATTGCATACTACAGCGAGAAGTTGGATGATGCAAAGTTGAAATACTCCACATATGATAAAGAGTTATATGCCATCATACAGGCAATGAAGAAGTGGAGGCATTACTTGATACCCAAAGAATTTGTTTTGTACAGCGATAATCACGCATTGCAGTTAGTGAGTCAACAGGAGAAGTTGAACCAGAAGCATGCGAAATGGGTAGAGTACATGCAAAATTTTACATTTGTGATCAAGCACATTTTGGGAACTACTAACAAAGTAGCTGATGCTTTGAGCAGAAAATGTTTATTGCTGCAGGAAATCCGAATCAAAACTTTGGGTTTTGAAAATATGAAGGACATGTATGCACGTGATGCAGATTTTGCAGAAGCATACGAGGCAGCTGAGAATCCAGTTCTCAGGGATCAGAGTCCGTGGCTGGAATATATAATCCAGGAAGGATTGTTGTTCAGAGGCAATCAACTGTGCATTCCAGATTGCTCCATGAGGGAGAATTTGGTAAGGGAAAAACATAGTGGAGGTTTAGCAGGTCATTTTGGGCATGACAAAACATTCGCAAAGTTGAGTGAATCATATTATTGGCCGAGCATGCATGCAGATGTAAAGAGGTTTGTTGACAGATGTAGGATATGTCAACATGAGAAGGGACGAAAGAAGAACACAGGGTTCTATCAGCCATTGCCTATACCCGAGAGACCATGGGAGGCAATTAGCATGGATTTTATGCTAGGACTGCCGAGGACGCAAAGGGGAGTTGATTCCATCTTCGTGGTGGTGGATAGGTTTTCGAAGATGGCACATTTCATTCTGTGTCATAAGACCAGCGATGTGACCCACATCGCGAATTTGTTCTTTAAAGAAATTGTCAGATTGCATGGACTGCCGAGAAGCATAGTCTCGGATCGGGATACGAAGTTCATAGGTCATTTTTGGAGGATGCTATGGAGGAATCTAGGAAATGACTTGGCATTTAGTTCTGCTTACCATCCGCAAACAGATGGATAGACCGAGGTGGTCAATAGAAGCCTGGGGGATTTATTGAGGAGCTTGGTGATGGAGCACCACAACAGTTGGGACCAGATTCTACCACAGGCAGAATTTGCGTACAACGATTCGGTGAATCAGAGCACAGGTAAGGGTTCGTTTCAGATTTTGTATGGGACACAGCCGAGGGGAGTTTCTGAGCTCAGGGAGTCAGAACAGGCTGAAACTAGTAGCGCTCGTGTAGAGGAGTTCGTTGAAGCAATGCAGGAACTTCACACGCAGGTGAAGCAGTGACTGCAGAAATCGAATCAAGAGTATAAGCGCAGAGCTGATCAGAGGAAGAGACAACTTCAGTTCAAAGTTGGTGACATGGTTCTGGCGCACTTAAGGAAAGAAAGGTTCCCAAGGGGAACGTATAACAAGCTCAAGATGAAGAATATCGAGTCATGCAGAGTCCTAAAGAAATTCGGGGAGAATGCATACGAGCTTGAGTTGCCAGAGGGCATCGGGATATCTCCGATATTTAATATTTCAGATTTATACCCATACAGAGATAGGGAAGCAGGAACTAAGAGTGATGAACAACCAGACATCCAGTGGTAGAAGCAATTGCCAGTTGCATAGAAACCACAGATGGAGTGCATACTAGATAAAAGAGTAGGCAGGAATACCAGGCGAAAGAAGTATTTTGAATACCTGGTGAAATGGAAGAACCACCCAGTGGAGGATGCCAGCTGGGAAATAGTGGCAGTTATACAGAAGCATGGGCAGACTGTGGAGGAGCTCATGGATAAGAGCCCATGAAATCTTTCGACCCGAGGAGTATGATGCAGGAGCATCCACACCTCATCAAGCGATCCCACACGTGGAGGAAGACAGCTGGACAAGCCAGAAAACTTCTTTTTGAAATCTACCTTGATATTTGTTGTGCCAAGCATTAATGGGTCAATGTAATGAAGCGCACTTGTATTGTATTACAGATAGGAAGGCATTTATTAGTTTTAATGTTGTTAGATAGGAATTTATTGTAGAATTGATAGCTTCAGATTTCGAGAGGGAAAACGGAATATAGACACCCTCCTTTGTACATTGTCTCTTATCATTCATTTATTCAAGAGCAAGGGAAGAGCAGACTAGAGAATTTGTGGAAAACACCCATGTACAGATATTTAATTAATAGGAAAACTTTGATTCAATTCCATGGATGTGATTATTCTCTGTGTGTTGTTGATATTATGTTGTTGCATATTTTCTTCTTGTTATGCCTTTGTTTTATATGTTGTGTATGTGATTTCATGGTAGATTCGAAATCTGTGAAAGAGAAGAGAATGAGTTTCAATTGTTTCTCTGTTTGAGCCAGGAGATTCCTGCATAGAGTGCAGTCGAATTCATCCGCATAGAGTGCATTGATGAGGCACAACAGTTAAGCTCTCATTCTCGTTTGTCCAGAAGTTGATTTGGGTTGAGGAAGCCGTGTGGGTGAAGTGCGGTCCAAGATCGGAGTCTCAGTAGTTAGTCTGAGGAAGGAAGTTAGAGATTTATGTTGCAGGTGAGTGCATAGAATCTGAAGACTTCAACACTTTGGAAGCTGTTGAAGGTTGAGCGCTAGTAGTGTGCGCGAAGTCTCCAAAGGAATCAAAGTTTACAAAGCTCAGGAGGGATAGTTCCTTGTGAATACTGTGGGAACAGACTAGGAGCAGTTCCAAACAGGTCGGAGTTTTGGAGCAGGAGAAATTTCTAAGGTGGAGGATTGACGGCCAGGGTCCGTAGGCGAGGCTCGCGAAAATCCCGCTAACCGTTCGATAGTGGAGAAGCTACGCAGGAGTTAACTCGTAGGCACAAGAAGGGTCAAATCCCATCGGGGTTCGGCATTCGGCGTTTGGCGAGGTAAGAGTTCACTCATTGAAATCGCGAGTCGCAATTTCCCGAGTCAACGGGAGCCATCGATCGGCACAAGACACGTGGTGTCAGATCCCAGAGAGTCGAGATTTGGCGTTCGGAGTTTTATTGTGCAAAGGATTGTGAACGGCGAAAGCACGATCCCACGATTCCCGATCACATCGGGAAATCGGCACGTCGGGGTTCGGAGGTTGGAACTCCAACCTATTGACATTGCTAGCAGCGATATCGCGATAGGAAAATCCATGACGAGTGGAGGCATTGACCTTTGACCATCGGAACTCGGGGCTCGGGAAATTGAAGGGCTGATATCGTGAGCATCGAACTCGCGAACACACGAGTTCTGATTTCTCGATTTGCGAAGGGGAGATCAAATAGAGACACCTGTGGGAAAGGAACTTCCGATGAGGGAGTTGGAAGAGTCTTGGACTCTTCAGGCCTGAGACGAAGAAGGTCCTGGTGGGAGCGGTTGTTGCTGAGAGAGGTTGCGTCACCTCTCTAGGATTTCAAATGGCCCACAATATCGAGCTACCAACTTTGAACAATTTCAGAAATTTAGGGAGATTTTGTTGGCCTTCACTATTAGGAATACATAATCCCCTACTTTAAATTCCCTATGAGTTATGTTCTTATCAACATAACTTTTCTACCTATCTTGGGAAGCTTTCAAATTTTGCTTAATCTTCATCATTTTCTCTTCCATTTCCTTAACAATTTTGGCGCAACCACTGCCCTACCAGCTAGGTTGTCCTAGCTGACTGGGGTGTTGCACTTTCTACCATAAAGTGCTTCAAATGGGCTCATCTTCAGTGATGCTTGATACCCATTGTTGTAGGAAAATTCTACCAAGTGTAAATAATCCTCCCATTTAGATTTTGTTTCCATCACATACATCCTTATCATGTCCTATATCACTTGGTTCACCCTTTATGTTTTCCCATCCGACTCAGGATGATATGTTGTGTTGAAGTTCAGATTTCTTCTGAACCCTTTGAATAACCCCTTTAGGAACTTTGATGTAAACTTTGGGTCTTTGTTAGACATAATTGTCTTGGGTATGCCATGCAAGTGTGCTACATCCTTCATATAAATATCAACAACATTAATTTCCTTATGAGTAGTCTTCATAGGAATGAAATGGGAAACTTTAGTAAGCTTTTCCACCACCACCATGATTGCATCATGCTTCTTGTTCATTCTAGGCAATCCCATGATGAAATCCATTGTTACAACTTCCCATTTCCACTCAGGAATGGGTAATGTATGTAGTAAACCAACTAGGTGTCTATGCTATTCCTTTACCTTTTGATATTCCAAACATTTGGGAATAAAATCAACAATATCCCTCTTCATGCGTGGACAATAATATTGTCTTTTGACTGTTGAAATCATTTTCTGATATACTGGGTTTCTTGCATGTTAGCACTCTGTAAATTTGTTCAGATGATAAAAAAATGACAGAGGTAACCTACAAACCAACTTTAGAGATGGGTACTAGCATGTTCAGCTCAGAGAGGGATCTCTCATGTCACCTGGTGTTTCTTTGGAAACCAATGGCTAGGTTTAGTTTTTTTTTTGGTGGGGGGGTTTACAAATTTGTTGGAAAGGAAGGGGGAGGACACGCAAGGCTATGTAGTCGAACTTATGAAAATGAATAGGAACACTGACTAGTCAGTAGAACTCTCCAAAGGATAAAGGCTAAATGAGGCTATGAATCTGATTTATAAATTGTAATTTACATAGTGTAAGAAGAAAGGGAAGAACAAGTAACTACATCAAAGCATTAGTGAAATGAATTATGAATTAGTTATGAAGAAACTTAGCACAGTTTAAATTGCTTAAGCCAAGAGCATCATCAGATGAATTCTGGGCCTTTAAACTATCCAATTTAAATAGAAGACAATGCTAATGGAATAAAAAACACAGGAAACAAATAAAAAGAGACAAGAAAAAACTCATATCACCACCAATAGAATATCTTCATGGAGACTTCAAAGACTTTTGCATATGTATTCTATTCAGCTTCAGAAAATTACATTCAAGTTGAAACAGTTGAATCGTGTCCTTGCACTTCTGCCAACCCTTAATACATTTGGAAATCCTAATATTTATACAATTTAGAGTTCTTTTCGGTTTGAAACTGATTATAATGCTTGAAATGAAACGTCTCAACTTCTGAAACTGATTACAATAATTACAAATAATAGTTTCAATATTGGAACCAATTACAATGATTAAAAAGAAACAGTTTGATGATATGGCTTCTAACTCCCATGATGTTTCAACTCCTTTCTTTGACACTTGTTCTATTTTGGTCTTATGCTTGATCTACCATTTTCAGTGATGCTTGGACATCATTTACTGGTTCCTAGAAAAATGCTCTTTGTCTTACCCAACCGTACTATCTCCATCCATTGCAAGTCGGAAGGGATATCATAATCCGTCATTTCTTTGATTAGGATCTCCAAGTCAATGCAAGAGGCATATGTCATGACTGGTAGTCAAATGATAAGAACCAAACATCAATATAGCGTGGAAAAACCTCAGGAAAAGTACTCAACACCTTGAAACATATATAATTTCAGATAATAAGCCTCTTCAAGGGGGCAACCTCCTTTTACCCCACTTAAATGTTCAAGTACAAGATGATTTCAAAATGAAAATGTCTCCTTGGTATATATAGGAGACTAGGAGGTATAATTACAACTAATGGCCTAAAGCCGACATAAATAAAATAACATTACTAATATAATATGCCCCAATTAAGGGGTAATGAGACAACATTAGGGCTTAACATGCCCCTCCCCTTGAGACAAGTGTTGTCTGCAACGCTTGAGTAACTCTGGATGCTTCTGTATAAAAGACTCATCTTCCCAAGTGGTATATTCAGCCGGTAGTTTCCTCCTTTTAATGAGATACTCTGAAATGGACCTATCCCTTAGCTGGCGAATTCTTGTGTCATTGATGGCTTCAGGCTCCAATATGATTTTTCCTTCCTCGTCAAGTTCTGGCAATATAGTTTGAACTGGGATCTTGTCACCTATAACCTTCTTTAAGCATGAAACATGGAAAACTGGGTGTACTCGTGAAGATGCAGGCAGCTCCAATTTGTATGCCATAGTACCAATCTTTTGCAA
>JASDQU010100928.1:304645-322250 GCA_032191745.1 Picea mariana | reverse complement strand
TTTCTAATATAACAAGCTATGCCTCCTATCCCTCTACGGTGGGATTTTTTGTTCCATGCCGACCACAAGACAAATCCTTCCATGTTAGGGACCTTAGACTCATGCTCCCAAGTTTCAGTTAGACAGATAATATCAATACCACTCAGGATCCAACTTATCATAGGACCTTTGCGCCATGGAAAGCCACAACAATTCCAAAAAAGGATCCCAAGTGTCCCAAATTCCTATTTATTATTATCCTTATGGTCTCTATCCCTAACAATAGCTTTTCAATTTCTAATTATATATATATATATATATATATATATATATATATATATGGAATATTGGTTTAGGGTTTCTGTAGGTTGTGTTGAACACTCATCACACCCTGAAAAACCTATGTCAATTTTTCACTTTTTCGGTACCATTTGATCTTTGCACTGTCTGATTCGACTTCATTTCAAGAAATGTTTGTCTTTTCTTATTTTCTTGACTCTCATTAGATTTTCAGGTTTGTTTGAACTTATGCAACCCCATGAATTAAAAAGACTTAACACCTAAATAAAGAATCAACAACCAAAACACTCCACACGATGTGCTCAAATTTGACATCGTAAAGAATTCAAAGATGAAAAAAACACCACTCAGGAAACCTCAATTGCCAAACATTGGTCTTCATCGGTATCGGCAAAGAAAATTTTTGTTTTACGTCAAGTATGGCATAAGGATATTTCTGATAACCGATCCCCTTCGACATCGGTAAAATACGAGAGAAATAGACGTTAACAAAGAAAGAAAAGATATTGTCAATAGTCGATGCCCGACGTGATTATCGAAACTGGGGAAAGCCTCAAAGGATTGCCACAAACATTTTGACTGCGCTAAAATATACTCCCGATCGTCGATCCCTGATGCATTTTCAGCATCGAGAATTTTTCGAGGAAGTTCATCCAAAGAAAAAAATGCGTTATAGGTTTATTGTTGATCGCTGAACTTGGATACGCTTTCAACATCGACAAGATAAGGTTTGTTTTAAAATGAATGACTTAAGGAAAGTCACGAATTCGATTAATACATGGTAATTAGGTCTTCAGTATTCAACGCCACATGTCTTTACCAGACTAGAGAACCGTACAGTCTAGTTTTACCCCAAGTCATTCTTGGTTTCCTAAGTCTGAGTCACACCTTTGAGTTAGCTTTTCCACAGTAGCATTGTATGGTGGAATCGATCGGCTTCGGATATTTTCTACAGAAGGACATCAATGAAAACATTCATAGCACATCACCATCCCCAATCCACCCACTAAGAGAGGGACACGATGGGACGTTTTAGTGTTAGATACGATCGAATTTTGATCATTTAAGAGGCTGATTAATACCAAATACCACATTAGTTGCTACCTCGTGCGCCAATCAAAAAAACCATTTAAAATCCCTGATAGAACACATCACCCTCCGTGCCTCTGCCATCAACCCACGATGAATTTAAATTGCAGATATTCAACAACATATTTGTTTAAATTTCACTCACCAACCGAATTGAATGGCTTATGCGACACAGTAAGTTCTTCCTTGGTTTAAATTCTCTTGAGTTGTTGTAAATGAAATCCTTCTGCACAAGGAAATTTAGAGTATTCAAAGAAGCAAGATGAGTAATTTGAAAGCTGTAGAGATCTCGTGAGTATCAAATAACCAAGTTTAGCAAGATTTACAGGTATGTCCAAGTCTATGGATTTTACATGGTTATATTTCATATATTTTTTATCCGATTTTGTTCCTTACACAGTCTCTAAAGGTTTATTTGAATTGCAGGAACATTTCCACCAAGAAATACAACCACTAGACGATCATTGAGGGTGATGAAGCTAGAGGAACCAGAGGTAGGCGAAGGCTCCTCTCCAGGGGTCGCAAAACAATTGGAATACACTCCAAGACCATAACCTGTCATCAAAACAACAACGAAGAAGGTTTTTATTCAGCCTCTGGCCTTTGGAGATACAGAGGCAAGCAAAGGGTCCAAGGCGGCACTCCCAAATTGGGGAGATCTCTTTAAAAAGATCATCCGAGAGGAATACCTGGAATATATCCCACACAGTGACCCATATGTGAGAGTGCTTGACGATGAGGTGTTTACGAATATCCAATGGTCATACCTGCACATGGTAGCAAGAAGAACCCTTGTTTGTCCCTGTATATAACTTCTCAAGTGGATCATTGCCACACAGACACACATAAGTGTTTAATCAACGATGACAATGGTGGGTGTGTCAGGGTGTTCCTTCCGGTATAGGTCTAGAAATACTACAAACTCCGAGACCCCAAGGAGCAGTTGAATACAGATTTCATCATGAAGTTCTACGAGTGTCATGACACTAGCCAAGTGATGTCCTCATGGTGGAGGGAAGACAATAAATACACCAACCGGAGCACTGGTTGGTACCAGATGGCCAACTTAATGGAGACATACATTTACTTGATGGCTCTTATCTGTCGATTATATGGAGAGAAGGACTGCTCCATATTTTCAGAGGCATGCATGCACTTAGCTTACATAGTGCCAATCTCTGGGAGCAGTTTCAATTGGGGGGAGATCATTTATAAACAACTGAGCATCTTTATAGAACAGGCTCAGACGCCGAAATAAGGAGAGACACCAACCTTCTACAGGGATTCATATCTTCTCGATGCCATGTGCACCCGAAACATCTTTGTTGACATGAATCTGAGCTGGCATGTTGCAGAGTTCTCAGCCCATGTTTACTTTAGTGTGTTGTGGGAAAATAGGTAGAAAAGTCTTACTGCCTCATCTGCGATGAATTCATCGTACAAATTTATTTCTTTCTTTTTAAGAAATAATGCTCGAGACTATCGGTTACAGCCAAGAAGATGTTATCAAAGGTAGTCCATTGGTACTTGGATGAGAATGACACTTACATCAGGGTGTTCAAGGCCAACGAAGTGCCACATCTCCTACCAGCTCATGTCCCAGACTGGCTTGTAGTGGAAGAAATATGATACCAGACCATCCTACAAGGCTACAATGCTAGTCTAGTCAAGGAAAATAAGCGTGTGTTCATTCCCTATTGTTTCCATGTAGGTTTCTACTTGGTTAAAGATAAAGCTCAATCAAAACAACAAGGGTTGAGCCAACTTGAGTTGAGGTTCCAGACAGGCTGATTCTGCAAGCATGATCCAAAGGGCCTAGTCTTACAACATGCTTCGCAAGTGTGGTCCTGCTGGCCATATGCCCACGACAAATTTGAAGATGAAGTCTTCATAGAAAATGCCTAGGATTGGGACGAAGTAGTAGAAAGTGATGCAGGAGCATCACAAGCATCATCAGCAGACATGCAAGAAGGAAGGCAGAAGACAACTGGGACAAGCGCTAGCACATTTCAGCACGTTGCCAAAGTTTTTTTGGAATGTTTTGAAAGATTAGGAAGCGGATATAACTGTAGTAGCTGGGGAAGTGCACTCACATTTATGTCAAGACATTGTAAAACAAATCATGAGTGATCTTCTCTCATCTGTAGTAGGCAGAAGATATTTATGCATAATTAATGTAAGTAGGTAGGTTTGAATGTAGATTAGACAGCTTTAGGAGCTGGAGGGAAAACAGACTATAGACACCTTCACCTGGTATCATTGTATCATTATCAATAATCAATCATAAGATCATAGAGAAGAAGTAGAGAGCCATGGAGAAGAACCCATGTACAAAAGTTCTGAAATTAATATATGAAGCTTTAAATTCAGACTCATGGTGTTATAATGCTTTCTGTGTGTATATGTTGAATGCTATGCTTATGGTTGTTTACTCTTTCTGTCATGCATTGTTGTTAAGCTATGTATGTACAATTTCATGTTACGCAATTGAAGCTTGAGAGAGTAAGGGAATGAGTTTTAGTTGTTTCTCTTCTTGAGTAAAAGTTCCTGCAAGGAGTGTAGTGAAGCATCCACAAGGAGTGTGTTGATGGGTTCAGAGTTCATCTCTGAAAGCTCAGGAGGGATATCAATGTTTCTCATCTTCCGAGGAAGTGCAAGTTAGGCATAGGAGTCGTGCAAGGTGTGCACAAGCTGAGAGAGGCCTTAGAAGTTATAACTAAGGTGGTGAGTGATCGCAGGACTATTGTTGCAGAGTTACACAGAGTCAAGGAGATCAAATACTTAGGAGTATTTGAAGAAGTTCCGCAAGGAGGGCGTGTAGAAGCCTTTGAGAAAGTTTAGAGATTATGAAGGTAAAGCTCAGAAGGGTTAGAATTTTCAAGGTTTTGAAGAGAAGAAGAGGAGCTTTGGTCATTGAGCCAAGACCAAGTTAAAGTGGAGAGGATTGTTGAGGGGAATTAGTGGAGCAGGCTTTTCAGAAGGAAGTTGGACGGTCGAGATTCTCTGAAGAGAACTCCTTCGAACAGTAGGGATTGTTGGATTTGTGGAAACTGCGAGGGGGATAACGATCGGAATAGAGCCATCCTTTGGATAGCTTGAATTAATGTCAGCCATTGATCAAGATTTCCAGGCCGTCGAATCATTTCGGCAATTCGGGATCCGAATGACAAGGAATTGAGTACAGCGAAATGAAAGTCCCGAAGTCACAAGCTGTGATAAGAATTGGGTCAGAGTTTCAGGATTTCGGTACTTCGGGTGTCGGGAGATGGAAGAGGCATCACTTTGGGAGCGAGAGTCTCAAAAACTTGAAGGGGTGACAAGTGGCAGGAGTCTACGTCAAAGGAAGGAAATCGCAAGGATGACAGGTGGCGTGTCTTCGTCAATTCGTGGAGTCAAACCATGTGGACTGTTTCGGGGTTTGGAGGTCGGAGGACGGAGAGCCTTGCATCTGGATTCGTGAAACTATGAATTCCAAGATTCTGAAAAAGTGTAAAAGTTCATTGTGGGGCCAGTCGTTGTTGAACGTGTCAGGATTCGACAGTTTGGCATTTCCGGGGACAGGAGGTTGGGATTTTGTTATGAGATTCCCGAAATCATGAAACATGATATGACCATGGAAGAGGACCCGACAAGCATTTCAATGAATCGACAATTTGGGTTTCGAAAGTTGAAGGGTCGAGAGACTCGGGAGGAGAAGTCATGAAGTCACGAAATCGCAAAAGGCACGATCATATTGTTTGGTCGGAGGATTTGAGTTGAAACCTAGTGTTTGTTCACGTGGGCTCAATTCATAAGGACTTGTGGTAAACACTATTGTGTGTGTGGAGGATATTTCCTAAGAAGGAAATTAACGAGTTGATCAGACTCAGGGGCAGAAAAAGAACGATCCTGAGAAAACCTCGACCTGAGGGTTGGGGGTCTGCATCAAAGTGGTATCAGAGCTTGACTCTGTTTATATATTTCAGGTAGAGGAAGCGAGAGGGAAAAGAAGAAGTACTCTGGTACACATCAGTTGTGGTATCAAGAGCGCATAAAGAATTCTTTGCTTTCTATAGTAGAGAAAATCATTCTCAGCAATGCCGTCGAGAAGGAGAGAGAGGTCAATGCCTAATCCAGTAGTGGAGAGAGAAATGCGTGAACTACGTGCTAGGCTTGATGCCATGGAGACAACACAGAGGTGCACAATTGAAGCAGGGGATATCAGTGAGGCTGAAAGTGAAAATGAAGCTGGACCTGAAGAAACTGTTGTAGCAAAAGATACAACAGATGACCGCCTATTTAGGGTTGTTGTAAGGATAGGTGCCAGGGAAAAAATGGACATTCCAGTATATGAAGGAAACTTGGATGTTGAAGAGCTTCTAGACTGTATTAGAGATCTGGATAAGTATTTTTATTATGAATATGTCGAGGAAGACAAGAAGGTCAAACATGTTGTCACCAGACTTAAAGGACATGCAACATTATGGTGGGATGAACTACAAGCTGACAGACACTGCAAAGGCAAGCATAAAATTAACAGTTGGGATAGAATGATTGCAAATATGAAATAAAAATTCATTCCCAAGGATTATCAAATCACTCTATTTCGGAGGATGCAGAATTCGAGACATAAGTTGAGTTCAGTGAAAGAGTACACTGAATATTTCTACAAGATAAACATCGGAGCAGGTCATTGGGAGAACGATGATGAGAAGGTTTTCAAGTACATGCATGGTCTGAGATATGACATTCAAGACGATATGAGCATGATGATCCTTCGAACAGTGCAGGATTCTTATGAGATGGCTCTAAAATCTGAAGAGAAGCTGAGCCGAAAGCAATATCAAAGAGGCTGAGGTAGAAGCCAAGCTAGAGGAAAAGCAGTTATCCAAGATAGGACTCAGAAATATAAAGAAGAGGGGAAGAAACCTCAAACCCAAACTGAGAGAGGAGGAAGCTCACATAGAGGACAATATGTTGACAGAAATACTTTTCCTCGAACCAGAGGAAGAGGAAGAGGCTGAGGAGGCGAAGTAAAAATTTTTACTTGTGGAAAGAATGGACATAAGACTTATGAATGTCTAGATAGGAAGAAAGAAGGTGGTGAAACTCACATTTCTGAAGCACAAAGGCAGAATGTTGAGGCAGAAGATGGTGAAGGCAGAAGGTCCTTGATGATGAGAAAAGTTCTCTTAACACTAGAGAAGGAAGCGAAGAACCCATTCCAAAGGAACAAAATTTTTTGGACTGCTTGCAAGACCAGAGACAGGGTATGCAAGGTCAATGTGGACAGTGGTAGCACAGACAATCTCGTTTCTACAGAGATGGTAGAAAAACTGGAGCTAGAGACTATTGAGCATCCAAGTCCATGTAGAGTTTCGTGGCTACAAAAAGGACATCAGGTAAATGTCACTAAACAATGTTTAGTTGATTTTAAAATAGGATATAAGGATGAAATACTATGTGATGTCATTCCCATGGATGTTTGTCATCTATTACTGGGTAGACCATGGAAATATGATAGGAATGTGATTCATGATGGGAGAATGAACACATACACCTTGGAGAAAAATGGGAGAACTCACATGTTTCTTCCGATTAAGGATAAAGAAATGAAACTAGAGGTAAGCAACACTGTACTTCTCATGAGTGGGAAGGAACTCCTTACATAGGTTAAGAAGAAGGAGGATACACAATTCATTGTGGTCAGGAAGCCTAGAATTGTTTTAACCAGTACAAGAGTGGATGATTTACTGGAAGAAATCTAGAAGTTGTTGGAGGAGTTCGTTGATACAGTAGTGGATGAATTACCTCGTTCATTGCCACCAATCAGGAGCATAAGTCATCACATTGATCTTATACATGGAGCTAGCTTACCAAACAAAGCAGCGTACAGATTGACACTGTAGGATAATGAAGTGGTCAATAGACAAGTCCAGGAGTTAATGGATAAGGGATTGGTTAGAGAAAGCCTGAATCCATGCGTTGTTCCGATAGTGCTCAATCCAAAGAAATATGGAGGTTGGAGAATGTGTACAGACTCAAGAGAAATCAACAAGATTACCATCAGATATAGATTTCCATTACCTAGGATGGATCATTTGATGGATTTCCTGAGTGCAGCAAAATATTTTTCAAAGATTGATTTGAAAAGCGGCTATCATCAGATTCGTATGAGAGAGGGTGATGAGTGGAAAACAACATTCGAAACGAATGAAGGGCTGTATGAATGGCTTGTTATGCCATTTGGCTTAACAAATGCACCAAGTACTTTCATGAGGCTGATGAATGAAGTCATGAAGGAATTCATCGGGAAATTCGTCATTGTATATCTTGATGGCATACTGATTTACAGTAGAACAGAAACATAACACTTGAAGCATTTGGCTACATTGATGAGGAGGTTGCAGCAAGAGAAATTACTGATAAATGTGAATAATTCATCATTTATGAGGACATAACTCATATACTTGGGTTTTGTTATCTCTGCAAATGAGATGAAAATGGATCCAGATAAGGTGGAAGCAATTAAGAATTGGCCATCACCGAAGAATATATTTGAAGTTCGAAGCTTCCATGGATTGACTAGTTTCTACAAGAAATTCATACGGAATTTCAATGGGATTAGCGCACCGATGATGGACACGGTGAAGAAAATACATAAATCTTTTCACTGGACAGAAGAAGCCAAGAAAAGCTTCAATTTGTTGAAAAGGAAGATTATAGAACAACCAATTTTGGTGTTGCCAGATTTCAACAAGACCTTTCAGGTTAAGTGTGACGCCAACAGATTTGCAATAGGAGCGGTCTTGAGCCAAGATGATAGACCAGTCGCATACTTCAATGAGAAACTGAATGAGGTGAAAATTAGGTACTCCACATATGACAAGGAATTCTATGCATTCATACAAGCATTGAAGAAGTGGAGGCACTATTTGTTTCCCAAGGAGTTTGTGTTGTACAACAATAATCACACTTTACAATTCGTGACTCAACAGGATAAGTTGAATTAGAAGCATGCTGAATGTGTTGAATACATGCAGAATTTCACTTTTGTAACTAAGCATATCTCTGGAACTGCTAAAAAAGTTGTTGATTCTTTGAGCAGGAAATGTTTGCTTATGTAGGAGTTCAGGGTCAAAACTTTGGGTTTTGATAACCTCAGGGAAATGTATAGAGATGATCCAAATTTTAAAGAGGCATATGAAGCATCTGAGAATCCAATTCTCAGGGACAGAAGCTAGTGGACCGAATATATGCTCCAGGATGGATTATTATTCGGGGGTAATCAACTGTGTATTCCAAATTGCTCTATGAGGGAGAATTTGCTGAAAGAAAAACATAGTGGAGGATTGGCCGGACACTTCAGTCATGAAAAAACATTCGCAGAGTTGAATGGCTCATATTTTTGGCCAAGAATGAGAGCAGATGTTAAAATATTTGTAGACAAATGCAGAATTTGTCAACACTCGAAAGGAAGAAGGCAAAACACTGGGCTATATCAACCATTACCCATACCTGAGAGGCTGTGGGATGCAGTAAGCATGGATTTCATATTGGGGCTACCAAGGACGCAAAGAGGGTTTGATTCAATATTTGTGGTGGTAGACAGATTTTTGAAAATGGCACATTTTATACCATGTCAGAAAACCAGCAACGCAACTCATATTGCAAACCTGTTTTTCAAAGAAGTTGTCAGACTTCACGGTTTTCCAAGGAATATAGTTTCAGATCGGGATACCAAGTTCGTGGGACACTTCTGAAGAACTTTATGGAAGAATCTGGGGACAAGTTTTTCATTTAGCTCAGCATATCATCCTCAGATGGATGGACAAACAGAAGTTGTGAACAAAAGCTTGGGAGATTTGTTGAGGAGCCTAGTGTCTGAACACCACAGTCAGTGGGATCACATTGTGCCACAGGAGGAATTTTCTTACAATGATTCATTCAACAAAAGCACAGGGAAGATTCCATTCCAAATTATGTATGGAATGAATCCAAGAGGAGTTTCTGAATTGAAAGATTCAGGACAAAATGAATTCAGGAGTGCTAGTGCAGAAGATTTTGCAAAAGCAATGAAGGAACTTCACAACCAAGTGAAGGAACAATTGCAGAATTCAAGCCAAGAGTATAAACGCAGAGCAGATCAACACAGGTGAGAACTTCAATTTGAAGTTGGTGATCTGATTCTTGCACAACTGAGGAACAAGGATGATTTTAAGGATGGAAATTTATTTTAAAATGTAGAAACCTTGGCAAATCTTACTAATCCTTTATATGCCAACTATAAATGTTTGGCGATATTTTTGTAAAAATATTCAAATTTCTAAGGATTTTATATAGTTTTTATAAAATTTTGGCTATTTTTAAGGTAAAATAATTTTATCCTATAGAATTTGGGCGAATCATTTTTAAAATAGCGAATCTCGTTTTTGGAAAAACCATGGAAAATTAGCCCAGGAGCGAAATTTAGCCCCTAAAATCATCCATGCTGAGGAAAGAGAGGTTCCCAAGGGGAACATATAATAAACTAAATATGAAGAATATTGGACCATGTAAGGTCATAAAGAAACTTGGGGCCAATGCTTACGAGATTGAATTACCCGATGGGATTAGAATTTCTTCGATATTCAATGTCGCAGATTTGTACCCTTACAAGGCTGAAGAAGTAGGAGCAGAGGGTGAACAGACAAAGGTTCAATGGAATAAACAAATTCCTATAGATAAAAGGCCACATATGGAAAGTATACTGAACAAAAGAGTCAGCAGGAAGACCCAAAAAAATGAGTATTTTGAATATTTGGTCAAATGGAAGGGACATCTAGTTGAAGATCCCAGCTGGGAAAATGAAGCAGAAATTCAGAAGCATGGACAGACCATGAAAGAACTCATGAACAAGAGTCCATGAATATTTTCAAGTGAGGGAGTATGATGTAGGAGCATCGCGAGCATCATCAGCAGACACGCAAGAAGGAAGGCGGAAGACAGCTGGGACAAGCACTAGCACATTTCAGCACGTTGCCAAAGTTTTTTTGGAATTTTTTGAAAGATTAGGAAGCAGATATCAATGTAGTAGCTGGGGAAGTGCACTCACATTTATGTCAAGACATTGTAAAATAGATCATTAGAGATCCACTCTCATTTGTAGTAGGCAGAATATATTTAGTCATAATTAATGTAAGTAGGTAGGTTTGAATGTAGATTAGACAGCTTTAGGAGCTGGAGGGAAAATGGACTATAGACACCCTCACCTGGTTTCATTGTATCATTATCAATAATCAATCATAAGAGCATAGAGAAGAAGCAGAGAGCCGTGGAGAAGAAACCCATGTACAGAAGTTTTGAAACTAATATATGAAGCTTTAAATTCAGACTCATGGTGTTATAATGCTTTCTATGTGTATATGCTGAATGCTATGCTTATGGTTGTTTACTCTTTCTGTCATGCATTGTTGTTAAGATATGTATGTACAATTTCATGTTAATCATTTGAAGTCTGAGAGAGTAAGGGAATGAGTTTCAGTTGTTTCTCTTCTTGAGTAAAAGTTCCAGCAAGGAGTGTAGTGAAGCGTCCATAAGGAGTGCGTTGACGGGTTCAGAGTTCATCTCTAAAAGCTCAGGAGGGATATCATTGTTTCTCATCTTCCGAGGAAGTGAAATTTAGGCACAGGAGTCGTGCAAGGTGTTTGCAGGCAGAGCGAGGCCTTAGAAGTTATAACTAAGGTGGTGAGTGATCGCAGGATTGTTGTTGTAGAGTTACACAGAGTCAAGGAGATCAAATACTTAGGAGTATTTGAAGAAGTGCCCCAAGGAGTGTGTGTAGAAGCCTTTGAGAAAGTTTAGAGATTATGAAGGTAAATCTCAGGAGGGTTAGAATTTTCAAGGTGCTGAAGAGAAGAAGAGGAGCTTTGGTCATTGAGCCAAGACCAAGTTAAAGTGGAGAGGATTGCTAAGGGGAATTAGTGGAGAAGGTTTTTTATAAGGAAGTTGGACGGTCGAGATTCTCTGAAGAGAACTCCTTCGAATAGTGGGGATCATTGGATCTATGGAAAATGCGAGGGGGATAACGATCGAAATAGAGCCATCCTTTGGATAGCCTAAATTAATGTCAGTGGTTGATCAAGATTTCCAGGCCGTCGGATCGTTTCGGCAATTCGGGATCCGAATGACAAGGAATTGAGTACAGCAAAATGAAAGTCCCAAAGTCATGAGATGCGATAAGAATTGGGTTAGAGTTTCAGGATTTTGGTACTTTTGATGTCGGGAGACGGAAGAGGTAGCACTTTGGGAGCAAGAGTCCCGAAAACCCGAAGGGGTGACAAGTGGCAGGAGTCTACGTCAAAGGAAGAAAATTGCAAGGATGACAGGTGGCGTGTCTTCGTCAATTCATGGATTCAAACCATGTGGACAGTTTTGGGGTTTGAAGGTTGGAGGACGGAGAGCCTTGCGTCTAGATTTACAAAACTATGAAGTTTGAGATTCTGAAAAATTGCGAAAGTTCGTTGTGGGGCCAGTCGTTGTTGAACGTGTTGGGATTCGACAGTTCGACATTTCAGGGGACCGGAGGTCAGGATTTTGTTACGAGATTCCCGAAATCATAAAACATGATACGACCATGGAAGAGGACACGACAATCATTTTGGCGAATTGGCAATTCAGGTTTTGGAAGTTGAAGGGTCGAGAGACTCGTGAGGAGAAGTCGCGAAATCACGAAAGGCGTGATCATATTGTTTGGTCGGAGGATTTGAGTTTTTGCCTAGTGTTTGTTCACGTGGGCTCAATTCATAAGGACCTATGGTAAACACCATTGTGTGTGTGGAGGATATTTCCCGAGAAGGAAATTAATGAGTCGATCAGACTAAGGGCCAAAAATAGAACGATCTTGAGTGGACCTTGACTTGAGGGTTGGGGGTCTACATCAGAAAGCATGGCCGAACCCAAAATGACCAGGTTTAGGGCCATGAGCCTGTATGAACAGGCAATGACCATAGATAAATCAGAACAAGAGGCTCTCAAAGCCAGAAAAGAAATCAGAGCGACAGAAGCAACAAAGGTTCCCCTGGTGGCCGTGATGCAGGATAAAGGTTTCCCTATGACACAGGACACACAAGAAAAGGGATTTCACATGATAGAACATGTGCAGTGAGTGATTAATAAGATGCAAGAAGACTTGGACCTCATATGAATAACAAGGTCCCCTGCTGACAAGCCAAATGAGAGCCAGGTAGGTCCAAGAGGCCCTGAGTTAATAGAAATTGATGAAATCGTCGGGTTATTTAACCCTGAAATTAAAACACCACAGGACGGATCACCCATGGATATTTTAGCTCAGTCAGAGTTAGAAAGAACATTAGGGAGAGCAAGTACACCAAACCCCCTCTACAAATTGATAAACATCTATGATGATGAAGAAATTATGTAGGTGTTCATGGTGACTCCTGTGCCGATCACAGAGGAAAAGGAGCCCAAGAAGGAATATTCCCCAACTCTCAATGCTCAGATTTGGGGCCTTCCACAGAATGAAAAGAGGTCGAAAGTGTATTAGACACTGAGTTACCCGATGCACTGGAGATTCAAGAAGATAGTCTGAAGGACAAGCCAGGGTCGAGTGCACAAAAAGAAGAAGAACCACAACAAGAAATTGGCATCTCAATAGCCAATTATCAAGTAAGTACCGAGCCTACCCATGATGCTTCAATTTCAACTAGTACTCAACCTCCCGATGGGAAAAAAAAAAGGTCGGACCTTCAGAACACATGGAGGAGGTTCAAGAACCCAGTCTTGAACAAATATACACCATCATGAGCCTAGGAAATATGCTCACCTAGGGAGATCGACAAATCCCCGAACCTGTGGATGAAGTTGATGACATACATGCCATCTCCTATGATTGTAAAAGGAAAGCTATAATGCAGAGAACCACCAAGAAAAGGAGGATTACGCTAGATTGCTCCACCCTCATCACCACAGAGGAAAAACTGGTCAATATAGAGCATGCCAAGATATCCGAACTTACCGGTACAGGGATGGAAATCATAGATGCCACCCTGGACAGAGGAAAAAGGGATGAAGAGGAGTTGGCCACTGCTCTAAAGGAATTGTAACATATACACAATTTGGTGAAATATTACCAGGACACCACACA
The DNA here is from genome assembly GCA_032191745.1 of Picea mariana. Classification (NCBI taxonomy): domain Eukaryota; kingdom Viridiplantae; phylum Streptophyta; class Pinopsida; order Pinales; family Pinaceae; genus Picea; species Picea mariana. The sequence continues at coordinate 308,758 of JASDQU010100928.1, read as the reverse complement.
GGCCATGGTGTTCTCGAGGATCAAATTCCAGGAGGCCTATAGTAAATTTGCAGATAATCGACACCTATTCACTGCAAGGATAGCTGAGCTTCAAGAAGACACCCTCATGGAGCTGGCGACGTGAAATGATATGGAAAGGTGGTATGAGAAAGAACACTAAACTGTGGAAAGGATCGACTACATCGACACAGTTCAATAGGGTCAAGATGCTGAAGAACATGACATCCGGGTACTAAACGAAAGCAACATCAACTGCATAAGGAAGTCAGCTGAATATTGGGTAAAAATGGCTCAGGAACCTCATCGAGAAATCCAAGAGAAATAGGCTGAGTGCAAGAAAAGCTAGACCAAGATCAACCGAGCAATGAGAGACACCGGCCTCCTAGAATTCGTTACACCTGATGACTTTGTCGACTTGCGTGAAATAGTCAAATCACATGCTGAACAAGACTCATCATGGGCTATGGAAATATCAAAGGTGGTAGGAATGGCTCCAGGACAGGTGTGGCAGTTCATGGAGCACCCGATCAGAGCTTGAGCCATGTTGTAGCAGTTAAGTGCCAGAATAGTCAAGTATCACACATAGGCAATAGAGATAAGAGAAATCCTTTTGGCCCCAATGGAACAACATAGATTCCCATATTCTAACACATGTGAGGATCTATTTTTCAAGTGGTCGGAGTACAAGAAGATTCATCCACTCAAGTGAGATCATTTGATGACTATTTGAAGACTGATAGAAGAAAGCGCCATGTGGCGAGTTTTGTTTTACTTAGCTGCACTTTGATTGTTATTTTTAGTTAATTATATGTTATAAATAAGAGCATCAACCTGTTAGAAAGAGGTCGATGGTTGTTGCAAAGACCCTTATTTTTTGGATTTGTAAAAAACTATTTCAGAGCTTCCTTAATTGAGAATTCATGTTTAGGACCAGAGACAAGTTTGTGTTTTTCATCAAAAGTGTGTATGATTGGATGTGGAGAAGAAATGTTTCTAATTTCATCCCATGAATGGATGTTGTAACGAGTAAAAGCTTCTAAATCTGTTGATAAGTTATTTGATTCAATGTTTTTCCATAGTTCTTGTCTTTAATGATGAAAAGTAAATCGTTGCGTTAATATGTTATTGGTGATTAGAGTTAAGGAAACTATTTTTCTTTCCGTCGATTATCGCATGCATGCTTTCTTCTGATAAATTGTATCTCAGTCAGTAATTGGAATACCAACAGGTTAATGTATTAGTACTAGGCATGTTGTAGAGAATCATTGTCTGCATGCTAGAGTGAAAGGGTTATCCCAAGCTCATCCATCTCTAGTAGTTAAGTTTTCTCACCTTGTTACCTAGTTGGTTTATACAGGATTTTATCTTGTATCGGTCCCACCAATAAGAGAAAATACAAAAAAGAGAATGTTTGAACTGAAGGATAAGACTTCACTAAAAATGTAAAGCCCATTGATTATTTAGTTGGATCGCAATATCGGGAGAACCATTCCACTATTAAACATTGCAGAGTATGATTGGGCCTCGGTGGCGTGTTTGGTTCCTGTTGTTGAGTTAAAGAGATTTAGGACCCCTCAACAACATTGGTTCTAGAAGGAGGGCCTAAAGAATGAATGGATGACAATATTTTTTACAAAATATCTAACACAACCTGTAGAATCAAAACAACCCACATGCATGGCTAGTCATTCACAAGACAACCCACAGACACTGAGTACTCTTGAAATGAGTAACTCACCCCACCACAAGGAATAACATCTATTCCTTGATATACCTTATGCTCTTCCTCAAGAGGAATTGAACCAATTTAGAATAATCACAAGATCTTACACCCGTCAGATCGGTGCATTGCCCTTAGCTCCGTTACTTCCTCGAAGAAAACAAATAAGTAGACCCATGGTCGAGTCCCCTGACCAGGTTTTTTTGCACATAGTAGAAGAATTGATAGATTTTTCCCTCAGTGAAATCGAACATCATCTTAATCTAATCCCTAAAACACTAGCCGACAACTTCTTCGAGCCCGATGATTTTTCGGAAGAGGAAGGGTTTATCTCAAAATGCTCAGTTTCGGGATCTGAAGACATGGAAGATAACAATGACCATAATGAAGAAAGGGGAAACCCACCTCATAATAATCAACCTTGGTTGGCGAGAGATGCTTTGGCCATCCCTGGATGAGTGCATAACCTTCCCCGACATCCAGAAAATTTACTCCCTAAATTTGACCCTGAAACCTCAGGATTGCCTGAAGACCATATTAAAAAATTCATACTAGCTATTAGACTGATGAATTTCCAACATGAGGATGTAGTATGCAGATTTTTCCCCTATACCTTTGAGAACTCAGCCTCCATTTGGTATTTTCAATTACCTGTAGGGTCCATAACCAGTTGGACAAAGTTTCAAAAGCATTTTTGAAGTAAATTTACAGAAGAAACCACTACAGGAGCTTTGATGGCTGAATTGTTCGTCGCCACCATGAGTTCAAAGGAGAAGGTTAAAGACTTCAATCAAATATTTACAACTATCTTAAACAAATTCAAGCCCAAAGATAAACCTACTCAGGAGTTGCAAAATGAGTATACACTAATGCTCTCCCAACTTCTATTTCCATGTTTGTGAAAAGGGTTGCCAAACCAAACTTAGCTGAGAATTTTTAAGAAGTCAAAACAATAGAGTTCCAAATGAAGGGATGCAAACAAGGCTAGGTCTCATTAGTTAAGAATGAAGTTCATACTCCTCCCAGGAGAGGACTCTTGATTACTAGACCCCCAGGGAAACAAACATAACAAGGTCCTAAAAAAGGAAGTGGAGACATAGAGGACCTACAACGCATGGTCAAGAAGTTTTCAAATGAAATAATAGACATGAGAAAAAGTGCATGGGAGGGAAACCAAGGCCAAAGGCCCTATAAACCATTTTTCAAAATAAATCCACCGGTCAAAGTGATTGAACCTCCCCTGCCCAACTTAAACATCGATCTGGGAAATATAGCATTCAAATCTTTCTGTACCTATCATAAAGAGAATCACTCTGAAAGAGACTGCCCTCAATGGGTGCATGCCATGAATTTAATGGCCAATGGGTTTATATACGAAGTCTCCCTAACCGAACAATCAAGCGACTCAGCTATGAATATTTCCGATCAGGAAGAGGTTGATCCACCAGAATAAACAACCATGCTGATATGGGACCCTGATCTACCAATGCCTTTCGATGAACTATTTGAGGTTCAAAAAACAACCCGCATAAGTCTTGGCTGTGCAAACACGAAGTAGGGGTCAACCTATCTCAAATGGCCTTACTACGACCCCAAATTCGAGAGGAAAAATAGCTCCCGATCAACCGAAAGAACCTTTTCATCCCTGAAGAAACCCTATAAACATCCATACACTTGAATCGCCCAAGCTAGATTACAACATAGTGGAAGATTTGAAGAAGTTGAAGGAAAATATATCAGTTATGGACATATGTAGAATCCCTCAGCAAAAGGACTTTATGTTACAAGCATTGAAATCAATAGAAAATCCTACAACAAGCACTAACCAGGGAGGAAGTCTAACTCCCATAGATCTAAGAAATAAACCAACTATGAACGCTTGCTTTGAGGATAAGAAGGGAAAACCTTTTGTCCCACCGTTCCTTTTAATGTTTGAAGTCTTCAACATAAATCTCCATAACTGTTTGGTCAACTCAAGAGCATTTTCTAATGTTATGCCACTATCTATTTGCAAAAAATGAAACGTATTTCCTCTCAAAAGCGATAAGAATGTGATACAACTAGACATAACCCAAGTGAAGGTCATGGGAGAACTCAAAGATGTAATGATCAGAATAGAGACACACCCTAAATTTGTGCAAGTAATTGACATCATTGTAGTAGATATCCCAGAAGATTATGGATTTTTATTGAGTCGAGATTGGTTCGATAAGTTAAATGGATACTTTAGTACAGACTGGGATAACCTTTAGCTACAACTAAAGGGACACACAAATATGATCAGGATTGATAGGGAAAGATATCTAAAACATACTGCCACCGAATTATAAACCATTAATGAACCCTCATCAAAATATTTCCCCGTGCTAGGAATTATTCCCGTGACTCTGATT
>JASDQU010100928.1:289532-300936 GCA_032191745.1 Picea mariana | reverse complement strand
AATTGAGAAGTCATGTTTAGGACCAGAGACAAGTTTGTGTTTTTCATCAAAAGTGTGTATGATTGGATGTGGAGAAGAATTGTTTCTGATTTCATCTCATGAATGGATGCTATAATGAGTAAGAGATTATAAATTTGTTGATAAGTTATCTGATTCAATGTTTTTTCATAGTTATTGTCTTTAATGATGAAAAGTAAATCGTTGTGTTAATATGTGATTGGTGATTAGAGTTAAGGAAACTATTTTTCTTGTCGTTGTTTATCGCTTGCATGTTTTCTTCTGATAAATTGTATCTCAGTCAGTAATTGGAATACCAATAGGTTAATGTATTATTACTAGGCCTGTGGTAGAGAATCATTATTTGCATGCAAGAGTGAAAGGGTTATCCAAAGCTCAGTCGTCTCCAATAGTTATGTTTTCACACCTTGTTACCCAATTGGTTTATATCAGCTTTTATCTTGTATCAGTCCCACCTCTAAGAGAAAATACAAAAAAGAGAACGTTTGAACGGAAGGAGAATCTTTCACCAAAAATGTAAATACCATCGATTATTTGGCCGGATTGCAATATCTGGAGAACCATTCAACTAATAGATGCTGCAAAGTCTAATTGGACCTCTGTGATGGGTTTGGTTCCTGTTGTTGAGTTAATGGGATTTAGGACCCTTCAACAGGTTGGTCGACCTAGGGTGATAGGTGGTAGAGGTTATTGGTGTGGGCTAGGGAAGGTGGATGAGTACTTGCCCCTAGTGGATTATTTTGATGATGTTTTATTAGAGGAACAAATTTTCTCGAACCTAGATGTCAACCCCTCACTCATGCAACTGTTGGAGGAAAATAGTCCTTTATCTTTGATAAGATCTTCTAGAGTCTTACGTGACACGATTATATCCTTTTCATCATTACTTATTAGATCTGAAGCTATCCTGTGGGATTTTTGTCCAGTGGAAGAACGCCATCTGAATGGACTCATGTTATAACTTATGTCCTCAACCATCCCAATGGATTCTCATCCGATTGAAGGATAGGATGTTAATGGACCTTGATTTATTTCCTCGAATATTAACCTAGGGGAGAGCAAGGCCTTCCAATCATATTCTATTTATTTTACATATGATTTTTCTTCCACTCTTGAGGTGCCTTTGGCTGAGCAGAGTGTGAAAGGGTTTCATATTCAGGTTTTGTTTGTAGGAAAAACAAGGAGGCCAAGTTCTATGGAGGGAAGTCTATTCAGGAGCAAGGGATTTTTGTTCATAAGAAAAGAAAATTCATAAAGTTATGCAAAGAGGGATTAACACTGGTAGTTGATGAGGATTTAAGGGTTAATCAATTTGCAGACTTAGAGGGTCTTGCGATATTTGGAAAATTATGCAGCTGTAGAATTTTATTACTTCACTCATCTCATGGTTGGAAGGTACTTGGGCTCTGGTTCTGGGTTACCCTCCTATCTTCACCTTATTTCTCAAGGTTGGATAAGCTTCATATTTTTTTTAAAGGAAAATGTAGGGAAAATTTTATCGAATCGTTGGCATTTGGACCATCACCCTTTAATTGCTAAACCATGACACCCTCTTTTTTTATTCTTGAAAGGAGGTTATCTCTAACTTTTCCACCTAGATTAAGCTACTGAATATTCCCACTGAGTATTGTTCAAACACCGAATTGTGATATTTTGGGGAGGTTTTAGTTACCTTGATCATCTCTGCTGATGAAAGATACAAACAACAATCGTTCGATGGACCACATTTTGGTAGCACTAGACTCATGTCAAGGTTTGTATGAAACAATGGATTTGGTTGTTGGGAATCACTCTTATACTCAACCTCTTGATTATGTTAATATTTTATTTTGTTGCTCTTAATGCCATAAATTTGGCCATGTTATGAAGGATTTAGAGTAAAAGTTTCATTGGAAAGGTCAAGGGGAGTTCTAGGTAAGAGTGGGGGAGCCATTGTCATGTTTTGATTACCCAAAAGAAGAAAAGGGTAAGAGATATCCTCTTGCATTTTCAAAATATGTAGAATAGGGTTCATCCAAGTGGGAATTTAAGACCAAGAGAAATGAGGGTAAACACATTTCAGCTAAGGAGGCTAAATCTATGCATCCAGTGGTTGAGGTCCCCTGACAACCTGAAACTAGTCCTTGGAGGGTGTTGCTTGTAGAGGAATTGGATTTGTCATCTTCATAATGGGAGAAACTTGAAGTACTTTGGTCTAAGAGTGCGGCCTCAAAGATGATCCCGAGAAGATATCTTCTTTGATCAACTCTATCTCTTTCAATTTGCCTGGATTATCAGATTCATTTTTGCAACATTTGGGTGATGGGTCAGGGTTTGTTGCTTCCCTAGGTAGAATTTTGTATTCTAGTCTTCCTAGTAATTGGAAGATTGCAATTCCCACCATTGATCTCTCTAAGGATTTTGACTCCTTTCCTTCTCACATTCGGAAATCCATAAACATTTATCATCTAGCTCTCCATCTACTTCCTCTAGTCGAGACCCTTACCTCTTACACCTGAGTCCTCATCCCATTGGTGTCCATTCCTTGGGAGGTTTGGGTTTATATATACAAAAATAGCTTGGTCACTCAAATTAAAGTCATAAATATGCCTTGAAACAAGCTCAGAAGCAAGTGTCCTAGGAGGTTTCTTAGGGTGCACAATGTCTTATCTTAGGGGTCCTTAAAGTAGGAAGAGCCCATTTTCCCCTTTTTCGATGAAATTTATGTCAGCTAATATGCGAGGCCTTAGAGGGAAGGATGAAAAAATATCTCTCAAGCATTTGATAGGTTTGGATCGACCTGATATCTTAATTACTCGAGAAAATATGGGAAGATACCATCCCATTATTTATGACTTGACCAAAATGCTTCCAAGTTGGAACTTATTTGGTGTGGAATTTAATGGATTATCAAGAGGTTTGATCATAGATTATTCTTCAAAAAAAATTGTCACTAATTGTTTCTCCATTTCTTCAGGTTTATTCACATAGATTTATTATAAATATTTGGATTTCTCATTTTCCCTGCTCAATTTATATGTCCCATTCGATGCAAAAATATTCCTTACAGAACCATATTTTTAGTATTTCTTGTCTTCGATGCAACAATCTTATAATCGGTGGAGATCTTAATATTACCTTGAGAAGAGAGGATATTTGGTGGTTAAGATCCCATGAGTATCCTTTTTCAAGTTTTGTTTTAATCAATTTGAAGTGGAAGAGTTAGTCAACATTGACTTGGTGAATTTCGCTCCGACCTGGATCAATAATCGTAGCAATAATGAAGGGGTAGAGAAACGTCTTGATCGTTTCCTAGTGCATCAAAATATTCTTTAGAACATTGGCTTATTCTGATCTTGGGTGGGAAAAATGAGATATTACTATCACTTCCCATTTATTCTAGAGCTAGACCATCCCATTGGGAAGCTATGAGCCAATTTTAAATATAATTCATCCTAGGCTCAGGTAGAGGACTTCAAGAAAATTGTTCAAGATAATTGGATCCCTTATTGGGTAGACTTAAATGAATTCACAATTTTTCAATTTGTCTCTACACTCCAATCACTAAAAGCTAAAGTCTATGCATGGGTTCAGGAAAAAAGGAAGGATGTCAATTAAGAGTTATTCTCTATAGAATATGAGCTTGAAAGTGCCTATGGTCTAATTAAGGAAGGTAATGGGCCACCTTCCATTTTGTATGAGTGATGGCATTTGGAAGGTAGATGACATCAACTTATTTCAGAGAAAGAAAAGACTTGGAAACTAAAGAGTCGGGCCCTCTGGATTAAAGCAGGAGATCAAAACACTAAGTTTTTTCAAAAAATTGCAAATTATAGGAAAAGTTTCAATACAATTTGGAAATTACAAGATTTAAGGGTAACAAGGCACATGGTTTCTATTCTCTGTCTGCTCTTGGGGTGAATCACTTTAAAAATTTGTTCCAGAGCGAACACAGGTCAAGGTGGTAGAAATGCTCAAGCTCATATCCTTCTTTCCTTGTCTCATTGAGGACGATGATAATGAATATTTGTATCGAGATATCTTGAGAGAAGAGCTTCAGGTAGTAATTTCCAGCTTAAAAAAAAAGGATAAAATCCCATGTTTCACAGTTGGACTACCATTTTTTTTTCAATTTTGTTTTGATATGCTCAGGACTGAATTGCTTCAGGTTATGGAAGAAATTTGTTCTTATAGAAAATGTCTATCTAGCATAAACTATACCTTCATTGTGGTAACTACAAAGGTTTATTTTTCGATAATGTAACGTCCCCTGGCCCGTTTGAGGGACATTACCGTGAAGAATACTCTTAAAAAATGAAATTCATGTTAACTAAATTAATTCATTTACAATTAACTTATTTCTTGTAGCTTACAACTACAAAATTAAAGCATACTTAGATGTTGTCTATATCCAAAAAAATAGAAGCATATACAACATGCTAATAATCAACATGAAATAAAGCTAAAAAACTCATCACAACAACATATAAATCACTTCCAAAGACACAGAGTTCATGAACAACAATTAAACACATAATTTAACATAACAACAAGATAAAACACTTATCTTTTCATAACAATTGTGAAACTAGCTGCTTGGGACAGATGTTCCACCCAACCATAAACTGAATATTCCAAATCTCAATAGCCAGTCACCCTTGAGCTGAGGCTAGAAATCCACAAAAAAGTGTGATCTCTCATAGTCCACTCACAGCTCATAAAACTATCAACCCAACTGATATTTTCCTACAACTATCCTGATTTCCCACCAAATCTCTTCCTATTGACCTTTCCAACCCAAGGAATGTACCCCTTGACTAATCTCAGTCCCTCAGGAATCCCATTTATTTATCAGTGTGTCTCAGGCACAAGCAGCTAGGAATCTCTCAGCTGGGAACTCAAGGGAAACTACTGCTAGGAAAACTATCAGCAACCCAACAACAACCACTTGTTGTTTCAATGCAACTCACATAGGATTTCACTCTTCAGGCTTGAAAACCTATCTCTTTAGTTTTCCATCTCCAATTTGTTGCAATTACGCTCCATATTTATATAGAATTCTCCCTCCATGACTACATCAACTTCAATATTTGTTTTCTTCCTTTCCTCTTGATCTCATGTCCCAAAACTTAACTCACTGAAAACTTCCCCCTCAACCCATATGCATTTCCTCTCTTTGGATTACCTTTCTTGAATCACACTCTTCATCAAGCTAATTTCACTCAAACCCCATGTTCCCAATAAATTTTGGATGTGACCACTCACACCCACCCTCTTACATGTATTCAATGATTGGCTTTGGGAACACTCAATCAAAAATGGGAAGGTTCATATACAAATAGAAATTTTAGGAAAACGGGTTAAATAAATATAAATGGGTAATTTCCCCCTTGGAACCCTCTTGACCATTATCTTATACACTCCCCTCTCTTATGGATTAATTCATCCCCCATCTCTTGTCCATGTCCTCTTAGCAGTTGGCATCACGTTTTATTATTAAAACATTGAAATACAATTCACATATTACATCACTTGGTCGTAGCCACATATTTTATCTACATGAGCATTAATTAAACTGGGGATTATAGTGGGAATGTTACATTCCCCCTCCCCTACGATTGTGCTCCATCCTCAGTGCACTCTATGTCGTTATGCATATATGCAAATTTACATCACAATACTTAGAAAACAAAATTTTGCAATTTCAACAACTCCAATAGTATCTCCAACCAAAAATCTCATGTCCCTCTCAACTCATCAACCCAAGGAAGGCACCATTCATTTATCAGGGATAACCCAAGGGATGTATCATCTGTTTATCAATGATAACCCAAGAAACGAGACATTCTTTTATCAAGGTCCCCAACACAGTTGGCCAGGACTTTGAGATGTGGTTTTAGAATTTTAGTTGCTCAAAATGGAGTCTTGCATTATGTTTTCTTGAAAACTGTCGAAAATTTGCGGCTATCATGCCCGCATGTTTTTTTCATACTCCCGTGTAGCATATTCAATACTATAGTAGGTCCATTGAACCTTTACCAACCCTATGTATTTGTACTTGATCATTTTGATTTTCCAGTCCAGGATGTGTACTGGTTCTTCTTGGAAATCCCCTTTGTGCTCCACCTGGATCACATTCCAATAAATTACGTGGTTACGATTAGGTACATATTTATTTAACAATGACACATGAAATACATTATGCACTCTCATGGATGCAGGAAAAACTAGCATGTATGCAACTAACCCTATATTTTCTAATATTTCAAAGGGCCCACAATATCTTGCTACCAACTTCATGCATCTTCCTAATCTTAGTGAACTTTTCTTTGCCTTCACTTTCAAAAACACATGTTCTCCCACTTTAAAATATCTGAAAATTATGTTTGTGTTTGCATAAATTTTCTACCTATCCAGGGAAACCTTCAAATTTTGTTTTATCTTTTCCATCTATCTTCCATTTCTCTTAACAATTATGTCCCAACAACTGCTATATCTATTGGATTATCCCAACTCACTGATGTGTTAAATTTTCCGCCATACAAAGCCTCAAATGGACTCATTTTCAATGAGGCTTGATATCCATTGTTTCAGGAAAATTCAACTAAAGGAATATAATCTTCCCACTTTGATCATTGATCCATCACATACATTCTAAGCATGTCCTCAATTATTATGTTAGTCCTTTATGTTTTCCCATCGGACTCTGGATGATATGTTGTACTAAGACTTAAATTTGTCCCAAATCCCTTGAACAAACCCTTTCAAAAATTGGAAGTAAACTTTGGATCTTTGTTTGAAACTATTGCCTTAGGCACTCCATGTAGCCTAGAAACTTCTGTCATATAAAGTTCTACAATATGTGTTGCCTTGTGTGTATAGTCTTTACTGGATTGAAATGTGTTTCTTTATTTGACTTATCCTCCACCACCATGATGGAATCATATCGCTTCACTGTTATGGGAAGATTAGTAATAAAATCAACTGTAACTACTTCCCACTTCCAAACAGAAATGGGCAATGATTGTAGCAAACTTGTTGGGTGTCTATGTTCTGTCTTTACCTTTTGGAATTCTAGACATCTGGCTATGTAATGAGCCACTTCTTTCTTCATTCCTAGCCAAAAATATTGGCTTCTTACTGCTGTAATTGTTTTCTGATATATTGGGTGCTCGACATATGGCACATTATGCATCTCCTTCAACATGTCATTTTTCATCTCCCCAGAATTTGGCACATACACCTTACCTTTGTACATGAGAATTCCATCTTCTTTCAGCTCATAATAATTAAATTTTTGCTGAAAATTACCATGTTGTAATGTCTCTTTTATTTTTAAATAACTCTGATCTGAATTCGTTGTTGAAACAATTTTGTTCTTCAGATGTGTCATGTACATTATAATGGCTAAAACATGCACTGCATGATCTCTCTTGTTGAGTGCATCAACCACTTGATTTTCCTTTCCCTTTATATGCTTAATTTTGAAGTCATATTCACTCAAAAATTCCAGCCATCTAGTTTGCCTAACATTTAGTGTTGGTTGTCCAAACAAATTCTTCAGACCATAGTGGTCTGTCCTTAGCTAGAATTTATTACCCATAAGGTAATGCCTCCACATTTTTCATGCATGTACAATGTTTTCTAACTCCAAGTCATGTGTAGCGTAATTCCTTCCATTCTCTTTTAATTTTCTGGACTCATAGCATACCACATGGTCACTTTGACTAACAATTCCACCCATTCCTTGCATGCATCAATGCACACAATAAAATATTCATTTGGGTTTGCACTATTCAATATTGGTGCACTTGTCAATATTTCCTTAAACTATTGAAAACTCTCTTCACTCTTGGAAGTCCATTCAAACTTCACTCCCTTCTTTTGCAAAGAAGTGATTGGACTTGCAATCTTTGAGAACCCTTTTATGAATCTTCAGTAATAACTGAAAAGACCCATGAATGACCTGACCTATGTCACATTCTTTGGTGTTGGCCATCCTCTAATGGACTCTATCTTCTCGGGTCAACTTCTATTCATGTTGCTGAAATTATATACCCCAAGTAGTGAATCTTCTTTTGGTAAAATATTCACTTCCTTAACTTAACATACAATTTATGCTCTCTTAAAACTTGCAATACCATTCTTAAATTCTTCTCATGTTCCTCTTCTCATTTAGAATAGACAAGTGTATCATCTAAGAACATGATCACAAACTTGTTCAGGCATTCCTGTTATAACCCTAAATTGCACCACACATGCTTACCTGGCATCAGGCCAACTCATATCCCTTCTTTGCCAAAAAACTACTGAACAACTCTTCTAAAAACTCCATTTTTAAAAAGAAAATGCTAGCAGGCCCACTACAGCCCACGGGGCATCCGCTAGCAGGCCCACTATAGCCCGCGGGTGCCTTCAGAATCACAAAAAATGGAAAGTTGCCGACGGGACGAAAAGCTTTTTGTCAGTTAACTAGAACTCCCAGTCATGCATGGACGAGAGTTAACCTAAAACCCTAGCTCCTTCTAGCGTATAAAAGGAGGGGTAGGGTTACTATTCAAAAAGGAAAAATCATAGCAAAGAAACTCTGCCAAATTGCCAAGTCCGTTTTGTCCCAACCCTTTAGCCTTGCCTCAAGCTTTAGGAGAAGTTGTTCAGTAGTTTTTTGGCAAAGAAGGGATATGATTTGGCCTGATGCCAGGTAAGCATGTGTTGTGCAATTTAGGGTTATAACAATTCCCTGAACACTCCATTCATCAGACACATAAACATTGTTGGGTCATTTGATAGCCCAAATGGCACTATTGTGAATTCATAATGCCCATATCTTGTTCAGAATGATGTATTGTTGATGGCTTCTTCCTTTATTCTTACTTGATGATAGCCCTATATCAAGTCAATATTTGAAAATATTCTTGCACCCTTCAACTGATCAAACAAATCATCAATTCTGGGCAAAGGATACTTAGTCTTGATGGTAACCTTATTAAGCTGCCTAAAATCAATACACAACCTTAAGGTTCCATCCTTCTTATTCACAAAAAGAACTCAGGCTCCCCAAGGTGACACACTTGGGCTTATATACCCCTTTTTTAACAACTTTTCAAGCTGCATATGTAACTCTTTCAATTTCGGTCTACCCATTTTGTATGGTGTCTTAGACATTGGGGCAGCTCCTAGCACTAAATCAATAGAGAAATCAATATCTCTCTTGGGTGGCAATCCTAGAATTTCTCTGAAAACAATCTTCAAAATTCCTCAAGACTAGATGGTCTTCAATGCTTGCTACTTTATCTTTGGCTACCTCCTCCACATGGGATGAAAATATCTGACATCCCTTCCTGAAGCTCTTCTTCAACTGCATCATTGAAATCTCTCTAACAACTACAACTCTTGGAATACCTTGAATTCTTCCTTGATTCCCTTCCTCATCAAGACATGTGATTGTCTTGTGGTAAAAGTCTAGGACAACATGATGTTTATCCAACCAATCCATGCCAATTAGACAGTCATATGAGCCCAAGGGTGTGATGTTTAAATCTACCTTTGTGTTGAGTCCATTCAAGTCTATTTGACAATATTTAACCAACTCATTGATTTTCCTCTTAGCCCACGTGGCTAACTGAACTAACCAAGATTTCTCAGGCTTACTTCTTTGCAAGTGAAATCTTTCAACAATTTTATCATTTATGTAACTATGGATAGCTCCAGAATCAATTAAAATCGATATGGATTGGTTATCAATCTTACCTTCCACTTCGATCACGGGGGATTGAATTATGCCTGCTTGTTTTCCAAGGCTACATAAATCCTTGGCATTCTTCCTCCCATGTCTTCCACTATTTCATCCTCCTGATGTTGTGTACAATCCTCATTATTTATCCTTTGTGAGGGAAGTCTCTATATAAGTGATTCCCTTCACATCCCGAACATTGAATAGGTTGTTTTCTTGGTATTTTCCCAAATGAATCTGCATTCTTTTGATCATCTTGGGTTTCTTGACCTTGTTGATTTTCTTGGGAGTTATTTCTCAAAAAAGGGTGGTTTAAAACCTTTCTGCCTTTGATCCTTTTTCCCTTTCATCTTGTCATTCCAAGCCTTTTGGAACATTGGCCTTCCTTTGATTTTCTCATAAAGGTGCTTTGTTCTCCTTATGGTTTCCTCCAAGGTCTTGGGGTTATCATATTGAATCTGGTCAATATAGAAGGAGGGTAACCCACTTAGAAACCTTTAGGTTTTAAATTTCTCATCCTTGATGAAGTCAACATACTTCAATAATTCAAAGAACCACTTCTCATATTCCCCCATTGTCATGGTTCCTAACTTGAGTTCAAAGAACTCTTTCATCTTTCTCTCATAGTAATGATTGGACAAATATTTCTCTTGGAAATATCCTTTGAACTACCTCCATGAGATCCTTTTCTCATTGAGGTTCTTGGATTGCTTAAGTTGATCCCACCACATGGCTGCCTTTCCTTGCAAGTGGTAGGTGGAAATTTTGGCTTCTAACTGAGATGGCTAATAATGCAGCTAGAAATATTTCTTCATTTCCAACAGCCAGGCCTCTACCTCTTCTCCTTTCCTATGATCACCATTGAAAGTAGGTAGCTTTCTATTCATGATTTCACCTTTCAAGATGTCTGCCTCAAGCATTCTTCTTTTCCTCTGGACATGAGACACACTTGGGATGCTCCTTGGCCCTAATATTGCATGATTTCTTCTAGTGGAATTCCTTGGATAATGATGGCACTTGCTCATTCTTCTAGACTGCCTATCATTTCCATGATCACCCCTTTTGCTATGGGATCTAGATGTTGATACTTGTCTAGCACTAGCTTCTTACTTGGTGCTAGAATATTTGTTAACTTTATTATGAAACATGTTCAATATCTAAAGTATCTCTTCCTGAGCCTTCATAATCTTTTCATTATCATCCATGTAGCTCCACCCTTCCCTATGTAGGCTTCTCATAGTGACATTCTCTTGCATATCTCTTCTTCCATTTGACTCTGTCTCAGCATTCCCCATGTTGATATGCATACCTCCGATCTCTTCCTCATGGATGTAAGATACTTGTGCATCTTCCATGACTTCAGTCCTCATATAAGAACTAAAATTTTCTTTATGTACCTCTAATTATGCAGGAGACGTGCATAAAATAATTATTGTCAGAAATATGTATAGCATAAAGCATTTCATCATATAGGATACCAGGTATTTATTCATCAATTTAGGAAGGACATATTGTACCAATTCAAATTTTGATTTTCTTGATGCATTTCTCCGTGAAACAACTTCCCAATGACTGTACTCATGCCTCAATCTGAATTCCGAGTGAAAAGCTACAACAACTACATGTTACAATTACACTCTTTTTACTGCTACAAGAATATATTTATTAATTTAT
>JASDQU010100928.1:241516-280402 GCA_032191745.1 Picea mariana | reverse complement strand
TAGAGGAATTGGATTTGTCATCTTCATAATGGGAGAAAATTGAAGGACTTTGGTCTAAGAGTGCATCCTCAAAGATGATCCCGAGAAGATATCTTCTTTGATCAACTCTATCTCTTTCAATTTGCCTGGATTATCAGATTCATTTTTGCAACATTTGGGTGATGGGTCAGGGTTTGTTGCTTCCCCAGGTAGAATTTTGTATTCTAGTCTTCCTAGTAATTGGAAGATTGCAATTCCCACCATTGATCTCTCTAAGGATTTTGACTCCTTTCCTTCTCACATTCGAAGAGCCATAAACATTTATCATCTAGCTCTCAATCTACTTCCTCTAGTCGAGACCCTTACCTCTTGCACCTGAGTCCTCATCCCATTGGTGTTCATTCCTTGGGAGGTTTGGGTTTATATATACAAAAATATCTTGGTCACTCAAATTAAAGTCATAAATATGCCTTGAAACAATCTCAGAAGCAAGTGTTCTAGGAGGTTTATTTGGGTGCACAATGTCTTATCTTAGGGGTCCTTAAAGTAGGAAGAGCCCATTTTCCCCTTTTTCAATGAAATTTATGTCAGCTAATATGTGAGGCCTTGGAGGGAAGGATGAAAAAATATCTCTCAAGCATTTGATAGGTTTGGATCGACCTGATATCTTAATTACTCGGGAAGATATGGGAAGATACCATCCCATTATTTATGACTTGACCAAAATGCTTCCAAGTTGGAACTTATTTGATGTGGAATTTAATGGATTATCAAGAGGTTTGATCATAGATTATTCTTCAAAAATATTTGTCACTAATTGTTTCTCCATTTCTTCAGGTTTATTCACATAGATTTATTATAAATATTTGGATTTCTCATTTTCCCTTCTTAATTTATATGTCCCATTCGATGCAAAAAGATTCCTTATGGAACCATATTGTTAGTATTTCTTGTCTTCGCTGCAACAATCTTATAATTGGTGGAGATCTTAATATTACCTTGAGAAGAGAGGAGATTTGGTGGTTAAGATCCCATGATTATCCTTTTTCAAGTTTTTTTTTAATCAATTTGAAGTGGAAGAGTTAGTCAACATTGAATTGGTCAATTTCACTCCAACCTAGATCAATAATCGTAGCGGTAATGAAGGGGTAGAGAAACGTCTTGATTGTTTCCTAGTGCATCAAAATATTCTTCAGGACATTGGCTTATTCTGATCTTGGGTGGGAAAAATGAGATATTACTATCACTTCCCGTTTATTCTAGAGCTAGACCATCCCATTGGGAAGCTATGAGCCAATTTTAAATATAATTCATCCTAGGCTCAGGTAGAGGACTTCAAGAAAAATGTTCAAGATAATTGGATCCCTTATTGGGTAGACTTAAATGAATTCACAATTTTTCAATTTGTCTCTACACTCCAATCACTAAAACCTAAAGTCTATGCATGGGTTGAGGAAAAAAGGAAGGATGTCAATTGAGAGTTATTCTCTATAGAATATGAGCTTGAAAGTGCCTATGGTCTAATTAAGGAAGGTAATAGGCCACCTTCCATTTTGTATGAGTGATGGCATTTGGCAGGTAGATGATATCAATTTATTTCAGAGAAAGAAAAGACTTGGAAACTAAAGAGTCGGGCCCTCTGGATTAAAGCAGGAGATCAAAACACTAAGTTTTTTCAAAAAATTGCAAATTATAGGAAAAGTCTCAATAGAATTTGGAAATTACAAGATTTAAGGGTAACAAGGCACATGGTTTCTATTCTCTGTCTGCTCTTGGGGTGAATCACTTTAAAAATTTGTTCCAGAGCGAACACAGGTCAAGGTGGTAGAAATGCTCAAGCTCATATCCTTCTTTCCTTGTCTCATTGAGGACGGTGATAACGAATATTTGTATCGAGATATCTTGAGAGAAGAGCTTCAGGTAGTAATTTCCAGCTTAAAAAAAAAGGACAAAATCCCATGCTTCATAGTTGGATTACCATTTTTTTTGAATTTTGTTTTGATATGCTCAGGACTGAATTGCTTCAAGTTATGGAAGAAATTTGTTCTTATAGAAAATGTCTATCTAGCATAAACTATAGCTTCATTGTGGTAACTACAAAGGCTTATTTTTCGATAATGTAACGTCCCCCAACCCGTTTGAGGGACATTACAGTGCATAATACTCTTAAGAAATTAAATTCATGTTAACTAAATTAATTCATTTACAATTAACTTATTTCTTATAGCTTACAACTACGAAATTAAAACATACTTAGATGTTGTCTATATCCACAAAATAGAAGCATATACAACATGCTAATACTCAACATGAAATGAAGCTAAAAAACTCATCACAACAACATATAAATCACTTCCAAATACACAAAGTTCATGAACAACAATTAAACACATAATTTAACATAACAACAAGATAAAACACTTATCTTTTCACAACAATTGTGAAACTAGTTGCTTGGGACAGGCGTTCCACCCAACCATAGACTGAATATTCCAAATATCAATAGCCAATCACCCTCGAGCTGAGGCTAGAAATCCACAAAAAAGTGTGATCTCTCACAGTCCACTCACAACTCATAAAAATGTCAACCCAACTGATATTTTCCTACAACTATCCTGATTTCCACTAGATCTCTTTCTATTGACCTTTCCAACCCAAGGAATGTACCCCTTCACTAATCTTAGTCCATCGGGAATCCCATTTATTTATCAGTGTCTCTTTCGCACAAGTAGCTAGGAATCTCTCAGCTAGGAACTCAAGGGAAACTATTGCTAGGAAAACTATCAACAACCCGACAACAACCACTTTTTGTTTTAATGCAACTCACATAGAATTTCACTCTTCAGGCTTGAAAACCTATATCTTTAGTTTTCCATCTCCAATTTGTTGCAATTACGCTCCATATTTATATAGAATTCTCCCTCCATGACTACATCAACTTCAATATTTGTTTTCTTCCTTTCCTCTTGATCTCATGTCCCAAAACTTAACTCACTGAAAACTTCTCCCTCAACCCATACGCATTTCCTCTCTTTGGATTACCTTTCTTGACTCACACTCTTCCTCAAGCTAATTGTACTCAACCCCCATGTTCCCATTAAATTTTGGATGGGACCACTCACACCCACCCTCTTACATGTATTCAATGATTGGCTTTGGGAACACTCAATCAAAAATGGGAAGGTTCATATACAAATAGAAATTTTAGGAAAATGGGTTAAATAAATATAAATGGGTAATTTCCCCCTTGGAACCCTCTTGACCATTATCCTATACACTCCCCTCTCTTATGGATTAATTCATCCCGCATCTCTTGTCCATGTCCCCTTAGCAGTTGGCATCACGTTTTATTATTAAAACATTGAAATACAATTCACATATTACATCGCTTGGTCGTAGCTACATATTTTATCTACATGAGCATTAATTAAACTGGGGATTATAGTGGGAATGTTACATTCCCCCTCCCCTACAATTGTGCTCCGTCCTCAATGCACTCTATGTTGTTATGCATATATGCAAATTTACTTCACAATACTTAGAAAACAAAATTCTGCAATTTCAACAACTCCAGTAGTATCTCCAACCAAAAATCTCATGTCCCTCTCAACTCATCAACCCAAGGAAGGCACCATTCATTTATCAGGGATAACCCAAGGGATGTATCATCCGTTTATCAAGGATAACCCAAGAAATGAGACATTCTTTTATCAAGGTCCCCGACGCAATTGGCCAGGACTTTGAGATGTGGTTTTTGAATTTTAGCTGCTCAAAATGGAGTCTTGCATTATGTTTTCTTGAAAACTGTTGAAAATTTGTGGGTATCATGCCCGCATGTTTTTTTCATGCTCCCATGTAGAATATTAATTACTGTAGTAGGTCCATTGAACCTTTACCAACCCTATGTATTTGTACTTGAGCATTTTTATTTTCCAGTCCAGGATGTGTACTGGTTCTTCTTGGAAATCCACTTTGTGCTCCACCTGGATAACATTCCAATCAATTACGTGGTTATGATCAGGTACATATTTATTTAACAATGACACATGAAATACATTATGCACTCTCATGGATGCAGGAAAAACTAACATGTATGCAACTGACCCTATATTTTCTAATATTTCAAAGGGCCCACAATATCTTGCTACCAACTTCATGCATCTTCCTAATCTTAGTAAACTTTTCTTTGCCTTCACTTTCAAAAACACATGTTCTCCCACTTTAAAATATCTGAAAATTATGTTTGTGTTTGCATAAATTTTCTACCTATCCAGGAAAACCTTCAAATTTTGCTTTATCTTTGCCATCTATCTTCCATTTCTCTTAACAATTCTGGCCCAACAACTGCTATATCTATTGGATTATCCCAACTCACCGGTGTGTTAAATTTTCTACCATACAAAGCCTCAAATGGACTCATTTTCAATGAGGCTTGATATCCATTGTTTCAGGCAAATTCAACTAAAGGAATATAATCTTCCCACTTTGATGACTGATCCATCACATACATTCTAAGCATGTCCTCAATTATTATGTTAGTCCTTTATGTTTTCCCATCGGACTATGGATGATATGTTGTACTAAGACTTAAATTTGTCCCAAATCCCTTGAACAAACCCTTTCAAAAATTGGAAGTAAACTTTGGATCTTTGTCTGAAACTATTGCCTTAGGCACTCCATGTAGCCTAGCAACTTCTGTCATATAAAGTTCTACAATATTTGTTGCCTTGTGTGTAGTCTTTACTGGATTGAAATGTGTTTCTTTATTCGACTTATCCTCCACCACCATGATGGAATCATATCGCTTCACTGTTATGGGCAGATTAGTAATAAAATCAATTGTAACTACTTCCCATTTCCAAACAGAAATGGGCAATGATTATAGCAAACTTGTTGGGTGTCTGTGTTCTGCCTTTACCTTTTGGAATTGTAGACATCTGGCTATGTAATGAGCCACTTCTTTCTTCATTCCTGGCCAAAAATATTGGCTTCTTACTGTTGTAATTGTTTTCTGATATCTTGGGTGCTCGACATATGGCACATTATGCATCTCCTTCAACATGTCATTTTTCATCTCCCCAGAATTTGGCACATACACCTTACCTTTGTACATGAGAATTCCATCTTCTTTCAGCTCATAATAATTAAATTTTTGCTGAAAATTACCATGTTGTAATGTCTCTTTTATTTTTAAATAACTCTGTTCTGAATTCATTGTTGCAACAATTTTGTTCTTCAGATGTGTCATGTACATTCTAATGGCTAAAATATGCACTACATGATCTCTCTTGTTGAGTGCATCAACCACTTGATTTTCCTTTCCCTTTATATGCTTAATTTCGAAGTCATATTCACTCAAAAATTCCAGCCATCTAGTTTGCCTAACATTTAGTGTTGGTTGTCCAAACAAATTCTTCAGACCATAGTGGTCTGTCCTTAGCTCGAATTTATTACCCATAAGGTAATGCCTCCACATTTTTCATGCATGTACAATGTTTTTTAACTCCAAGTCATGTGTAGCGTAGTTCCTTCCATTCTCTTTTAATTTTCTGGACTCATAGCATACCACATGGTCACTTTGACTAACAAATCCACCCATTCCTTGCATGCATCAATGCACACAATAAAATATTCGTTTGGATTTGCAATATTCAATATTGGTGCACTTGTCAATATTCCCTTAAACTATTGAAAACTCTCTTCACTCTTGGAAGTCCATTCAAACTTTGCTCCCTTCTTTTGCAAAGAAGTGATTGGACTTGCAATCTTTGAGAACCCTTTTATGAATCTTCAGTAATAACTGAAAAGACCCATGAATGACCTGACCTATGTCACATTCTTTGGTGTTGGCCATCCTCTAATGGACTCTATATTCTCGGGTCAACTTCTATTCCTGCTGCTGAAATTATATGCCCCAAGTAGTGAATCTTCTTTTGGTAAAATATTCACTTACTTAACTTAACATACAATTTATGCTCTCTTAAAACTTGCAATACCATTCTTAAATTCTTCTCATGTTCCTCTTCCAATTTAGAATAGACAAGTGTATCATCTAAGAACATGATCACAAAATTGTTCAGGCATTCCCTGAACACTCCATTCATCAGACACATAAACATTGTTGGGTCATTTGATAGCCCAAATGGCACTACTGTGAATTCATAATGCCCATATCTTGTTCTGAATGATGTCTTGTTGATGGATTCTTCCTTTATTCTTACTTGATGATAGCCTTATATCAAGTCAGTATTTGAAAATATTCTTGCACCCTTCAACTGATCAAACAAATCATCAATTCTGGGCAAAGGATACTTATTCTTGATGGTAACCTTATTAAGCTGCCTAAAATCAATACACAACCTTAAGGTTCCATCCTTCTTATTCACAAAAAGAACTCGGGCTCCCCAAGGTGACACACTTGGGCTTATATACCCCTTTTTTAAAAACTTTTCAAGTTGCATATGTAACTCTTTTAATTTTGGTCTACCCATTTTGTATGGTGTCTTAGACATTCGGGCAGCTCCTAGCACTAAAACAATAGAGAAATCAATATCTCTCTTGGGTGGCAATCCTAGAATTTCTCTGAAAAAAATCTTCAAAATTCCTCAAGACCGGATGGTCTTCAATGCTTGCTAATTTATCTTTGGCTACCTCCTCCACATGGGATGCAAATATCTGACATCCCTTCCTAAAGCTCTTCTTCAACTACATCATTGAAATCTCTCTAACAACTACAACTCTTGGAATACCTTGAATTCTTCCTTGATTCCCTTCCTCATCAAGACAAGTGATTGTCTTGTGGTAACAGTCTAGGACAACATGATGTTTATCCAACCAATCCATGCCAATTAGACAGTCATATGAACCCAAGGGTATGATGTTTAAATCTACCTTTGTGTTGAGTCCATTCAAGTCTATTTGACAATCTTTAACCAACTCATTGATTTTCCTCTTAGCCCACGTGGCTAACTGAACTAACCAAGATTTCTCATGCTAACTTCTTTGCAAGTGAAATATTTCAACAATTTTATCATTTATGTAACTATGGATAGCTCCAGAATCAATTAAAATCGATATGGATTGGTTATCAATCTTACCTTCCACTTCTATCACGGGGGATTGAATTATGCCTGCTTGTTTTCCAAGGCTACATAAATCCTTGGCATTCTTCCTCCCATGTCTTCCACTATTTCATCCTCCTGATGTTGTGTACAATCCTCATTATTTATCCTTTGTGAGGGAAGTCTCTATATAAGTGATTCCCTTCACATCCCGAACATTGAATAGGTTGTTTTCTTGGTATTTTCCCAAATGAATCTGCATTCTTTTGATCATCTTGGGTTGCTTGACCTTGTTGATTTTCTTGGGAGTTATTTCTCAAAAAAGGGTAGTTTAAAACCTTTCTGCCTTTGATCCTTTTTCCCTTTCATCTTGTCATTCTAAGCCTTTTGGAACATTGGCCTTCCTTTGATTTTCTCATAAATGTGCTTTCTTCTCCTTATGGTTTCCTCCAAGGTCTTAGGGTTATCGTATTGAATCTTGTCACTATAGAAGGAGGGTAACCCACTTAGAAACCTTTAGGTTTTAAATTTCTCATCCTCGATGAAGTCAACATACTTCAATAATTCAAAGAACCACTTCTCATATTCCCCCATTTACATGGTTCCCAACTTGAGTTCAAAGAACTCGTTCATCTTTCTCTCATAGTAATGATTGGACAAATGTTTCTCTTGGAAGTATCCTTTGAACTACCTGCATGAGATCCTTTTCTCATTGAGGTTCTTGGATTGCTTAAGTTGATCCCACCACATGGCTTCCTTTCCTTGCAAGTGGTAGGTGGAAATTTTGGCTTCTAACTGAGATGGCTAATAATGTAGCTAGAAATATTTCTTCATTTCCAATAGCCAAGCCTCTACCTCTTCTCCTTTCCTATGCTCACCATTGAATGTAGGTGGCTTGCTATTCATGAGTTCACCTTGCAAGATGTCTGCCTCAAGCCTTCTTTTTTGCCTTTGGACATGAGACACACTTGGGATGCTCCTTGGCCCTAATATTGCATGATTTCTTCTAGTGGACTTCCTTGGAGAATGATGGCACTTGCTCATTCTTCTGGACTACCTATCATTTCCATGACCACCCCTTTTGCTATGGGATCTAGATTTTGATACTTGTCTAGCACTAGCTTCTTTCTTGGTGCTAGAATATTTTTTAACTTTCTTATGAAACATGTTCAAGATCTAAAGTATCTCTTCTTGAGCCTTCATAATCCTTTCATTATCATCCATGTAGCTCCTCCCTTCACTATGTAGGGTTCTCATAGTGACATTCTCTTGCCTATCTCTTCTTCCATTTGACTCTGTCTCAGCATTCCCCATGTTGATATGCATACCTCTGATCTCTTCCTCATGGATGTAAGATCCTTGTTCATCTTCCATGACTTCAGTCCTCAAATAAGAACTAAAATTTTCTTTATGTACCTCTAATTATGCAGGAGACGTGCATAAAATAATTATTGTCAGAAATATGTATAGCATAAAGCATTTCATCATATAGGATACCAGGTATTTATTCATCAATTTAGGAAGGACATATTGTACCAATTCAAATTTTGATTTTCTTGATGCATTTCTCCGTGAAACAACTTCCCAATGACTGTACTCATGCCTCAATCTGAATTCCGAGTGAAAAGCTACAACAACTACATGTTACAATTACACTCTTTTTACTGCTACAAGAATATATTTATTAATTTATAAGAAATTTCATTTCCCAAATAAAAATTATGGGTCAACATATGTCTTCTACTCCTCAATACCTTTCCAACAACTACTTGTTTGCTCAAATCTGAGCTCTGGTTTGAAATTTATAGCCTTCCGATTTTATTTTTTTATTAAGGCATCTTTGGCCAATGGCCATCCCCTTCACCACGTGGCATCCACATAGCTTCACTTCTCTTATTCCATCTGACATGACATGTTCATGACCTAGGTCGTCATCCCCTGACGATGACGTGGTTGCAGGTTGCAGGGAATATTTCCTGGTTTTCATGAATACCAAACCTTCGACCCCTTCGATATTCCTGTATAGATCTACAAACTTCCATGGAGTTCTAAAGTCTGGAGGATTCTTTCCACTTCAGAATCTATGGTAGAGATCGATCCACCCTTCAATGAAATGACTAAGATTCCCCCATGCTTAACACATAGTTTAAACTTGACAAGGGGGGGGGGAGATCCAATTCGCGACCAAAATCACAATGCCACATGGAACTACCCAAACGTGCCACATCATCATGGTGTATGTGTCCTATCCAATCGAGGTTGGACACCACACACCGAGATTTCGGCACTTAGGCACTTCGGTGCTTCATCATTTAATGCACCATCCAATATCCTCAAATATCCTGTAGTCCCAGAGTTCCAAAGTTCTAGAATTCCCACCACGTACTCCATCCTTTGATGCTTCGACACTTCAACAATTTGGTGCTTCGATGTTTAAAACATCTCCCTATATCTTAAAATCTCCCAGAGTCTCGAAGTTCCTCACCACATACTCTGGCTTTTGGAATATTCTTACCCCTTGTACCTTATGTTTTCCAGAGTACGACTTCATCAAAGTTTTTACACTATCCTTCCACTAGTTGATTGAGCGGTTGAGAAAGTTTCCCAATGGTCCCTTCATCAATGGTCCTCAGTGCTCCCAAATTACTCCCCTCAATCTGATGGTTAATAGTACCTCTTACTCTATCCTTCCACTATACCCGATCTGACAGTTGAGAGAGATCCCAAAGGATCCCTAGATCAATGACTTGCGTTGGTTCACAATTTCAGTGTTCGGGGATCTAGACCATTCCAAACTCTTTCGTGCCCAGAGTGGGTCAACGTTGAATGACTGTAACTCACATATGACGTTCAAGAAGGGTCCTGAAGGATTCTTATATCTACGACTCACGTTCATTTGTGATTTCAGCGTTCAGGGATTTCAGTCGTTCCAGATTCTTTCACACTCGGAGTGGGTCAACATAGAATGACCGTAACTCAAATATGACGGTTAGGAAGGGTCCTCAAGGATCCTTAGATCTATATCTCATGTTACTTCATGACTTCGCATCCCTTATAGGTCTTAATCCATTTAAGTCCTGAAGGTTTACCTACCAGAAAGGTCATAAAGCACAGGTGACTTCTTGTTGTTGGTTAAAGGTACCACTTACCCTATCCTTCCACTATACTCTATCTAATGGTCAAGAAGGGTCCCAAAGGATCCTTATATCTATGGCCCATGTCACTTCGCAACTTCGAAATTCAGGGAGTTCCATCCGTGTAACACCTTTTCACTCCCGAAGTGGGTCAATGATGAATTTGACCATAGCATATATCCAACGGTTAGGAAGGGTTCTGAAGATCCTTAGATCTACGGCCCATGTTACTTCACGACTGTAAAACTAGTAAGAGTTTAACGATAAGGTGGATCCCACGATAGTTTATAAGAAACCGCCAATTGTCAGTCAAACTCTCTGGTAACCGTGTCAGCAGGCTTCCTTCAACATGATTAGAGTGTATTGAGTGCTTAACACACCCTAAAACTTCTGTGACCATTTCCTTTTGGGTACCACCTTGTTTTCCACCTTTGATTGTTCTCTCCTTGGTCTAAGAGACACAACGACTACTCAAGGAATCAATGACCCAGAATTTTCCCAACTCCCTAGAGAAGTTCAGCATCGGAAAAAGCTTAAGGTGGTGAAAATCATTTTGAGAATTCAATGTAGCTGAGTACCCACCTTCGTCAGCGTTGAATGATAGTAGTGTTTCTTTCTTACGAACAACCTCAGAAAGGATTTCACTGAAAGCTGACCATTTCGGATTCGGTAGAAAAGTGCGATTATAAGCACCGTGCATAGATAAAGTGACATTGTTGACTGTCGAACTCCAGAAACAAGTTCGATATCAGCGAGGGAAAACTAATTGTTTCCCTGACTTGATAATTACTCCTACTGCCCAGTATCGAAAGCTGTGGCCTCTAGTATTTTCTCAAGTACTTTCGGTGCAAGTGAGAATCCAAGTATGATCCTTATCCATTAGCCGAAAGTCTTTCCATGATTAATTTTTTTTTTTAAATAACCAAAGTCGATAATTACATAGAAGTATTAATTTATATCAAATATTTTACAAAGAAAAGCATTAACAGACTCATGACAAAATAACAATGATACCCAAAAATCTAATAATTTACGTAAAAGACTTGAATAAGAATACACTCTTGATTCACATCCAAAAGAAGCATGATACATTCAAAAACCTTCTTTTCTTTTTATATACACAATCAAAACTTCCACCAGGCCTGGTTTACATACGAATAGACAACCTCAATGACTTGGCTAACCAGCTCGGTTTCCGTAAGATTACAAAATTTTACAAAAGAATAAAGACAAGGAGATGTTAAGCAACACTTCCAAGAACGCGGAGTGAGAACCTGCCAACTATATGTCTCCTGTGCGTTGGTCCTCTCTCAGATTGTCTTTCACACTTTGTGATTTCTTATGTTCCACTGTCCCTTTCATCCGTTGTTCCTCGCGCAACTTCACAATCATGTCTTGCGCTTCCAAAAGTCGTCTCTGCAGCCAAACGGAGCTTCTTGCACGACCTTGTGAAAACGGTATCCCCTATTTTTTTTTCCACCAACTGACGTCGTAGTTCTCTATTCTCTTTGTAGAGATTGGCTATTGAAAGTTGAGCCTGCTCTAATTGCTGAGCGAAATTTTCGATGGAAGTACCTAGTGCTTCTTCCTTCCCCTCTCTTCTCCTGCCTCCTTTGTTAGCAGTCCCCACCAACTCCGAATGGTTGGTAAGTATCAAAGACTCCTCAAGGGTTGGACGTGCACTCAATTTGGCCTTGGGGTAGTCCTCCTCTCCTTCTCGAGCTTTCTTCCTAGGCCTTCCTCTTCTCCATGGTTTCAGGCCCAAAGAAGGCACAGTCTCCAGCATGGCTCTTTCGTACATATCTGCTACCATCCCTAGCTCCTCCGTGGACGCTGACACTGCCTCCGGGTAGATACATGTACCTCTCATTGGAGTCTCAAGTACACAAGAAGCCAACAAGAAAGAGTCCTAGGCATGTTGAGGCTGAGACCTGGCACCCTGACTGCCTCAAAAACCTTGTCCTATGTTCGAAGGGGATCCCATAATTGAAAAAAGTGTAAGGAAATCAAGGCGTCCGCGGATGATAAATAATTTATGAACAAGATGTCGCCAAGATGAACTTGCCAAACCAAAATTCCAGGGAATATGAGCTCGAAATATATGTAGAATTTCTCACAAAGCTCCTGGAATTTATAGAGAAATCGAGTGACACTAGGCATGCCAACATAATATCCATGCCTCGCAACATGATGTTTGGAAAAATTGGCACACCACAGCTGATTGACAGATGCGATCCAGAACATGAAAGCACCATCGATCAGGGTTGTAGGAAAACGTGCGCTACGATCCTTTCAATCCTTTTGAATTTTCGAACCTCTGTTATTGATGAATGATGCTTGGCACGCTTGGTGGTACAATTTTTGGAGGCATTTAATGACTTTCTCTGTACGATATCCAACCTCTTGGAAGAACACACGCGCTTAACTCATCCTCGATGCCCTTTTTTTGACCCCAAAGGTCAAGTAACTACTATGATAATTTATGCATTCATGACTATCGTATTTGATTACCCACACTATGGCATGCTGATGTATTCTTTTAAACCAAAGAGGAGCGACAACTTTACAGGTCACTCAAAGGAAGCGTTTGGGATCGCATAACTATTAAAACCGACTGAGACTAGCAAGCTACGCAGGTACATGTTCATCTTTTTTTTTGTTTATGTCTTATCATAGGTTGCTTAATCGCTAAACTACTTTTGTTTTAACTTCAAGAAGAACCTTCCCAATTACCGACTAGAGTCTCTCCTATGACCCTGCCAAAGAACCAAAAGAAACACCGAAACTGAATCACCGAAGCGAAGAAGTATGTCGGGCTCCCCGATATGTTGATCGACCTAAACAAAGTAATCAAGCTATGCACCAAAAAAGTTGTGTTATGGGCTGAAGAATGCACAAGGGTCACTGATGCAAAGCCAGGGCAAGTACAACAGTTCACAGGACATCCAATCAAAGCCAGAAACATGCTTCATAAATTGAACTTCAGCCTCGCAAAGTATCAAGCGCATGCAATAGACATCAGGGGAATATATGCAACTCCAATGGAACAACACATATTTCTATGGGCCAACACCTATCAAGAACTATTTATCAGATGGTCTGATTATGAAAAAGCCCACCCTTTTCAAGAGACAACTCGGGTGGACTGTTGAAAGACTGTTAGATGATAATTCCATGTGGTGATTTTTGATTAGCTCAAATTGTATTTTACCATTAATTACTGTTAAGACCTTATATTATTAATAGGGACATTGACCGATGGTCAAAGGTTGATGGTTGTTGTAAGAATGCCTTTATCTTTTGGTTGTTGATAATTATTTTTAGACTACTATGAATTAAGAAGCCCTTCTAGACCGAAGACGAGCTATTTTTCATCAGATGTATGTGATTGGAGTTGGAGAAGAATTACTTCCTTTCCTGTTCCATGAATGTTACAGTGAATGAGTAAGAGAAATTAATTCTATTTTCAAGTTATCTGGTGCAATGTTTTGATGTTCTTTGCTTTAAATGATGAAAGTAAATCGTTGTGCTTCTATGTGATGAATGTCCTAGTAGATGAATTATTTTGCTTATCATGATCTTGATTACATATGCGTTTCTTTTTCTTTATGCTAAGTAGTTTACCTCAGCTATGTGATGAGCTTTTTGGTAGATGAATTATTTTTCTTGCCATGTTCTTGATTACATATATGTTTTCTTTTTGTTAAGTAGTTTTCTCATATAGTAGTTGGATGCTTGTTCAGTTAGAGTATTAGTACTAGGCCCTCTGGAATAAGATCGTTGTCTACATGCTCGAGCAGCGGGTTATCCCAAGCTCAATCCCTTCCCAATAGTTAAAACTTTTGTCTTGTCTTTGTCAAGTTGGTTTATACTGGCTTGCATATCTCGTACCAGCCCCCATCTAAGAGAGAATACATAGAAGAACTATCCCAAGTGAAGGAAGAGCCTTCACCCGAAAACACAAAAGATCATCGATAATTTGTCCAGATCGTAAGATCCGGAGAACCATTCCACTCCAAACGTTGCAGAGTCTAATTGGGCCTTAGTGGCGGGTTTGGTTCCTGCTGTTGAGTCAGAGGATTTAGGACCCATCAACATAATTGGCACTATAAAGAGGGCCTAAGAATGAATGGATAGATATGCAAGTTTCCTAACATTTCAAATAGCCTATAGATTCGTAACAGCCCAAATGCATGGCTAGTCATCCAACAGATAGCCCACATTTACCGAGTACTCCCGAAGCGGATAACTCACCCCACTCTCAGGAAGGATATCTTTACCCTAAAATACCTTACGCCCTCCCTCACGAGGAAGTGAATCAGTCTAGAAGGATTACCAGAGTCTATGCCCAGCAAATCAGCGTGTTTCCCTTCACCCCCATCCTCCCTGGAAGAAAACAACAAAGTGTACTAGTAGTCAGCACTCCCAACGAAGTTTTCATACATTCCGTCAAAGACTTAATAGATTTTGTGATCATCGAAATCCAAGAACCTCTTGACCTCATACCAGAGACGCCAACTGACGACATCTCTAAACCTAACGACCTTTTGGAAGAGGAAGAGCCTGACTCCGACTCTGAAGATATGGAAGGGAACAACGGTTGTGAGGAGGAGAGAGAAGTTCCACTTCGAGACAACCAACCTTGGTTGACCCAGGACGTAGTGGACATCCTAGGACGAGTACACAATCTCCCTCGGCACCTGGAAAATTTGCTCCCCAAGTATGATCCTGAAACCTCCAGATTGCCCGAAGATCATATCAAGAAATTCATACTCGCGATCAGGCTTATGAACGTTCAACATGAAGACGTAGCATGCAGACTTTTCCCCTACACGTTTGAGAACTTGACTTCCACATGGTATTTTAATTTGCCAGTAGGATCCATAACCAGCTGGACTGAGTTCCAAAAGGATTTCCTAGACAAATTTTCTGAAGAAACTACCACGGGAGCCCTTATGGCTGAATTATTCGTAGCCACCATGACCCCAAAAGAAAGGGTCAAAGATTCACGACTATCCTAAAAAAAATTCAGCCCGTGGTGAAACATACTCAAGAGTTGCAAATCGAGGTCTATGCCAACGCGCTTCGGACCTTTATTTCAATGTTAGTTAAGAGAGACACTAAGAAAACCCTTGCAGAGAATTTCGAAGAGGCCAAGATGATAGATTTCTAGATGAAAGGATGTAAAGAAAGTTAGGCCTCTCTAGCGAGAAAATAAATCCACCCCCCTCCTAGGAAAGGACTCCTCTTGACTAGACCGCCGGGAAGTTGGTTGAAACAACTCTCGATAAAGGTAATGGAGATATAGAAGACCTACAACACATGGTCAAGAAACTATCAAATGATATTATAGATATGAAAAGAAATGTGGGTGAGGGAAACCAAAGCCAAAGACCCTATAATCCTTTCTTTAAAAGAAACCAGTCGTTCAAAGCAATTGAACCTCCCCCAGCCAACCTAAACATTGATATAGGGAATGTAGCATCTGATTCTTTCTGTACTTAGAACCAAGAGAGCCACTCAGAAAGGGAATGACCTCAGTGGGTCCATGCCATTAATTTAATGGCCAATCGTTTTCTAGATGAAGTCTCTCTGACCGAACCATCCAGCAGTTTGGCCTTTAATATTTCCAATCAGGAAGAGGTTGACCCACCACAAGACACAACCATGATGATATGGGATCCCGAAGTGATCGCATCTTCAGATGATTTGTTTAAATCTCAGGGACCACTCGCAGAGATATCGGCAATACAGACATGTAGTAAGGATCAACCCGGCCCAAAAGATACCGATGCCACCTATGCCTCACAAAGTAAATTAACTCCTGATTGCCTGAGAATACCTTTCGCTCCGGGTAACAAACCTATAAGTATCCATACTCATGATTCTCCTAAATTAGATTATAATGTAGTAGAATATATGAAGAAGCTGAAATCTAATGTATCGGTTATGGACATATGTATAATCCCTTAGCAGAAAGACCTTCTTTTGCAAGATCTAAGTTCGGTAAAAAACCCAACCACCGGCGATTTCCAGGAGAATAATTTGCCCCCTGCAGTTTTGGAAAGAAAACCAACGATAAACACCTACTTAGAAGGAAAGAAGGAGAGGTCTTTTGTACCACCTTTCCTTTTAATGTTTGAAGTCTTCAACAGGAATCTCCACAATTTTCTGGTAGACTCTGGGGCATCTTCTAATGTCATGCCCTTGGTCGTTTGTAACAAATTAGGTGTTGTCCCTCTAAAAAGTGATAAGCATGTCATACAACTAGACAGGACCTAGGTCAATGTCATGGGGGAACTCAAAGAGGTGATGATCAGGATAGCCACTCATCCTAATTTCATGCAGGTGATTGACATCATTGTGGTGGATATCCCTAAGGCATATGGGCTATTATTGAACTAAGATTGGTCTGAAAAACTAAACAGATACTTTAGCACAGACTGGGCACACCTTTGGCTACCGCTAAAGGGATACAAGAACATGATTAGAATCGATAGGGAAAGATACCTGAAACATATGGTCATTGACCTGGAAACCCCGAACGAACCAGCCTCTACCGATTTTCCCATACTAGGGAACTATTCTTGTGATTCTCACTTTGGCAATTTTTCTCCTCTCCTATACAATGTTTTGCTTACTCAAAACTCTAAAATGACCTTTCAAGAAGAATGCCCGATGCCAATGGAATATTCTCTCTTTTGTCAAAACCTAGTGTTAGGTCTTTCATAAGAAAAGATCGAAGAGCGAAACACTGATTTGGATAGAAATCGTCGCTCGTGAATTTGGACCCTTTATTTTGATGGATCCAAGTCACAAGAGGGTTCGGGAGCAGGGTGCATCCTCATCGATCAAAAAGATAAACGCCATTTATTGTCTTGTAGACTAGAATTTTAGTGTACCAAAAACACTACCGAGTATGAAGCCCTGGTACAAGGGTTAAAGAAAGCCATATATCTTAATGTCAAGGAATCAAAGGTGTTCAGAGACTCAGAAATCATTATTAGACAAGTGAGAAACACTATACACTGCAACTCCCCTCATCTTAAGAAATACCAACAAGAGGTGTAGAGGCTGATAGAACGCTTTGAAGCTTTCAATATCACCGTGATCCCCAAAGTGAAGAATATCCTTGTTGACTCCTTAGCCACCACTTCTTCAAGACTCTTGCCTTTAGAATATTACGAAGCCTCTCAATTCACTGTAGAACTTCTCTACAAGCCATCGGTACCTAATAATATTTCTAATTGGAATTTCTTTGAGGGGGATGAACAGATCATAAGCTTCTTGACTAATCAAGACAACTTCAGAGACCTCCCTATAGACAATGAAGAGTTCCAAGAACAACTAACAGAAACCATTCCTTGGGAGGGTCAACACGTAGATAAACCAAAGGCTGACACAATTCCAAAAGGGATAGGGAATCTAGAGAATTTGTTTGATCTAAAGGAACGATTCAAAGGACCTAAAAATGAAAATAATGGTAGCTCCTGTCCCCTCCACGAAACTATAAATCTTGGAACCCCAGACAACCCAAAGTATGTGAATCTTGGCAAAACGATATCTAAAGACGAGAGGAAAGCCTGCCTCAAATTATTTAGACAATACTAGGATATGTTCGCTTGGTCCTATAAAGATTTGAAAACGTATGATACCCACATCATTCAACACACCATCCTGTTGAAACCCGAAATCAAACCTTTTCAACAGAAGCTCGGGAAGTACCACCCATCCTTGGAACCCCTCATGTATCAAGAGTCAAGGAAGGTTTTATATGTGAAAATAATTTTCCAAGTTAGACATTCCGCTTGGGTAGCGAACCTTGTTCCAGTAAGTAAAAATTCAGGAGAAATCTCAACAAAGCTTCAGAAAAGGACAATTATCCCATCCTATCGATGGAGAAACTCCTACAGACCGTGTTGGGCTTGGAAATTTTCTCCCTTCTAGACGGTTTCTCAGGATACAACCAATTGTTGGTTTCAGAGGAAGACCAATTAAAAACTACCTTCCGGACCAAATGGGGAACCTTCGCTTATAAACGCATGCCTTTTGGCTTGATTAACGCGGGAGCAACCTTTCGAAGGGAAATGGACGTGGATTTTTGGGGACTTATAAGTAAGTGTGTTGTAGTATATTTAGGTGACGTAACAGTGTATTCGAAGAATAGAGAAGAACACATCCAACACTTAACTCAGATTTTTGAAAGATGCCGAAAATATAGTATATCACTCAATCCTAAGAAAACTATCTTTGGTTTTGAAGAGGGTAAGTTGTTAGGTCATATTATATCTCAAGCGGGAATTCACATAGACCATGAAAGGATTAAAGCCATAGCTCAACTCCCTCTACCCCATAACAAGAAATCTATGCAGTCTTTTTTTGGGCAAATTAATTTCGTAAAGAAATTCACCCTCGACTTCGACGAAATCATCAAACCCTTACAAAAAATGATTCGCAAAGATTCTGAGTTTAATTGGGATGATGAACGAAAATATGCTTTCAGCAATATCAAAGCTGCCATATCTCAGGCCCCGGTATTGCGAAGTCTCAATTTCAATAAAGACTTTAACCTTTAAACTTTTGTCTCTTACCAATGTCTAGCTGCAGTTTTGACTCAGAAGGACGACGAAAACAACGAAGCTCTGGTGTCATTTATGAGAATCAACCTTCAAGGATTTGAGCTCAATTACCCCACTGTAGACAAGCAGGCCTACGCGGTCTATAAATAAGTAAAACATTTTAGGTTGTACATCCTCAAGAATCACACTAAGGTGATTGTGCCACACCCCGCAGTCCAATCCTTGTTTACCCAACAAGAAATGGGAGAAAGAAGAGGGAACTGGATGGCAGTAGTCCAAGAATTTGATCTATATATAAAACCCACCAAGTTAGTAAAAGTACAAGGTTTGTGCAAGCTCGTAGTCGAAGCTCAAGATCAAGAAAACCAATATCTGAGGTGGGATAATGAAATAACACTATGGTGTGGTGAAGCAACATACATTTCCCCGGGACTAGACTTCTGGTACAAGGATTTGGCTCATCTATTACATCACGGGACTTGTCCCAAAAACCTCAACCCCGGAGAAAGGAGAGCCCTCCGATTAAAATCCGCACAATATCGCCTCATAAATTCGGTACTCTTCCGGATCAACTATGATGGGGTATTACCGAGGTGTCTCGAATGCAAAGACGCCAATAAAGTGTTGAAAGAACTCCATGATGGCCCCGCTAGGGCAAATTTTGCAAGAAACACAACTACTCATAAGGTTCTGAGAGCTGGGTATTATTGGCCCACTTTGTTCAAAGATGCTCATGCTTATGCTAGGAATTATAAGACTTGTCAAATAAGTGCTGGAAAGGAAAGAAGGGCAGCAATCCCACTTCATCCTGTAACCATATCTAGACCTTTTGAGCAGTGGTGGTTGGATATAATAGGAGAAATTATGCCCAACTCTTCTAAATTGCACAAGTATATTCTTACTACCACCAACTATTTCACAAAGTGGGCAGAAGCCATTCTTGTGACCCGTGTAAATGAGAAAATAGTCATCCAATTTATAGAACAACAACTAATTACAAGGTTTGGTGTTCCTTCTGTTCTGGTCTTTAATAATGTAGCCTACTTATCCTCTACCCTATTGTTAGAGTTTTCTCTGGACAAAGGAATCATAATCAAGTACTCTACAAATTATTACTTGCAGGGAAACAGTGTGGTAGAATCGACCAATAAGAATCTAGTAAGGATACTAAAGAATACGGTTGCAGATAACCATAGAAATTGGCATAACCAACTCCATAATGCCCTATGGGCCAATAGGGTCACACCCAAAGAATATATAGGTAATTCCCTGTACTTTGTGGTCTACGGACAGGAAGCCTTCCTCCCAAACGGGTTGTATTTTCCATCTTACCAATTGGCCCAAGATTGTAACGAAGAACCATCCTCGGCCATGCAACAAAGAATCAACACCCTGCTTATGCTGGAAGAAGAGAGAGAAAAGGCTAAGTCAATTTTTTTGGCTCATCAACATAGTGAAAATATGGTTCGATAAGCATAAAGCTAAGGAAAAGAACTTTGAAGTAGGAGATTTAGTCTTGAAGTGGGACAGGGTAAATGAACCCAAAGGGAAACATTCCAAGTTTTAGAATCTATGGCTTGGACCTTTCCAGGTGGCTGAGAATATTGGGGTAGGTACTTACCAGTTGAAAAATTTGAGGGGGGAACCCGATACTCTCCCAGTAAACAGCCAAGCCCTAAAACAATACTTTTAATAATAATAAAAATAAAAAATAAAAAAATAATATATATATGTGTGTGTGTGTGTGTGTGTGTAACTTCAGGTTAATACGGTTAAAAGGAGCACCGCAGATATCTGCTGCATGGAACAAAGATTCTAGGTTATGCCAGTGAATCACCATTTGTTGAGTGCTCAACACACCCTAAAAGTTGTGTGACCATTTCCTTTTGGGTACCACCTATTTTTCCACCTTTGATTGTTCTCGCCTTGGTCTAAGAGACACAATGACTACTAAGGAATCAACGACCTAGAATTTTCCTGATTCCCTAGAGAAGTTCAGCATCGATGAAATATTAAGGTGTTGAAGATCATTTTGAGAATCCAAAGTAGCCGAGTACTGACCTTTGTTGGTGTCAGATGATAGTAGTGTTTCTTTCTTACGAACAGCCTCAAAAAGGATTTCGTTGAAAGCTGACCTTTTCGGGTTTGGTAGAAAAGTGCGATTATAAGTGTCGCGCATAGATAAAGTGACACTGTCGACCACCGAACTCCCGAAACAACTTCGGTATCAGTGAGGGAAAACTAATTGTTTCTCTGACTTGATAATTACTCCTGCCACCTGGTATCAACATTTGTGGGCTCTAGTCTTTTCTCAAGTACTTTCTGTGCAAGTGAGAATCCAAGTATGATCCTTATCCATTAGTCAAATTTTTTTCCATGATTAAATTGTTTTTTTTTAAATAACCAAAGTCGATAATTCCACAGAAGTATTAATTGATATCAAAGATTTTACAAAGAAAAGCATTAACAGACTCACGACGAAATAACAATGATCCCCAAAAATCTAATAATTTATGTAAAAGAGTTGAATAAGAATACACGCTTGATTCACATCTGAAAGAAGCATGATACATTCAAACACATTCTTTTATTTTTATATACACAATCAAAACTTCCGCCAGGCCTCGTTTACATACGAATAGAAAACCCCGACGACTCGGCTAACTAGCCCAGCCGCCATAAGATTACAAAATTATGCAAAAGAATACAGACAAGGAGATGTTAAACAACACTTCCAAGAACGTGGAGCGATAACCCGCCAACTATATGTCTCCTGTGCGTTGGTCCTCTCTCAGATTGTCTTTCACACTTTGTGATGTCTTATGTTCCGTTGTCGCTGCCATCCGTTGCACCTCGCGCAACTGCACAATCATGTCTTGCACTTCCCAAAGTCGTCTCTGCAGCCAAACGGTGCTTCCTTCATGACCTTGCGACAGTGATATCCCCTGGTTTTTTTTAGCCAAATGACGTCCCAATCCTCTAATCTCTTGGTAGAGCTCAACTATTGCAAGTTGAGCCTGCTCTAATTGCTGAGCAGAATTTTCGATAGAAGTACACAATGCTTCTACCCTCCCCTCTCTTCTCCTACCTCCCTTTTCAACAGTCCCCACCAACTTTGAATGGTTGGTAAGTATCATAGACTCCTCAAGGGTTGGATGTGCACTCAGTTCGGCCTTGGGGTAGTCCTCCTCTCCTTCCCAAGATTTCTTCCTAGGCCTTCCTCTTCTCCGCGGTTTCAGGCCCGAAGAAGGCACAGTCTCCAGCATGGCTCTTTTGGACATATCTGTGACCATCTCTAGCTCCTCTGTGGATGCTGACACTGTCTCTAGGCAGATACCTGTACGTCTCGTTGGAGTCTCAAGTACACAAGAATCCAACAAGAAAGAGTCCCATGCACGCTAGGGATGAGACCTGGCACTATGGATGCCTCGCAGACCTCGTCCCATGTTTGAAGGGGATCCCATAATTTCAAAAAGCATAAGGAACTCAAGGCGTCCATGTATGATAAAGAATTTCTGAATAGGACGTCGCCAAGATGAACTTACCAAACCAGAATTCTAGGGAATACGAACTTGACATATATGTAGAATTTCTCACAAAGCTCTTGGAATTTATAGAGAAATGAAGTAGTGACACTAGGCGTGCAAACATAATATCTGTGCCTCGTGACATGATGTTTGGAAAAATCAACATGCCACAGTTGATCGACGGATGCAATCCAGAACATGAAAGTGTCGTCGATCAAGGTTGCAGGAAAACGTGTTGTACGATCCTTTCGATTCTTTTGAATTTCCGAACCTCCATTATTGATGAATGATGCTTGGCATGCTTGGTGGTACCATTTATGGAGGCACTTAACAACTTTTTCTGTACTATATCTGATCTCTTGGAAGAACACATGCGCTTAACTCGTCCTCGACGTCATTTTTTCGACCCCAAAGGTCAAGTAACTACTATGATAATTTATGCATTCATGACTATCGTATTTGATTAGCCACACTATGGCATGCTAATGTATTATTTTAAACCAAAGAGGAGCGGTGCCTTCACAGGTCACTCAAAGGAAGCGTTTGGGATCACGTAAGTATTAAAAATGACTGAGACTAGCAAGCTACGGAGGTACGTGTTCATATTTTTATTTATTTATGTCTTATCATAGGTTGCTTAATCGCTAAACTACTTTTGTTTTAATTGCAGGAAGAACCTTCCTGATTACCGACTAGAGTCTATCTTGTGACCCCACCGAAGAATTGAAAGAAACATCGAAATTGAATCACCGAAGCGATGAAGTATGTTGGGCTCCTCGATATCGGCATCCCCGATATGTTGATTGACCTAAACGAAGTAATCAAGCTATGCGTTGAACAATATGCGTTATGGGCCGAAGAATGCACAAGGGTCACTGATGCAAAGCCAGGGCAAGTACATCAGTTAGTAGGACATCCAATCAAAGCCAGAACCATGCTTCAGAAATTGAACTTTAGCCTTGCAAAGTATCGGGCACACACAACAGACATCAGGGGAATATATGCGGCTCCATAGCACAGATTTCCATGGGCCAAAACCTCTGAATAACTCTTTATCAGATGGTCTAATTATGAAAG
Organism: Picea mariana; assembly: GCA_032191745.1. Lineage (NCBI taxonomy): Eukaryota > Viridiplantae > Streptophyta > Pinopsida > Pinales > Pinaceae > Picea > Picea mariana. The sequence goes on along the minus strand of JASDQU010100928.1, from coordinate 257,045 downwards.
AGCCCACTGTTTTCATGAAACAACTAGGGTGGACTGTTGAAATATTGTTAGATGATAATGCCACATGGCGATTTTTTATTAGCTCAAATTGTATTTTATCGTTAATTACTGTTAAGACTTTATATTATAAATAGGGACATTGACCAATGGTCAAAGGTCGATGGTTGTTGTAAGAACGTTTTTTTCTTTTGGTTGTTGATAATTATTTTGAGACTTCTATGAATTAAGAATCCCTTATGGACCAAAGACGAGCTATTTTTCATCAGATGTATGAGGTGGAGCCACATGGCCTTTAACCAAATATACCCGAGAAGTTCAGGGATCCATAACTTTGGACCCAGAACTCGGTTTTGCATGAGTTTTTAGTCATTGGAAAGCTATTGGAGAGAAGAAGACAATGGCGCCTCTATTCTAGGAACTTAGAGAAGCTATAGGAAGGAGAAAAATTTATACCCCATCCCTTAAAAGGGTACTTAAGGGGTTGGGTGTGTTACAATGTGGTATCAAAGAAGGCTACAACACTTGGCCTGCATGGGCTCATGGAAAAGTCGATGAAAAAAAACTTATTAGAAAGAAACTTTAAGGGGGAGGACACCCTACCCTAATATATCTATCAGAGAAAGATTCAAACACCAGGCTTGGATGGGCCATAAATTAGTCACTGGACTGGTATAACAAGGAAAAGATAGGTTTGGTAGAAAAGTTCCTCTGCGTTGGAAAATTTTAGTTGTTATCTACACCAGCTCCTTGATTAAGGTTTCGTCCTCAAATTCTTGTAAAAAAAAAATTACATGTTGATGTGTGGCAGAGGGAGCATATTACTGCTTTGGTAGAATGATAGCTACTCCTACATGAGTTGAATTATGTTGATAGGCACTAGTAGCAAGACTTGGATGTGAATGGATTGAAAGGATCTACAACAGTAATAATTATTGTTTTAATAAAGGATTAAACCCTATATATGTGTATGATACCTCATGGTCAGAGGATTTATGGAAATGGTAAGGTCAATTTACTTGACCTATAATGAATGAAAACTGTTGATAGAATAAACCAGTAAGCAAGTAAAAAGGATCCCTATAGATTGAGAACAACCTTCATGAAGGTAGAAGTGAAGTGACATGAGCAAGTTCAAAAGCTCATGGTTGTGCTAGGGGAGTGTGTATCCCTATTAACCTATGGGAACGTCTATGAAAGAGGAATGGGTCTGGTGACCATTTTCTGAAAAGGGAGAACATGTGAAACTCTCTAGTTCTGAAGGGAGTTGAGAAACAAATTTGTTTCTGAGTACAGGAATTGTTGGAAAAAAAAATTTCTAATCAAGTCCATAAACAGAGCTGCAAAAATATGGAGTGGTTGAATGAGAAATCACCGCAACCTCTCTTGCTTGGTGGATAGAAAAATAATATGCCATAATTCATTTGGGAGGAGGAGAGTGATCTCTATCCTTGGTTGTTGCTGAATAGAATGGACAAAACAACTAGAACCTCTACAAAATTAAAAAAAAAAAAAGAGAGAAAACAAAAGAGATGGAATTTTTGCCCAAGACTAATTATGGTCCAAGATTCTCTGGAGTTCTTTATTAAAATAATTAGTAAGTAACAGACTTCGAAATTGTATTTTGACTTTAAGGAAATAGTCCAAATGTTATTAGGCATTAAAATTCATTATAAATGAAGTAAGTAAGTAGAACTCGTCTGCACCACAAACATGGGTACAATGCTCAGTGCACGAAGATATGATGAAATTCATATCACAAAGATAGAGCATGCATATAGAATGTATATAGGATTAGTATAGTCTTTCATTGAATGTAAAATATGGTGATTTCATATATCATATGGTTAGTGATGATTTGACTATGACACCATAAGTAAAAGGTTGATGATGTTGAGTACATGGTGCCTTATGAGGATAAGGTAGAAGGATTAATGAAATCTTGATCCTGAATGTGGTAAAGGAAGTGTTGGGGAACTTCTATATTACCAATGGGTCAAATTAAAATCCAAAGGTGGATGGTATCCATATCAGTTATGGCTTGGTATGCTCAAGTAGTAGTGAGAGGGAATCTATAAAAATATTCCCTTGATAAAAGGTATGTTAACAAAAATTGGTTTGAGGCATGAAAAATAAGCTTGATAAGCTACCTTGTTGCCTTGGGAACTGTTGGAATTGCCCAGATAGTGTTTATGGGTTGTTGAATAATTTTATAGTAGTTGAGGAAAGAATGTCTTCTTGTTGGTTGTTGTCATAAGGAAAGGGGGACATGGTTATAACTATGATTGTTAAACTTTCCAGGTGGATATCATGTGAATTATTGCAAGCTCTCAACCAAGAGGGAAGCTCAGTGTTGAGTATCTCTATGAAAATTTTTATGAGAATGGAAGTAAGATCATTGGGAGAAGGATATGGAAGTTTGATATGTCCATGAAGGACATGAAAAGGGTGCAAGCAATGAGCTTGCATGATGAATGTTTAGCTATGTTTGCATATGATTGAGTTCATGAATTTAATGCATTGTGAGGTTGCTTGATATGAAGATTGATATTAAGACCAAATAGATATGAATGAATGATATTAAATGTGCAAGTGATGCACACGTATGATGTAATATAAGAAAACAAGGAACATGTGTGTATAAATAATCTGGATGCATAATAAAGATGCATGTTTATATTCCTTATGGAATATTTGGTAAACAATTGAAGCTAACTCAAGGTTGAGGCCATCAAAGGTAGTGATTGATATCGAACAAGGAACTTTCATGCCGAAGGAGTTCCCTATGAAGGAACTGTGTAAAGACTCTGTCAGGAGAACATAGTCACAACCTTAATGACTGTTCAGAATTGAGTAGTGGGATGCAAGCCTATATATATACATATAAGAATCCCATATTACATTTTAAAACATAATTGATGGCGCGACGCTCCTACATACCCCGCAGGGTCTCTGCACCTGACCTCCCGGTCTTAAGGATCGTTCAAATTCTCATACGAGCCGAATTAGCTCTTTAGATCCCCTGCTGGAATCCTCTGTTAAAACCCGATCCACAGGTCCTTTAATTCCCTTCATGGCCTTCTGCACTTTACCATGATTTTTCCCCGACTCAATTTCGGAGTTTCGAGATTCCTGCTGTCGAGAGTTTATGTACTCTCGATTCCCCGATCACCGATGAGCTCCTTTCAGCTTTAGCCCTTCCCTGGCTAGGCTCTGGTTCACACGACCATCTCACAGGACCGCAGCCTTGTTGTCTATCCTTCCGTCGGGGATTCGATCTTTCTAATGACGCAATACATATGCCTTTTGGATCTGCGATCCTCTGATTCCCGACGTGCCCAACTTCCGCTAGTCCCCTTGAGCTAGTCTTTTGGTTCCATATGACCTCCTCTCATGAGCACAGTCCTATCTCCCGTCGGGGATATGGGGTTTTAAATGTCAAAGAGCACTTGCTCACGGGATTCCCGATCCTCGAATCCCGACTCTCCGATTGGCTGACAGTTGGCCTCCCACGATGGCATTGTCCTCCTCCTCTGTTGCACTGACAGCTGGCTCCCACTCATCGGGGCATCGCGTTTCACGATTCCAAAGTGCACAAACAACTTTTCATCAGGATCACTGATATCCCGATGAACTAAACACCGATGGACAACTTCCTTGTCGGGACTTTTCCCGATGACGCTGATCACTGCCACGTGTTCTCCTCAAGATGGACGGTCCTGATCTCTCCGAGATTTTGAGACTTTTGATGTCCCATTTCCTTCGACCTTGGGAAATCTGATTTCCCGATAACCAATATGCCGACGATCGCTCGATCTCCGCCACATGTCTTCGCTAACGGATGGACCAGATCTTCTCGGCGTTTCGAGACTTGAGGTGTCTCGACTTTCTTGTCCTCGTGACTCCCGATATGCCGATGGATGGAGTCCCGATGGTAACCCTCATGCAACTCCTGTCCAATCTGACAACTGACGGGTATCTGCTCTAGATCTGACGGCCCATATCCTTCCTCCTGCGCGCCTACTTCTGAGATTAAACTCTGCGCATCTTCTCTCGATCCAACGGCTGACGGGTTTTTCGGGTGAGATCCGACGACTGATGGTCTCCTCCTTCTGAAGGCTCCTCCTGAGCTCCTCCTGGACGTAGAAATCAACGGTCCAGACCTCTCTTCTTCGCCAATCTGACGATTGTTATGCTCCTCCTGAGCTTCTGCGCACTTTCTCCCAGACTTGGAAGAATTTCCAAGTTCTCAAAGGCCTCCGACCTTTGTTTCTCTTCTCTCTGCGAACTCCTTCACCTTGAGCTTTGCTGCATGTATATAGCCATTGACCCTCCTGAGCTTCTCAACTACTCAAACCCCTAAGGGATTTTGTCTTCATCTTCCTTCTCCCTCAGATGGATAATGTTTAGATTCCCTCCTGGCTCCTTTTACTCCAGCAACCTCTGGCTGAGTCCTTCTGGGTGTTCAGCAACCCAGTGAAGATCATTCAGTGGACTCTTCCTTCAGCTCACAGAACTCAAAGAGTTCTTTTCTCTTCTGTGCCTACCTGCATAGTGACTCGATGTCCTCCTGTCAGAGCTCTCACAGAATCCTCAGTGATTCTGCTTTCTTTGAACTCACAGCAGAGTTCCTTCCTCAATGCACCACTGTGCACATGCTCAATGCCCACCTGGCAGAGCTTCACAGAAATCCTCAATGATTCTGGTTCTCCCTTCTGAACTCACAACAGAGTTCCTCAAACTGCACCTTGTGCCTGTGCTCAAAGCCCACTTGGCAGAGCCTTTACAGAACTCTTAAGATATTTTGTCTGCAACTGTGTCTTCTCCCACACAGCCTTGCCTCCAAGGTATTAAGCAACCTCGAGGTCTTCTCCTGAGCTGATGACTCCAGTTCCTGTGCCGCAGCACGTCTTTGTCTGAACCGCAATGTTCAGAAGTGCAACCTCTGTGCACGACTCTCAGAACCCTCAACGTTTTGTCACACCCTCCTGGTGTGAAGCCTCAAAGACCTTCCACTCTGAAATCAAACACACTCCTGTAAATGCCTATCATACATCTACAACATACATAAAGAACACACACAGACATCCATATAACACAGAACATGTGGAGAAAAAACTGCTTCTGTTTATATTAACAATGGAAAAATGCCTGAATTTACAAGGTGTTCCTGAGCTCTCTCTGGCTCTTCTCCTACCACCATTACAACTTACCAAAATGAGATAAGATAATCTCTTTTACCTGAGGGGGCTCTTCGAGCGCTTCCCTCCAGATTCACCTACTCTATTCAATTACAATAAATGGTTGTCTAGTCCAACATCTGGATCTAGATCTCAGCCAATCTAGCATTAAAGTCGATCTACCTAATGCCTGCACAAAGGCACGGCTCTACAGCTCACCAGCTTAAAACATTAATTACATTCAATTTCAAATTCAAATGAGGCTACGCCTCTCTCTTTAGCTTTGAATGCATGCGCGCTGATGCAGCTGGCTGGCTAGTTGGCTGACGTGGAGAGATGCTCCTGCATCAAAATCCTCAGCTGAAAAATCATGAGCTCCTACTCATGCGCTTCCCCTCTAAGAGGTTGGAAATCCTCCTGGATCCCAAACAAATATCTGGAGCTTCTCATCTACTCCATTCTGTTGTTGTCGCTGCTTCTGCTGCGCCGCTGCTGTTGCTACTTCTTTCTTTCTGCTCAGCTGCTCCTCGCTGGCAGTTTCTGCTAACCTCAACATCATCTCCATGATCTCCTCGATCACTGCATCCAGCTGCTCCAATGGCTGGCTCTGTTTTTGCAGTCTCCTCAGTTGCAAAAATTTTCTGCAATTGGGTAGATCGTCATGACCTCCCATGCCTTCTTCTTCATCTTCATCTGTGGCCTCAAGTTGCCACTCTACTGCAGACTTCATCTCTGCAGTCTCCCTTTGACTGACTTTCTGTTCAGTCACCTTCCCTGACAGCTCAACTTCTGTTAGTCCTCTTGCTGGCCCTGGATTGTTCAGCCAATCCTCCAGCATCTCTAGCTTCATCTCCCATGGAGTGATAACTTTATCTGCCTACTCTTCGGCTTCCTTCACTGCTAGCTTTAGTGCTATAGCTTCTTTCCTTTCATCTCCCTGGCCGAAATTATTGAGACATTCCTCAGAATGCTCACTCTCTTCATCTCCTTCTTTTTCTCCCACTTGGGCAGCTTCCAAAGTCTGCTCCAATTCCTCTTCTTCCCTGACAGTCATCGTCAGCTGTGACTGTTCTTCTGCTGTTGCTGCATCATCTGCAACATAGAATTCTGCCTCCTCCTGGGAAAATGGTAGGAATACTCTAATTCCCCCAATCATCAGAATATCATTCTGATCTTTCACCTCTGTCAGCTGCATTTGTTGATCCAAGTCCATCTGCTCTGTCAGCTCCCTTGGTTGATTCCAACTCACTTCTGAGTTTATGAGACCTACAGATGGTCTCATCTGCTCATCCCTGTCCACCTGGAAATATGGGATGCTTCTACTGCCCTCCTGATAGACTATGAGATCAACCGATCCCATCTCCATCAGCAACCCCTGCTGAATTGAACTCTCCTCCGAGTCCATGAGACTTTCAAATAGTTTTGAACTTTCATCTCTGCCCACCTGGCAATCCGAGACGCTTCCGCTGCCCTCCTGGCAGTTTTCGAGATCCCGCAGCGATCTCCTTTCATTTCCCAGCTGGCAATGTGAAATTCCCTGGCTGTCCTCCTGACAGTCCATGAGATCCCACAATGATCTCAATTCATTGGCCTCCTGGCAATCTAGAATTTTCTCTCTGCCCTCATGGCAGTTCTTGAGATCCTCAACTGATCCTAATTCATTCTCATCATCATCAAGACCTCTCCTAGTCTCTGGCTCATAGACATAAATTATCTTTTTCTCTGTGGCCTTGAGGTTTTCAGCATACCTCAATCTTTCTCAACAACCTGCGTTGTCTTATGACCATCAGCTTCCTGACTCGCCATTTTTCTTTTGCCTTCTTCATGGGCAATTCACGCATCCATCTCACCCTCCTATCCTGTTGTATCCGCAGTTCGAGCTTCTCTATGTCTGCCTTTAATTCATAGAGCTCTTTATCCATTTCTTTATCCATTTCTGCAAGATTTTCTGCTTTGCTCTTCTTCCTACGGCCTTCAGTAGCCATCTTGTTGTGTCTATCTGCCTCCCTAACAGATCTGTTGTTGTCACTCTGCATCTTGAGTGTGTCCAGCTTCATCTTACAGTCCTGCTGACTGTCTATGGACTGATGCCTACCTGCAAAAAAGTCCTTACAGAGTCCTCCAACGCTCTGTCTTCCTCTTGCCTCCTCTGTCTGCAATATACAAATAGAATCCTGCTCTGATACCACTTGATGGCGTGACGCTCCTACATACCCCGTAGGGTCTCTGCGCCTGACCTCCCGGTCTTAAGGATCATTCAAATTCTCATACGAGCCGAATTAGCTCTTTAGATCCCCTACTGGAATCCTCTGCTAAAACCTGATCCATAGGTCCTTTAATTCCCTTCACGGCCTTCTGCACTTTACCGTGATTTTTCCCCAACTCAATTTTGGAGTTTCGAGCTTCTTGTTGTCGAGAGTTTCTGTACTCTCGATTCCCTGATCACCGATGATCTCCTTTCAGCCTTAGCCCTTCCTTGACTAGGCTCTGGTCCACACGACCACCTTACAAGACCGCAGCCTTGCCGTCTATCCTTCCATCGGGGATTCGAGCTTTCTAATGCCGCAATACATATGCCTTTTGGATCCGCAATCCTCCGATTCCCGACGCACCCAACTTCCGCTAGTCCCCTTGGGCTAGTCTTTTGGTTCCATATGACCTCCTCTCATGACCACAGTACTGTCTCCCGTCGGGGCTACGGGGTTTTAAATGTCAAAGAGCACTTGCTCACGGGATTCCCAATCCTCGAATCCCGACTCTCCGGTTGGCTGACAGCTGGCCTCCCACGATGGCATTGTCCTCCTCCTCTACTGCGCTGACAGTTGGATCCCACTCATCGGGGCATCGCGTTTCACGATTCCAAAGTGCACAAACAACTTGTCATTGGGATCACCGATATTCCGATGAACTAAACACCAATGGACGGCTTCCTTGTTGGGACTTTTCTCGAGGACGCTGATCGCTGCCACGCATCCTCCTCAAGATGGATGGTCTTGATCTCTCCAAGATTTTGAGACTTTTGATGTCCCGTTTCCTTCGACCTTGGGAACTCCAATTTCCCGATAACCAATATGCCGACGATCGCTCGATCTCCGCCACGTGTCTCCGCTAATGGACGGACCAGATCTTCCCGGCATTTCGAGACTTGAGGTGTCTCTACTTTCTTGTCCTCGTGACTCCCGATATTTCAATGGCTGGAGTCCCGATGGTAACCCTTGTGCAGCTCCTGTCCAATCTGACGGCTAACGAGTATCTGCTCTAGATCTGACAGCCCATATCCTTCCTCCTGCACGCCTACTCCTGAGCTTAAACTATGCGCATCTTCTCCCGATCCAACGACTGACGATTTTTTTGGGTGAGATCCGACTGCTGAAAGTCTCCTTCTTCTGTAGGCTCCTCTTGAGCTCCTCCTGGACATAGAAATCAATGGTCCAGACCTCTCTTCTCCACCAATCTGACAACTGTTATGCTCCTCCTGAGCTTCTGCGCACTTTCTCCCAGACTTGGAAGAATTTCCAAGTTCTCAAAGGCCTCCGACCTTTATTTCTCTTCTCTCTGTGAACTCCTTCACCTTGAGCTTCGTTGCGCGTATATAGCCGCTGACCCTCCTGAGCTTCTCAACTACTCAGACCCCCAAGGGATTTTGTCTTCGGCTTCCTTCTCCCTTAGATGGAGAATGTTTAGATGCCCTCCTGGCTCCTTTTGCTCCAGCAACCTCTGGCTGAGTCCTTCTGGGTGCTCAGCAACCCAGTGAAGATCCTTCAGTGGACTCTTCCTTCAGCTCACAGAACTCAAAGAGTTCTTTTCTCTTCTGTGCCTACTTGCACACTGACTCGTTGCCCTCCTGGCAGAGCTCTCATAGAATCCTCAGTGATTTTGCTTTCTTTGAACTCACAGCAAAGTTCCTTCCTCAATGCACCATTGTGCACACGCTCAATGCCCACTTGGCAGAGCTTCACAGAAATCCTCAATGATTCTGGTTCTCCCTTCTGAACTCACAATAGAGTTCCTCCAACTGCACCTTGTGCTTGTGCTCAATGCCCACTTGGCAGAGCCTTTACAGAACTCCTAAGAGATTATGTCTGCAACTGTGTCTTTTCCCACACAACCTTGCTTCCAAGGTATTCAGCAACCTCAAGGTCTTCTCCTGAGCTGATGAATCCAGTTCATGTGCCATAGCACGTCTTTGTCTGAACCGCAGTGTTCAGAAGTGCAACCTCTGTGCACGGCTCTCAGAATCCTCAACGTTCTGTCACACCCTCCTGGTGTGAAGCCTCAAAGACCTTCCACTCTGAAATCAAACACACTCCTATAAATTCCTATCATACGTCTACGACATACATAAAGAACACACACAGACATCCATATAAGACAGAACATGTGCAGGAAAAACCGCTTTTGTTTATATTAACAATGGCAAAATGCCTGAATTTACAAGGTGTTCCTGAGCTCTCTCTGGCTCTTCTCCTACCACCATTACAACTTACCAAAATGAGATAAGATAATCTCTTTTACCTGAGGGGGCTCTTCGAGCGCTTCCCTCCAGATTCACCTACTCTATTCAATTACAATAAATGGTTGTCTACTCCAGCATCTGGATCTAGATCTCAACCAATCTAGCATTAAAGCCGATCTACCTAATGCCTGCACAAAGGCACAGCTCTACAACTCACCAGCTTAAAACATTAATTACATTCAATTTCAAATTCAAATGAGGCTGCGCCTCTCTCTTTAGCTTTGAATGCATGCGCACTGACGCGACTGGCTGGCTGGCTGGCTGACATGGAGAGATGCTCTTGCATCAATAATGCATGAATGGAAGACTAACAAATGAATGTTTACGATTCTGATAACTGAATGGTAATGTGAAGAATGCACAAGGTCATGATTCATTGTGAACAAAAAAGAAGTTTTCTATTGGAGCATGATGATGTATCCAAAAGGTTAGGGTGAGCCTAACCAAGGTTGTTAAAGGAAAAGAGTAGGAAGATCCCAGCAGGGAGTAAATTGGAAAAGAAAAGAAGGGAAAAGGGGGAATACTTTTCTCACTTTAAAAACTTTGAATTGCTTAACAGAGTTGTAGTCCTTAAAATAACAACTATGAAAACACATACAACTGGTAAAAGGAAAATAAACCAATGAGTATGTTTAAATGAATAGGCTTAGTTGAGTCATGTTAAGTAAAGGTAGTGAGGCCTTGGAATAAATCAGATGGACTGAAAGTCCCAGGATGTGTAGAGGGAGTTGGAAAAAAGGGAAGATCCATTAACTCCCTTCTTGTTATGTATTATGTTTTCTCTGGGACAAGAAATGAGTGTGTTGATGAAAGTAAATGTTTTGACACCATAGTGATGATGGTTGTATGATTGTAGAAACAATTGAAATTTTTTTGTGTTGCACTCATGAAAACATTAAGGATAATGTGATGAAGTGCATAAATATATGCTAGGACATATCTGAAAATGTTTTATTAACTAGAATGTTATGATACATACATTTTTATTTTACATGACGACTAATATATTTATGATGTATGTCATGTGTAGAAATAAATTGGAGTTGTTGAGAAAGACAATTTCCAATGATGGACAACCTCAAGCAAAGGATGAATATGAGAAGGTTGTTGTTAAAACATTTTTTAAGGGACTTTGGGAGTCTCATGGAGCACTACTGATGAGGCAATATCAGAAAGGGTATTAGCAGCCAGAACATGTATAAAAATGTTCATTCCTGTGTGGCATANTGGTAAGAATCCCCTCTAAAGTAATCTTAATTTATTACTGATATGCAAATAATTTTTAGTGGTCGTTGTATGCCATTGCTACCCAAGCAGGGTAAGATTCAGGAAAGAAGTATCTGAATAATAGAGATAGGAAGTCTATGCCAGTCAAGCATGAGTTATAATCCTTGCAATAAAATGCATGAGTAAGGAGTACCATGGGTACAATGACCAATCTAGGGAGATTGGGAATAAAGGTGCCCATAGTTATCACATTGCATGGAATGCATTCATAAAATGCAAGTTTGCATAAGAGGGAAAACAATGGATTGCCCATTAAGGAAGGAGGACCTTCCAATACTCTACTTGAATTGTAGAGGTGTTAAAGAAAAGAGAATTTGGATGGCCATGGGTGTTGGCACCCTGGTTACTAATGAAGGAAAAATGCTCGGGTGCATTCAAGAGAAACTTTTATTTTCATATGTGTTGATTTGGGAACGTGATCAACCTGTAGCAGGAGGCATATTCTTACTGTAAGAGTGAATGAGAATGATTAAACCTTATGGTGAAGAGGTTGGTTGAGCTCCAACACACCATGACAAAGTTCTTGCCATAAGTGTGGAAAACTTGAACCCAATGTAAGAGAACATTGGGTATGAATGTGGCCATGAATATTGACACATGGATTAAATTCATTTGATATTTGAATTTGCATTTGGAAAATTTGGTATATTGAAAGGATGCATACGCAAATAATGATATCTCCTTTTGTTTTGTACCCTTGAATAGCTGAAAATGACTTGGAATGTTAGCATGCGTATTTTTGAAAATATAATGTGCATGAAAACTAACAATTTGTTTGGATGAGGAATGTTGAAATTGCAGGAAGAAAAGGGTCTTGGATATGGAAGTGTTGTAAGACCATAAAGAAGACCAATTTTTTGCTGAGCCAAACGACAAGGAATGGTATTTATTTTTTGATCAAATGAATTTGATTGTTAATATGCATAGTTTTGAAATTGTTTGTGAGCCATTGCAAGTGTGCGATGAAAATATAATGTGCATGAGAACTAACAATTTGTTTGGCTGAGGAATGTTGAAATTGCAGGAAGAAAGGGTCTTGAATATGGAAGTGTTGTAATCTCATAAGGAATACCAATTTCCTGTTGATCCAAACTGTTATGGGAAGGAAATTCCCATACTTGTGAATCTGGTTCCTGTGCGGAACATATATGAAAATAAATGTGGAATTTGGAAATATGTGGGTGACATATTTGCAAGAAAATTATGAATTTGAAACTAAGGATAATATCTCATAATTTATGTATACCTGTGATACAGGTGAGATGAAAAAGATTTGTCTAGGGAGGACAAATGAAGGCTATCAAAGCTGGAAAGCATGAAACAAACTATTGTTGAGACATGAGAACCTTGTGGTAAGCCATGATTTCCCTAGAATATGTTTTGTCGTGGTAACACAAGTCGGAGAGATGCCTCGACAGAGCAAGTCTGAGGGACACCTCGACTGTAAGGCTCAATGAAGTCTATGGAAATATTATTATGCGAGAAATCCTTGGCAAGGAAAGATGGATTTTCCAAGGGACTGTATAGTAGAGAAGGGGATGCTTGAGCCTGGGCTTGGAGGGTGAGTGACTACAAGGAAGAGGAGACTTTGATAATTATTGTAAACCATTGATTGGGATCATGCACATAATGGGTATGTCAAGGAAAAACAATGAGCCAAGATAACAAGACAACCATATGGATGCAAATCCACGAACTGCACAAATAAGTATTGTGTTAGATTATGAATTTTTTCCTCTAGAATTTTGCACAACAATAAGATGTTTTCGCATGAAATTGTGATTAATATTATTTTTGTCCAAAATTATTGAAGGCGGGTGATGAAGGACAAGGGTATGGAAAGGACCTGACCAAGAAAGAGGGTCAATATTTCTGAAGCAACTGAATGACAAAGGCATGACATGTGTTACTGATAAAGAACACTGAAAATGGTGTTCCTTTGAAGTGGGGGGGGGGAGGGGGGGGAGATTGTAATACCCCTATTTCCCTTATCTTGTAATTAATCATTATTTATGATTACCATGTGATGGCATGTGAACAATGTAAATGTATAATTGTTTATATTTCCAACAATTGACTATGGTGGTGAAGCCTTGAAGTATTGGCCATGATATCACTAGAGGAAAGAGTGAGAAAACTATAAAAAGGCTTCATTATGTCAAAATGACCCAAATTCTCTTTGCTGAAATAATAAGCCTCATCCTGATTCCAAAGAAAAATCAGTTAATGAGAAAAGGATTGGTGGTTGAAAAATCAACTACCCCAATGAATGGAAGAATGGAGGGTCTGGCTGAGGAGACAGAAAATTGTAAGCCTGAAGTACTACAGAATGTAGTTTCCTGCAGGTTGAGATTGACCCGAGTTTCTTCTTACGGAAGGAATAGAACAGGTCCAGAACCTACCTGGGGAAAAAGGAGAGGGACTGAAAGAGAATAAAGATACCAGAGAAAGAAGAGAGCGTGTGAAGCTCTCTAGTTCAAATAATAATGGAAAGAATAAGTTGTTCCCGTTACATGAGAGAAACAAAGGAGGAATTCAGTCTCTGAGGAATAGAATTGTTGAAAATAATGCATGAGCACATGCAATAGAAAGATCAGATAACTCGTGGAAGAGTTCTAAACTGGAGCATAGAAGACTCGAAGACCAGACTAGAGAAAAAGAGGGTTGTGATCTTGGTGCTGGCTGGAAAGAAATCGGTGTTGGAAGGAGAGGGTGTCGAGGGACATTGTAGTTAATAAGGGACTCTCTTTCACAGAGGAAATCCAATTGGGAAGGCATCTGATAAACCCCATGGAGGTCCTGAGATTAGTGGGTAAGAAGAGATACTTCTACTACTGCCAGAGAGGTGGAGGGAGTAACCTCCCTGATACCTTTCTTGATTTTGGAAAAAGAACCTAGAAAACTTGACCTGAGAAGAAGGTTGTGAGCTTGATGCTGAGGGAGCACCTAATAAACCTCACAGAGGCTGTGACAGAGAGAGGATCTCTGAGAATTTGCAGAAGTTTCCCTAGTGATATCATGGCTTGGCATAGGGGTGGCTAGATTGCTAAGAGTGAATGCCTCTAATCCTACGATTGGGTGGAAAGGCGAACACCCACAGTCAATTTGGTAGTTGTAACCTGCAATGCAGATAAGTACTTCATATACCATGTGTATTTGAACTGAAATGAAATGGTTAAATGTCTTTATTGTGTCAAAATGTGCCTCGCGTGAAATTGATGGTAATAATGCTCATTTGTTCTTCTGTAAACTGTTGCATTTGAATGGTTGTAAGATGACAATTTTGTCCCTTGTACTGGTTGGAAAATCCCCAAAGGGATTTATCAAAGGATCTAATTCACAATTCTAGAGTCGAGACAGACTCTACGAGACTGCTACAGTCCTTTTGATCCCTCGAAAATACCTTTCCTTGTTATAGAACTTGAGTTCTGTGAATGGAAGGTGCTTCCTTCAAACCATTTTCGTGTCCAAGTGACCTCAGGATCAAGTCTACAGATTTAACCAAATCTTGGCTAAGAATCATGGGTCTAGCCTCTAGATCTTGACCAAAGTTTCATAGGACCAAAACCATGGAAGCCTTTTCTACACTAAAAAGGGAGCTAATTTTTTTGGACTTCGGGACTTTGCGACTCCAGAGCTTCGAGGTGAATGAACATTGCAATGTCCTAAATGCACCGAAGACGACCTGTCAGACCAGTAACTTGATGATTGACCGATATTCGATGGTCATTTACCCGTTATCGTGGGATTCATCCCCTTGTTAAATCTCGATCAACTTCTCGGTCACGAGGTAACGTGAGTCATCGATCTAAGAACCTTCGGGATCCTTTCTAACTGTCGGATGTGAGCCATGGTCATTCAACGTTGACCCACTCAGGGAGAAAAAGTTTGTTAAACAGTCGGAACCTCTAAATGTCTAACCCACAAAGTAACATGAGTCATGGATCTAAGGATCCTTCGGGACCCTTCTCAACTGTTAGATYRGGCCTAGTGGAAGGATAGAGTAAGAGATACTAATAACCGACAACAAGTAGTCATCCCCGCTTCCTGACCCATTTGGCAGGTAATCCTTTGGGGAAATTGAAAGGTTAAGAGTAGTAAGAAGTGTGAAGTCGCGAAGTCCTGAAGTGGTGAAATCACGCCAGTCGTAAATCATGGGGAAGAGTTCGGGAGTAATGTGAGCCGTTGATATGAGGATCCATTGGGATCCATTCTCCACCATTCGATCGACTAAGTGGGAGGACAACATAAAGACTTCTACGAAGTCTCACTCCAGGAAATGTAAGGCACAAAGTGTGGAGTTTTCCCAAAGGTCAAAGTGGCATGATCAACTGACGTGCCCAACCTACACAGTGGGAGTTTGACCGTGTGACCAAGTTGTCACGTGTCATCTCGTGGTTAAGCCACATGTCTTGTTGACTCATCATACATGGTATGGGGTCGGAGAGATGGGTACCACATGTCAAGGTGGTGTCATCACCACGTGTCTACCAGGGGAAGATTGTAATAGGGTCACCCATGCAAGAACGCCACGTACATAAGAGGGACC
>JASDQU010100928.1:172224-201021 GCA_032191745.1 Picea mariana | reverse complement strand
TTAATAGTTTGTTTTTTCTGAACTATATTCATGTATCTCTAATAAATATGTAAGATCATTCAATAATAATATCGTGAAAGAATTAATAATAATATCGTGAAAGAATTGTGACGTTGTTAAGAAATGGAAAAGATGTCTTTTGCTTAAATTAATAGTTTGTTTTTTTGTATCTCTAATAAATATGTAGGATGATCATTTAATAGGATTGGTAGTTCATTGGATCAAAGTTCATGGTTCCGGACTATGAAGTCAAGAGTTCAAATTCTTTCTAGCCCAAAAGATTTTGTATTTGGGATGAAAATTCCTTTTCATTGCGGCATAGGAGATCATCTTTCTTTATAAAAGAGTAAAGGGTTTTATCATAATCGTGGATTGATACTTCGGATTGCTAATCAATAATGAATAGAGATTATTTATCAATGATTCATTTCACTCTTATTGATAAATTGAATCATTTTATTTATACGACTTCTCTTCATAAAAAATAAGATAGGAAAAGTAACAATCTTCACCTTTATATGGAAAACTATGTCTATAAGGGAGTTGCGAGGGAGGTAGGTCAGTGAGTATGGTAGAGGGTTGAACACTGAATACTCTTAGGTGTGACATTAATGCCTTGCAACAAAAGTGTCAGATCTTTCATATTGATCATCAAATGTTAAGAGATGTTATGTAGTAGGGATGCAATTTGATGGACATATTGCTTGTCATAGGGAAATTTTTCTCAAATGTAGTTAAAATTTCCTAGTGATCGTCAACTTTCTTTTTTATAACTTGTCAAAATGGTTAATAGAGTGGTCAAAACCTTCAAATTTGATGAGCTCTTTAGTTTTGAAATTCCAACCCTATGTAGAAGATTCAAAATACAAACATCATATACATTAGCCATGGCAACGAAAATCAACTACCCACTCAATGAGCTCAAATTGGTGAAGTGTCAATAAAATAATTTTGACTACATGATAGAGAGGTTAGAGGAGAGTCTCTCTATAAACAACATACTCAGTGGCCACTATGTAAGGGATTGCAAGAATTCATGGAGGAGATTGTTGGAAACAAGAAAGGACCCAAAAACTTAAACAAGTCTAAGCCTATGGAGAAGGAAGATTACCTTTTTTTCTTAATTAGATTTATTTTACCTTAATGTGGTAAGTTCAAGTTCTTCAATTTGAGAGGAATACAATTAATGGAGTTAGTATATAACATTTAAAGAAAAAAAAATAGCTAGACAGTTAGTCCAACAATATGCTTTTTGGGAAATCAGGAATGGGGAAAGTGCATTGGTCTGGCAGGACTCATGGAAACAACAAACGTCTCTAGCCACTCTAGAAGAACTCAACCCCCTACATCAATTACTACAACCTGACATCTTCAAATGGGTTAAGGATCTTTGGAGAACGTTTGACAGGAATCTGTCATGGCGAAAATGGAAGACAGAACACCAGGAATTACATCTCCCAAGAGAATTGGACCTCCAAGCCCGGCAAGCCTACGCAAACTAACAGAAAATCTCCACCAAGGTAGGCCCGGACATTCTCAAATGGGGGCACTCCACAACTAGCAATTTTTCAGTCAAAAAAGCCTACTATTTGCAGGGGAACTATCAAAATCAAGTCAAGGAGAGCATATGGGGTAAGATTTGGAACCCAACACTTTGGCCTAAAGTGTCCATCTTCCTTTGGCTCACAGTTCAAAACCACATCCTCACCTGGGACGATCTTAAAAAGCAAGGTTTCATAGGCCACTCAATTTTCCCCCTTTGTCAGCAACATGAGGAAACGATGGAGCACCTTTCCAACCATTGCCACTACAGTCAAACAATTTGGTATATAGGGTCTCAAATAATGCATCGCTCCAACAGAAACATGAACAACATCAACAACACTATAGAAAATTGGGACTTGGTCACCTTTCAGAACCCAATTCTAGCATGGATCTAGCAGCTCCTACCGGGATGCACCCTCTAGCAAATTTGGAAGGAAAGAAATAAAAGAATCTTTCAGTTGAAGGCCTCACCCCCCACCTCCACTTGGGACAGAATCATGAATCTAATCCGAGAAACAATCAAAAGCAGGCACTGGAATATTGAGGACTTAAAATGCAGTCCGCATGAATGATATATACTTCAAAAGTGGCACCTCAGCTTGGTTGACACACCCCCCTCCATAGTAGTCAACCGCTCTACTGGCATCCCAACCACTTGGACCCCCCCACCATATGGATTCATAAAGATTAATTTTGATGGGGCTTCAAAAGGAAATTTGGGCCCAGCGGGCTTTGGGGTGATCCTGAGGAACTCAAATGGAGAAATCCTCCACCTAGTAGTAGGCTATCTGGGCTTCAACACAAACAATGTTGTTGAGCTCTAGAGCCTCCTAAGAGGGATCAAGATAGCAACAGATCACCATTGCAACAAGATCATTGCGGAGGGGGACTCCCAGATCATAGTCCAACTCATAACCAAAATTCTTCATGGAGAACACCCCCTGGAAGTCTCACCCAGTTGGAGATTCTCAGGACTCTTGGATGACTTTGGCTCCCTCTTACAGCCCAACCTCACCATCATCCCCTCTCATGTGAAAATGGACACAAACAAAGTAGCATAATGCTTGGAAAATGAAGGAGTGGCTACCATGACAGAGCTGATCCACTAGAATGCCCAAACTTCACCTCGATCTGAATTCTCAAACCAATGCCAAGACTTGGCCAGGATGGACTACCCAATCCCAGGTGGGGTTCCACGTAGCACACAAGGGCCACGTAACACCAGCCCGAGCCAAGCCATAAATATAGAAGGTTGGCTCCCATCCCCTCTACATTAATAATGGGAGCCTGCCTTCACTGTTTGTCAAGAGCCGAAGGACGACTCCCTCGCATGAGAAGAGTGACGACAAGGAAATTCAATAGTTGGGGGGCGATAATGGGAGTAGTCATGTCACCCCTCCTCGATATCACCCAACAATGCACCAGCCTTTACCATTTCGCCCTCGACCTGCACCAGACAAGCAACTCAGTGCTCTGGTGCAACCATTGTAGAACCTTTTACTAGCTTGCCATCTGCATTACCTTTCCAATGCCATGAGAGAGAGGCAAGTCACGTCGCGGCTCTGCTTGACACAGTTTGGCACGTGACATAGGATGCGATAGATGCTAGAGAGGGCACTCTCCATAGCCCACACTCAGTGAATTCAGGAAGCACGCAAAGGACGGATGGTCAGGTCGCCTCCAATGGATTATGTGGAGGAAGTAATTCCGAAGGAACCCATCCAGATCCCTCCATAGTCCCTTCTCTTCACTGTGCCAAAGAATTGGAAACCTCCAAGAAACTTCTTCATGGAAGACACTAAGCCAGCCACTATGGTTCACCATGACACTAGCACCATGGAGACGAAAATAGAAGAGGTTCACATTTGCATCGTCGAGGAGGAATTCATCCACATGGACTCTCATGACACTCTACTTCCAGAAGGCCATGATATTTCCAGCACCGCAGCGAGGGATGGGGACTCGGGGAAGGAGAAAGGAGCACAGGGACAACGTGCAACGATAGAGCACAAGTATGGAGCACATGATGAAGTGCAGGCTGCTACAGGAAAGGTTGTGGAGGGTCTGGGTGGCACGATGATGGAAGGTGGTGAGGTCTTTGCGCGACATCCTATCTCGATTGTACTAGAACCATGGTGTTCCCCCCCACCCTTATTCCACTCGGATCAATTAGAATTGGTGTTTGATTTGAGAAGCCAGATGGCAGATCAGGTTCACCGGGGCACTCTCATGTACCAACGCATCGATATGTTGTATGACGCATTCTCCAATGCGTCAGCGGGGCAAAAATGTCTGACGTGTGCAAGACCGTTTTCCTTGTCGACTCGCAACAGACTGCACAACAGAGACACTAGCGAAGCTACTTCTAGTGCTAACAGGTAATTGCATGGCTTGGAGTTCTTTCCGGTTCTGGTTAGGTGTCGGTCTAAACTCTTTTTGGTTCAGTTCCAAGTCCAATCTAGTTTTAATGGTTAATGTAAAGACTATAGGTTGCCACCCGCCCTGGTTTCCTCTCGACAGGGTAGATGGCGGACCACCTTTTTTAGACATGGATATCCAAGGCTGCCAACTATCTCGATTTTCGCTAATTTGACGAAACAATTGACAACCTAGAAATAAGTATTATTTTTGTATGTGATATGCTATAATAGGATCTACCCCTCTTTTTATTAAAAAAAAAAAAATTAACTAAAAAATTACAAGTGGGAGTTATTTATTATGCCAAAGTCTTTTAAGTCTTGTAACTAACATCAAGTGCAAACATAAGTATAAGGAATTTACAACTTGCAAACATATTGCTAAAAAAAATTAAACTTTAATAAAAACATTAACAACACCCCCTTTCATCACCCAAATAATTTCTTATTAACAATTTTGTTTTTAAAATTTAATTATATAGTTCATGTGTACTTTATTTGAAGGCAATATGTCTCTAAACTCCTAGTAAAGAGAGGGGTGATGTATTGATGCTGATTTTTGTCAAAACAAACTTTTTTTTTTTTTATTGTGGGTCCATCTCTTTCTCACTTTCCAAACTCCTAGTAAAGAGAGGGGTGATGTATTGATGCCGATTTTTGTCAAAACATTTTTTTTTAAATTGTGGGTCCATCTCTTTCTCACTTTCTTTGTGTTCTTAGCTTCTCTAAATAGGAGGGATGCCTTTTTCTAAAATGTAACATTTTTTTCTTTTTTTTTTTTTAATTGAAATATGACATTTTATTTTTATTTTTTTAGAATAATACTTGAAAGTTACAAAAGAAAATGAAATTTACAAAATGCAACCTATCCATCCATTTGTCATTTAGCTACATACTTACATGTATTTGTATCTTTGATTATAATATAAACATGCACTATTTAAATAAAAAAAAATGTGTATCTTTGTTAAAATTTTATGGATATCAAATTTAATGTGGTAATATCTAAAAATAATTTAAATTTATGTTTTGTACATGCACTATTTGAATAAAAAAATGTGTAGCTTTGTTAAAATTTTATGGATATTAAATTTAATGTGGTAATATCTAAAAATAATTTAAATTTATGTTTTATTTTGAAAATATTTCAATGTAATATATTTTCTTTATTATTTTTCTCACTCCTACCCTCAACCCTCATATATGAGGGTAGGGGTAGGGATAATAATAGAGAAAGGGTGGGAGGAATAATAGAGAACGCATATTATTATGTTTTCTTTATTATCCCCCCACCCCAATATGTTTTATCTATTATTCCCCCCACCCCCACCCTTATATATGAGGGTTGCGGGTAAGGGTGGGGGTGGGACGAATAATAGAGAAAACATATTATGGGGGTGAGGGTGGGGGAATAATAGAGAAAACATATTTTTATGTTTTCTCTATTATTCCCCCCACCCTCACCCCTCCCTCATATATGAGGGTGGGAGTGGGGTGAATAATAGAAAAAAATATTATGGGGATGAGGATGGGGGAATAATAGAGAAACCTTATAATGAGGTGGGGGGAATAATAGAGGAAACATAATACTATGTTTTCTCTATTATCATGAGGGTGGGGTACCCTCATATATAAGGCTAGGGCTGGGGCTGGGGCTAGGGAGATTAATAGAGAAAACATATTACGAGGGTGAGGGTGGAAGAATAATACAAAAAACATATTATGGACGTGGGGGGAATAATAATAATATGTTTTCTCGATTATGAGAGTGGGGTGGGTCGGGTGAATAATAGAGAAAACATATTATCGTACATAATTCTTATTACATAATAAAAATTATATTATGACTAAATAATATAGAAAACATATTATGGCGATGGGGGAATAATAATAATATGTTTTCTCGATTATGAAGATGGGTAGGTGAAGTGAATAATAGAAAAAACATATTATCATACATAATTCTTATTACATAATAAATTGTTATATATTTTTATTTATTTCTAATCACAACAATAAATATAAAACAAACTTCAAACCTTAAATAAATAATATTGAACCTTCATGTATATATAAAAAATATTATTTTTTATTAATAATTAAATTATTACACTTTATAAAATGAAAAAAATTATTATTTTTTATTAATAATTAAATTATTACACTTTATAAAATGAAGATGTAGAATAATAAAGAAATCATATTTTCATACATAATTCTTATTACATACTAAATTATTATATCTTTTTATTTTATTTTTAATCATAACAATAAACATTAAACAACTTCAAACCTTAAATAAACAATATTGAACCTTCATCTATATATAAAAACTATAATAATAATTATTTTTTATTAATAATTAAATTATTTCATTTTATAAAAATGCTATATATATGAATGACAATGTAAATTTCTAACACTTTATAAAAATGATATATATGAATGACAATGTAAATTTCTTAAGCTAATGCCCACAATCATATTAAGATAAGAACAATGTGAATAAATTAACTTACAAACATCTTTACTTTTTATTAAAAAGTTGAACATGATGTCATGATGCAAATATGATGTAACTTTCAAAAGGAAAATCTCGTGAGAGGATATGTGCTATGGCAAGTGGCTCTCACTTCAGTATCAAAGATGCCAACAATTTCCTCTTCCATATAAACTTTACCCTTAGATTTGGGTTTCTTTTCCTTTTAGTTGTTCATGGGAATATCGTCGCCAATGGCACACTCACATGGATTTTATGTTGGTTGTAAATGCTATGACAAGTGGCGCTCACTTCAGTATCAAAGATGCCAACATTTTCCTCTTCCATATAAACTTTACCCTTAGATTTGGGTTTCTTTTCTTTTAGTTGTTCATGAGAATATCGTCGCCCATGGCACACTTACATGGAGTTCATGTTGGTTGAAAAAGCTATGACAGTCAGATAGGCTATTTACCCATCCTATGCTATGATAGTTATATAGGGTTTCATGTTGGTTGAAAATGCTATGATAGTTATATAGTCTATTTGCCCATTACATGCCTATGCATAGGAGATTCAAAGGAGATTCAAATTATAGTAGGGTTTTATGTTGGTTGAAAATGTTATGATAGTTATATAGGCTATTTACCCATTACATGTTTATTATATGTTTATGTATAGGAAATTCAAATTATAGTAGGGTTTATAAAAAGCTTTAGTTAAGTGTTACATTGATTTTCATGTTTTTTTAAGAAGATAAGTAGGAAGTTATGTTTCTCCAGGATATGAGACAAAATTGTAATTGTGTTTTAGTGTATTAAGTTTTATTTGGGGTTGATGGTTAGGTGTTGTGGAAACCACATGACTCTTTCTTGGTAATATCAAAGGATGATCAACAAAGATACTGGGTTTCTAGTAGACACCGATGATAGGTGGAAACCATTTTTTGATCATGGAATATGGCCTAAAACTATTTTTGTTTGTCTAAGAGCTTGTCTACCTTATATGTAAGGAAAAATGTTAACAACCCAACATCTAGAGGTATCTCGCAAGAGTGAAAGTATACCCCCTTATGGACCACCACTAGGTTATTTTAGGTGGCCCGGTTTTGTCCACACACAATAATGTCACTGCACGTCGTAGTCTTGAGATTGTATCAAGAGAGGCTAGGTTAGTAACCCTAAGTATTGTAGTTTTTTTGTTGCTTTGGGGAAAATAGAAGTTAGGAAGCTATTGTAATGTTGTTAGTCATGATTGTTTTACTCTAATAAGTTAGTAAGAATTCAATTTTTTCGCTCGAATATATTGGTAGAAAAAAATATTATGTACTAATGAGTAGGCTAGAAATATTGTTCACTTGGTTGTTATATTATTCCTTTAATGTATTGAAGTTCAAATTTCTTTATACTTCCCTTTGCTAAGTGGTTAGAGTAACAAAATTTGCATATATTTGATTGGGATTGACAAAGAGAGAGCACACAATGTTTCCCATAATCCCTTGCCATCTAATGAAAATAGTGTATGAATGACATTCAAGCATACACACTTACATCTTAGTGGATGGTGTTTTGAATTCCAAAAATGGATAAGAGAAAAAGCACCATAGATCACCACCTTGCAACTGGCTTCAAGCACCCATCAAAATGTAATAAACAAACATTTGAATCTCCATAACATAATTCTACATTTCAAATGTCAAACCCTCTAATGTGTTGCACTGAGGTTTAAAGTCCACCATGTCACCATTCCCATGCAATTCCACTTGGCACTTAACCTTGAATGCATTAGAATATGGGTATTGTGGTAAGTTTCATGGGAGGTTGAGACTAATCCCCCGCCCCATTTGTTCTAAGCTTTCCAACCTAAAGAACAATGACTTTGTTAGCTTTTTTTTACCTACCATGGAATTGTAGATTCTCATGACCTAGAAGTACTCTATACTTTCATAATTTTCCAGCATTGCTCGTATTCTATGAATAAGGCGAACCATGCAGGTGTCTTACATGGTCATATAGTTGTGGATATAAGGGATAATAATGGATGAAGCTTCTATGAGTGGGCCTTCACTATCCCTTTAATTTTGAGAAATAAAAGTCCTTGATGTCGTGTTAGAGCCTTTGCCTTTGCCTCATTATTTGTGATGATCCCTTATCCCCGAGAAAAAAAAATTCCACATTTCCTTTGAGATCTAGGAAGATCCCCCCACACCTACCCCCCTTAATAGGTATCAAACATTACTTTATGGGCTTAAACATGTTTCAAATGGGAAGATCAACTCAAATTATGATCCCTACTCTCCCAACTTTATTCTCGAGTTATATCCCCTCTCTTTATTTTCTTCATCAATAACTGCCAAGTGTAATTATGTTTCCTTTATATTCCTTCTTGCCCTTTCATATACATCACACTCACACGTACTTTAATTTCCTACTTAAACATTAAATCTTGATTCTAAAAAATATTTTTTTTTTTTTTTTATCTCAAAGTCACCTAAAACTTGTACCTAATCTCAATGGCAAACATAAACACAAACACTTTACAATGTGTAAACATGGTGCTAAAAAAAATTAAACTTTAATAAAAACATTTATTACACCCCACTTTCATGACCCAAACAATTTCTGATTAACCATTTTAAAAAACAATTAATGACATGTCTCATGTGTACTTTATTTGAAGGTGACACGTCTTTAACCTCCTCGTAAAGAGAGGGGTGATGTATTAACGCTGATTTTTGTTAAAAACACTTCTTTTTGGTTGTGGGTCTATGTCCTTCTTTAGCTGCCGTTGTGTTTTTAGCTTCTCAGAATAGGAGAGATGGTTTCTCCTTTTTACTAAAATGTAACATTTTTTTCTCTTTTAAAAAAAAATTAACATTTTTTACTTTAAAATGGAAGATTACAAAAGAGAATGAAATTTACAAGATGCAACCTATCCAGCGTCTTTTGTTGTTTAACTACATCATCTCTAATACATACATCATTTTCACTTACATGTATTTGTATCTTTCATCATAATATACACATGTACCATATGCCTCTTTTTGTTTAACTACATCATCTCTAATGCATACATCATTTTCACTTACATGTATTTCTATCTTTGATCATAATATACACATGTACTATTTAAATATATAATGTGCATTTTTTTTTAAATATATAATATCTCATGTGTATAAAATTACCATATATTATATTGAAATATTTTGAAAAATAACCAAATTTGATTTTCTTTCCAGAATAAAACAAAACTTTTATTATTTTTAGATACATATATTGAATGTGATTTGTTCAATTTAATATTAATTAAATTTTAACAAAATGTTATATATATATAAAAGGTCAAACGATTTGTAAATGGGAAAGCTAAGGACTTTGAAGGCTACCAAGCTGAAATTTTTAAAATTGGGGGGTCTATTCTTATCTCTCACATACACAAGCTCTTCAATTTAGCAGTCAACCATGACTTCCCTAAACCCTAGATGCAAAGCCTCATTGTTCCTATTTTTAAAAATGGGGACAGAAACATTCCCTCTAATTATAGGACCATTATGATTAGCCTGATTTTAGCCAAGCTTTATGGAATTATTTTGGAAAAGAAGATTAGCCTTTGGCTAGAAATTCACGGTAAAAGAGCTAAAGGCCAGGTCAGGTTTAGGAGATATCATTCAACTGTGGACCATCTTGTTACCTTTAGGGTCATTGCAAAGGAGTTCCAAAATACTAAAATCAATCTTTTTTGTTGTTTTGTTGACTTTAGAAAATATTTTGACATGGTTCCCAGGAAAAACCTTTGGAATAGGTTGGAAGAGATAAAAAGTGCCTCTCGAGTTGAGGGTTGTTGCAATAAGGATGTATGAGAACATTATTACTAAGCTTAAAAACACTGAGGGCTGGTCGAAAGAGATTAACTACAATATTTGAGTCAAACAAGGTTGTCCCTAGTCCCCTACCCTTTTTGTCATATACATTGACAAATTAGAAGATTGCTTGGAAAAAGCAGGTTGTGTCGACCTTACTCTCACTAGTATAGTCATCAAACTTATTCTTTATGCCGATAATATTGTTCTTATGGCAAGGAGTCCCCATGATGATCTTCACACACACACACACACACACACACACACACACACAATGATGATGATGATGATGATGATTAACGTCTACTAAGATCAAATTGGTCTATCAGACCTTAAGAGGGTAGGTGATTACTTGTGATTCTTTAGAATTTTGTTTCTATGCTCAAAAATCCTTAAGAGAAGCTTTCCAAGATCACCATAGTTTTGTTGAGTTAAGAGGTTAGGAAGGTTGGTAGAGTGACAACTATTTTGAAGATAAGATCTAATCTGGGTATAGGTTGGACAATTTAAGAGAAAGTTCTTTTCATCTTCAACCTTCTTAGTGTCACAAAGGTGACACATTATTTCATCCCATGGCATTTTTGGAATTGACCAACGCCCAGTTTCACTATGGAGCTCGTGAGAATTTGTTCTTATCTTAGCAATGCTTATTTTTTTCTTTACATTTGTCAAAACAGATAGATAATTTTGATCTTCTAGATTATGGTTGATTACATCCTTATAATACCTTTTTTTTTTTTTCCTCTAACTCTTTATCAGACCACATTTTTTCCTTAAATTTTGATTTGATGATATTTTTNNNNATCCTCGCTTGAGTCGATGGTGGTTATGACTCGATTTTGAAGCAATTTTAGGAAGCCTCTTGTCTTCCATGTTATTTAACTTTTTCTTATACATTAGGTATCTAGTAATAGCCATGCTCTCAATGGGGGAGAGGCTTGTTTCTAAGAGGATGATGGGATAGGGTGTATTTCCTTTCATTTTGAGATTACAGGTTACAAAATTCTTTTGTATTTGCTCTATGTTTCTCCATGATTCACGAGACATACTACAACCCTAGACTTCACATCCATAAGGAATAACATGTGTAACATGAGTCTCAAAGAGGATTTTCTTCCTATCCCAAATCCAAAGATCGATTGATTTACAATTGTTTTCAAGCCCATAATAAGCTTTCCATCCCCCAATAATTATTTTCTCAATGCTACAATTCCAGTTGAGCTTGTGGTGAATATCAATTCCAAGATATTTGTATGAAGTCACTTCCTCCAAGTTGTCGTTGCCATATACAAAGGTATCATAAGTGATCTTATTGGATTTAATAATCATGATCTTAGTCTTATCAATATTAACAACCATACCCATATTGGGGCAAAACTCCTTGAGGATTCCTAGTTGGTTTCCAATATCACGGGGACTCCTTGCCATAAGAATGATATCATCATCTTAAAGAAGAATATTGATGACTATACCAGTGAGAGTAGGGCCAACACAACCTGTTTTTTCCAAGCAATCTTCTAACTTGTCAATGTATATGCCACAAAGAGTAGGGGACAAGGGACAACCTTGTTTGACTCCAATATTGCAATTAATCTCTTTCGACCAGCCCTAAATGTTTTTAAACTTAGCAATAACATTCTCATACATCCTTATTGCAGCAACCCTCAACTTGAGAGGCACTTTTATCTCTTCCAACCTATTCCAAAGGTTTTTCCTAGGAACCATGTCAAAATATTTTTTAAAGTCAACAAAACAACAAAAAAGATTAGTTTTAGTATTTTGGAACTCCTCTGCAATGATCCTAAAGGTAACAAGATGGTCCACAGTTGAATGATATCTCTTAAACCCGACCTAACCTTTATCTATTTTATCGTGGATTTCAAGCCAAAGGATAATCTTCTTTTCCAAAATAATTTGTAACACACCCAACCCCTAAATAGCCTTTCTAGGGATGGGGAATCAAATTTTCTCTTTCCCTGGTTGATTTTTGGTCCCTTACTTAATAAAAACCCTCTTCAATAGCTCCCCCGAAAATCACATCTCTCACTGTGAGCTTGAACCATCTAGCAGGGTCTTCCTCGTGACCTCGGGCTGAAAATCGGGAGCTAAGAACCTTTGTTAGCAAATATTTCGGCACTTCGAAAGTTCCCAGACTTCGGGAGTTCCAAATGTGTTCTCAAATTATCATATCGTTGAACAGTGGAGGGTATCAACGGTTTACATCCTCCACTGAGATCTATGGTTAAAAAGGGGGCTTTGGTACTCGACGCTGAACATACCTTTTTTCTAATCCCCAAAGTCCTAAGGTCTCGCCACATGGCCTTAGCCATTCCATGATCGACGGTCGATGATCTTCGTTGAGCATTCCTCTTTACCATACTATGCCCAAACTCCCAAACTCCTGAAATTTCGCCACATGGCCTTAGCACTTCAGCGTTCAGTGTTTTATGTTTGTCATTCCTATATTATAACATGCCCCAAAACCCACAAACTCCTGAAGTTACCCAAACTCCCGGAGTCTCGTATATGTCACTAGCCATGTTGGCCAGGCGGGAACAAACCAAGAATTGACACATGGCGACGTTCAAGGGGTGACACGTGTCCTTGATAGGGGGTGACACGTGTCGTGATCTAACAAGCACAATGTGTATGTGAATCGTCCAAAACTGGGTGACACGTGGCATGCATAATGTGGATCCACGTGACATCGAATGACTTCATCAAGCCATGTCATCATATAGACAAATAACTGCTCAATCCTTCAATCTAATGGTCTGTAAGATTCCACGTAGATCCATAGATCTACGGTTCTCATTACTTCGTGGCTCCGGCTTCGAAGCTTACCAAATCCTCTCGATGCAAATCCCTCGAAGAGCTAAGTCTCCGGACTCTTAGATCTTGCACCATGTGTCCCCTTTGACCAATGGTCGATATTTACTTCGATGTTCGCGACTTCGGCGAGTTTAACTCCTTGAAAACCCTTGGTCAAATTCCTCCAAAGTACGAAGTCTCTGTTGGAATAATGCTTAGTTTAGAAGACTAGATTGGGTTGGTTGAAGATTTGTAGGAGTTGTTGAGATATTCTCTCAACCTCCATAGCTATGTTTGGGGTAAGTTGAATCTGAGTTCAACTATATATGTACGTATGTATGTGTGCAATAAGATAATCTAAGTTATTATTGTGTGTGAATACTGCGTGCCTCTGCTCTTATGGATTTTCACAGTCTCTGGACCAAGGGATTGCATGCCATGTACCGGTTTATTCAACGGTCCTCATCACTTTGGTAGTTCGGCATTTGAGATCTCGACGTGTATCTCCCGACTTTCCTTCTGGACCACGCTAGATCTATTGCCATGTGTACCTAGCATCTACGACCAAGATTTACTACATCTTGCTGAGCTTCAAGGAAATCCACACGCCCCTATATCACCTAGTACCCAGACTCCCGGATGATCGTTGATCTGTGGACATGTGTTCCTTCCTTTTTAACGGTCCATATTTACTTCGCGACTCTAGTGTTCAAGAGTTTCGACACTAGACTACTCTTATTATCCCGAAGTAGAACTTCATCGAAGTGCCTAACACCTCCCTTCCTACATCCTATCTAATGGCTGAGAGAGATCCATACTGGATCCCTAGATCGACGGCCCTCGTTGATTCGCAACTTCAGCCTTCGGCTACTTTCGAGGGTTGTGGAGTGACAAGTCCCGAAGTCCTGAAGCCGAAGAGATATCCCCTTTTTGGACTAGCACAGGGTTCCCAGACCCTAGTCACATGGATACTTTGGAAATTATAGGGGCTAAGAACTAATCCTTGAGCACCAATTGGGTTAAGGACATGGGCACGAGCCCTTAGTCACATGGGTGAATAGTCTAAAGAAAAAATTCCCTTCTCCCACATAATTCAGAATTAACATTCCCGCTAAACTAAATTTCACAGGGTTGGCAGGGCTTATGTGTTTCAATCAATCCTACCCCCTCTCTCTCCTGTGGAATCACATCTCATGACTATCTAGCAGCAAAACTGAGATAAATTGAAAGATCATATAGATATAACAAATTATAGAATTCACAGATAATTGTTCAAATACTGAAAGACTGAATCATAACACAAACATTTCATCATCACATTCAATATAATACACAAAGTATGAAAATACTTATCAAAACTGGAAAATGTGAAGCAACTGCTGAAAGGGGTGCATGTTTCCTCCCAACCATAGCCACAACCACTCCTACTAGATTTACCACTGGACACCCCCGAGCTAGACCATGATGCTCTGAGAGCGATTCTTTCTCTCTGCTCCACAACAGTGAGGGACGAAGGTTACTCTCCTTATCCCATAGGAACTTGGAAATTGGTTTTGTCTGCTCCAAGCAAGGAGGTCTTCACGAGTACTTCCTCAGTCACTCGTCAACCTCGTTTATCAGCTTGTAGCCAAACCCTTCCCATGGCTTCTTACAGCCAGATCGAGTTTACTACTCAACTTTTCTTTCTCAACTTCATAATCGAAGTATATGCACTGCTCTTCTCGGGAGAGTGTTTTTCTCTACTTTGCTATCTCGTAGATATAATGTTTTGATTTATATGAGTAAGGGATAATTGTTTTCTTTAATTTTAATGGATAAATATGTCCTTTCCAAATAACAATAAAAATAAATGAATATACTAAATAAAATATGTCTTTTCAAACTATTAAATTTTATAAAATATATCTTTTCAAATTATTAAACTTTATTCATTATTTGATATAATGAATTATTATTATTATTATTAATTTCACTATACAGTAAATAATTATATAATTTTATTTTATTTCCAATCACAACATTAAATTAAAAAAACAAACCTCCGACCTTAAATAAATATATGTAACCTCCATCTATATATAAACTATAATAAATATTGATTTTTTATTATATATATAGACTATAATAAATATGTGTAACCTCCATCTATATATAAACTATAATAAATATTGATTTTTTATTTTATATATATAGACTATAATAAATATATGCAACATCCATCTATATATAAACTATAATAAATATTAATTTTTTATTATATAAACTATAATAAATATTTTTTTTATTAATTGCTAAATTATTACACTTTATAAAATGCAGGCTATAAAATGCAGGCCATATATATGCATGACCATGTAAATTTCACTTACAAACATCTTTATTTTTTTAAGTTGAACATGATGTCACGATGCAAATATGATGTAACTTTCAAAAGGAAAAATCTCGTGAGAGATGTGCTATGGCAAGAGGCTGTCACTTAAATGATAAAGATGCCAACATTTTCCTCTTCCATGTAGGCTTTAACATTAGATTTGGGTTTCTTTTCCTTTTAGTCGTTCATGGGAATGTGATCGCCCATGCCACACTCACATGGAGTTCATGTTGGTTGAAAATGCTATGACACTCACATAGGCTATTCACCCATTACATGCCTATGCATAGGAGATTCGGACTATAGTAGGATTTATGTTTTTTTAATTGTCTTTTTGAATGCATAAATGGATTCAGCGTGCTGAAAAAACCCTTGGGCACTCGGATTATACCAACTTAGCCACTCAAATCTGCAGATCCAACCATTCATCACCGGATTTTGGGCAAAATCAAAGGGAAAAAATGGCCAAAAAAACCCCAAAAGTTAGAACGTTTAAACTACTCTGTTAATAATCTCTCTATCACGATTGTCCATTTACTCATTGTAATTCTTTATTGATTGTATATTTTCTCTGCAAATTCACCGACATTGTAGTCACTTCTAAGCTTATATATACTGCAGATTTTCCTGTCCATTGATACATAAACAACTGGAGAAAGAAGCTGAAGCATTGATACATAAACAGCTCTGGAGAAAGAAGCTGGAGGACAAGCCATATAAAATCATGATTCAAGTTGAGATCAAACATTACCCACCCCTGTAATATCCAATGGAAAAGAGTACCTTCCCCAGTATTCCGAGTGACAACATACATTGGCTTGTGGGAAATGAAATATGGGTAAATGAACTCAAGCCTTAGATATCCCACAAGGCCAGACTGCATGATTACTCGTGAAAATCAAAGCAATGGTCTATCAGCCTGAATACCAGTACGATATTCAGGATTCTTCCACCAAAAAAGTTGATTAAAGGACAAAATGCAGCTGAACATGTGAACCATATACTGCAGCAGAAAAAACTGAACATGAGAAACCATACACTGGCAGGAAAAGACCTGCAAAAACTGTTGGTCTGATGAAGAGTGGAGTGGGAAAGAGAAACAAGAAGCTTAAGTTCCTTTCTATTTGTTGAAATTCCTTTCTTTATGTTCCTACTAATGCAAGAGAAATATCAGAACCTCGGGCATTCATCTGCCTCAGGGAAATATAACCTTCTTGGAATAGTAGTTGGTCAAAGTTCTGAAATTGTTAATTGTTACTATCAGATAAGTAATTCGTACATTTCATGGGATGATCATGAACCCTGTTTTAAGGTAATAATGCCCAGCCAACCATGAGAATAGGAGTAGGTTAACTCCAAATACACTAGTTTTTTAGGTAAAATTTTTTATCTGAATCTAGTTAGATTTTTAGGGATCATCTGAGTTTAGTTAGATTTTTAGGGATCATCTGAGTTTAGCATGGACAAAAGTTTCATGCATTTCAAAACCTTATTTTAGGAGTTTTGTTCCATTTTAAATTAATCTAAATGTTCAGAAAATTTATCAAAATTCTGAATTAACCAAAAATTTAAAAACTAGCCAAGAGAAAACATGCCAGAAAAGTAACTCCTAAAAAA
Source organism: Picea mariana (assembly GCA_032191745.1). Classification (NCBI taxonomy): domain Eukaryota; kingdom Viridiplantae; phylum Streptophyta; class Pinopsida; order Pinales; family Pinaceae; genus Picea; species Picea mariana. The sequence continues at coordinate 183,919 of JASDQU010100928.1, read as the reverse complement.
CAATTGCTCCTGAATTAACTCACTCCATGTGAATATAAAGATCAAGTTAATTAAATTATTGGATTTGATGGTATAATCATTAACCATTTAAAGATTAAAGAAGACGTGAGGGTACCAGCAATAGTGAGTATGGCTATTAAATATCCATTGTACTATTGAATTATATTGTCAAAGAATTGTGACGTTGTTAAGAAATTGCAAAGATCTCGTCTTTTGCTTATTATTATTTTTTTTTTAATTAATAGTTTGTTTTTTCAGAACTATATTCATGTATCTATAATAAATATGTAAGATCATTCAATAATAATATTAATAATATCGTCAAAGAATTGTGACGTTGTTAAGAAATGGCAAAGATGTCTTTTGCTTAAATTAATAGTTTGTTTGTTTTTTTTATTTCTAATAAATATGTATGATCATTTAATAGGATGGGTAGGTTAGTGGATCAGAGTTTATGGTTCTGGATTATGAAGTCAAGGGTTCAAATTCTTTCTAGCCTAAAAGATTTTGTATTTAGGATGAAAATTCCTTTTCATTGCGGCACAGGAGATCATCTTTCTTTATAAAAGAGTAAAGGGTTCTATCATAATCGTGGATTAATATTTCGGATTCCTAATCAATAATGAATGGAGATTATTTATCAATGATTCATTTCACTATATATTGATAAATTGAATCATTGTATTTATACGACTTCTCTTCATAAAAAATAAGATAGGAAAAGTAACAATCTTCACCTTTATATGGAAAACTCTATGTCTATAAGCAAGTTGCGAGGGAGGTAGGTCAGTGAGTATGGTAGAGGGTTGAACATTGAATACTCTTAGGTGTGACATTAATGCCTTGCAACAAAAGTGTCAGATCTTTCATATTGATCATCAAATGTTAAGAGATGTTATGTAGTAGGGATGCAATTTGATGGATATATTGCTTGTCATAGGGAAATTTTCCTCAAATGTAGTTAAAATTTCCTAGTGACCGTCAACTTTCTTTTTTATAACTTGTCAAAATGGTTAATAGAGTGGTCAAAACCTTCAAATTTGATGGGCTCTTTAGTTTTGAAATTCCAACCCTATGTAGAAGATTCAAAATACAAACATCATATACATTAGCCATGGCAACGAAAATCAACTACCCACTCAATGAGCTCAAATTGGTGAAGTGCCAATAAATTTTTTTTGACTACATGATAGAGAGGTTAGAGGAGAGTCTCTATATAAACAACATACTCAATGGCCACTATGTAAGGGATTGCAAGTATTCATGGAGGAGAATGTTGGAAACAAGAAAGGACCCAAAAACTTAAACAAGTCTAAGCCTATGGAGAAGGAAGATTACCTTTTTTTCTTAATTAGATTTATTTCACCTTAATGTGGTAAGTTCAAGTTCTTCAATTTGAGAGGAATACAATTAATGGAGTTAGTATATAACATTTAAAGAAAAAAAAATAGCTAGACAGCTAATCCAGCAATATGCTTTTTGGGAAATCAGGAATGGGGAAAGTTCATTGTTCTGGCAAGACTCATGGAAACAACAAACGTCTCTAGCCACTCTAGAAGAACTCAACCCCCTACATCAATCACTACAAACTGACATCTTCAGATGGGTTAAGGATCTTTGGAGAATGTTTGACAGGAATCTGTCATGGCGCAAATGGAAGACAAAACACCAGGAATTACATCTCCCAAGAGAAATGGACCTCCAAGCCTGGCGAGCCTACACAAACTAACGAAAAATCTACACCAAGGTAGGCTCGAACATTCTCAGATGGGGGCACTCCACAACTAGCAATTTTTCGATCAAAAAATCCTATTATTTGCAGGGGAACTATCAAAATCAAGTCAAGGAGAGCATATGGGGTAAGATCTGGAACCCAACACTCTGGCCTAAAGTGTCCATCTTCCTCTGGCTCACAGTTCAAAACCACATCCTCACCTGGGACAATCTTAAAAGGCAAGGTTTCATAGGCCGCTCAATTTTCCCCCTTTGTCAGCAACAAGAGGAAACGATGGAACACCTTTCCAACCATTTCCACTACAGTCAAACAATTTGGTATCTGGGGTCTCAAATAATGCATCGCTCCAACAGAAAAAGGAACAACATCAACGACACTATAGAAAATTGGGACTCGGTCACCTTTCAGAACCCAATTCTAGCATGGATCTAGCAACTCCTACCGAGATTCACCCTCTGGCAAATTTGGAAGGAAAGAAATAAAAGAATCTTTCAGTTGAAGGCCTCACCCCCCACCTCCACTTGGGACAGAATCATGAATATAATCTGAGAAACAATCAAAAGCAGGCACTGGAATATTGAGGACTTAAAATGCAGTCTGGATGAATGGCATATACTTCAAAACTGGCACCTCAGTCTAGCCGACACACCCCCCTCCATAGTAGTCAACTGCTCTACTGGCAGCCCAACCACTTGGAGCCCCCCACCATATGGATTCATAAAGATCAATTTTGATGGGGCTTCAAAAGGAAATCCGAGCCCAATGGGCTTTGGGGCGATCCTCAGGAACTCAAATGGAGAAATCCTCCACCTAGTAGCAGGTTATCTGGGCCTCAACAAAAACACTATTGTTGAGCTCTAGAGCCTCCTAAGAGGGATCAAGATAGCAACAGATCACCATTACAACAAGATCATTGCAGAGGGGGACTCCCAGATCATAGTCCAACTCATAACCAAAATTCTTCATGGAGAACACCCCCTGGAAGTCTCACCCAGTTGGAGACTCTCAGAACTCTTGGAGGACTTTGGCTCCCTCTTACGGCCCAACCTCACCATCATCCCCTCTCATGTGAAAAGGGACACAAACAAAGTAGCATATTGCCTGGAAAATGAAGGAGTGGCTACCATGACAGAGTTGATCCACTAGAATGCCCAAACTTCACCTCGATCTGAATTCTCAGATCAATGCCAAGACTTGGCCAGGATGGACTACCCAATCCCAAATGGGGTTCCACGTAACACACAAGGGCCACGTAACACCAGCCCGAGCCAAGCCATAAATATAGAAGGTTGGCTCCCATCCCCTCTACATTAATAATGGGAGCCCACCTTAACTGCCTGTCAAGAGCCGAAGGACGACTCCCTTGCGTGAGAAGAGTGACAGCAAGGAAATTCAATGGTTGGGGGGCGATAATGGGAGCAGTCATGTCACGCCTCCTCGATATCACCCAACAATGCACTAGCCTTTACCATTTCTCCCTCAACCTGCACTAGGCAAGCAACTCAGTGCTCTGGTGCAACCATTGTAGAACCTTTTACTAGCTTGCCATTTGCATTACCTTTTCGATGCCATGAGAGAGAGGCAAGTCGCGTCACGCTGCTTGGCACAATTTGGCAGCGCGACAGAGGAGGTGATAGATGCTAGAGAGAGCACTCTCCATAGCCCACACTCAATGAATTCAAGAAGCATGCAAAGGAGGGATGGTCAGGTCACCTCCAATAGATTATGTGGAGGAAGTAATTCCGGAGGAACCCATCCAGATCCCTCCGGAGTCCCTTCTCTTCAATGTGCCAGAGAATTGGAAACCTCCAAGAAACTTCTTCGCGAAAGACACTAAGCCAGCCACTATGGTTCACCACGACACTAGCACCATGGAGGCGAAAATAGAAGAGGTTCACATCTGCATCGTCGAGGAGGAATTCCTCCACATGGACTCTCATGACACTCTATTTCCAGAAGGCCACGATATTTCCAGTGCTGCAGCGAGGGACGGGGACCCGGGGAAGGAGAAAGGAGCACAGGGACGACGTGCAACGATAGAGCACAAGGATGGAGCACAGGACGAAGTGCAGGCTACTACAGGCAAGGCTATGGAGGGTCTGGGTCACACGACGATGGAAGGTGGCGAGGTCTTTGCGCGACATCCTATCTCGATTGTACCAGAACCGTGACGTTCCCCCCCACCCTTATTCCACTTGGATCAATTAGAATTGGTGTTTGATTTGAGAAGCCAGATGGCAGATCAGGGTCACCAGGGCACTCTCATGCACCAACGCATCGATATGTTGTATGACGCATTCTCCAATACATCAATAAGGAAAAAATGTCTGACGTGTGTAAGACCGTTTTCCCTACCAACTCACAACGAACCGCACAACGGAGACACTAGCGAAGCTACTTCTGGTGCTAACGGGTAATTGCATGGCTTGAGTTCTTTCTGGTTCTGGTTAGGTGTCAGTCTAAACTCTTTTTGGTTCAGTTCCAAGTCCAGTCTAGTTTTAATTCTAGTTTTAATGGTTAATGTAAAGACTATAGGTCGCCACCCGCCCTGGTTTCCTCTCGACAGGGTAGATGGCGGGCCACCTTTTTTAGACATAGATATCCAAGGCTGCCAACTATCCTGATTTCTGCTAATTCGACAGAACAATTGGCAACCTAGAGACATGTGTTATTTTTGTATGTGATATGCTATAATAGAATCTGCTCTTCTTTTTATTTATTTAAAAAAAAAAAAAAAAAACTAAGAAATTACAAATAGGGATTATTTATTATGCCAAAGTCTTTTAGGTCTTGTACCTAACATTAAGTGCAAACATAAGTATAAGCAATTTACAACTCGCAAACATATTGCTAAAAAAAAACATTGAACTTTAATAAAAACATTAACAACACCCCACTTTCATCACTCAAATAATTTCTTATTAACGATTTTGTTTTTAAAATTTAATTATATAATTCATGTGTACTTTATTTGAAGGCAATATGTCTCTAAACTCCTAGTAAATAGAGGGGTGATGTATTGATGCTGATTTTTGTCAAAACAAACTTTTTTTTTTTTTTAATTGTGTGTCCATCTCTTTCTCACTTTTTTTTTAATTGTGGGTCCATCTCTTTCTCACTTTCCTTGTTTTCTTAGCTTTTCTAAATAGGAGGGATGGCTTCTCCTTTTTGCTAAAATGTGACATTTTTTCCTTTTTATTTTTTATTGAAATATGACATTTTATTTTTTTTGTTAGGAAAATACTTGAAAGTTACAAAAGAAAATGCAACCTATCCATTTGTCATTTAGCTACATCATCTCTAATGCGAGATCATTTTTAATTACATGTATTTGTATCTTTGATTATAATATAAACATGTACTATTTAAATGTTTAAATAGAAAATGTGTATCTTCTTTATATATAATTTTGTTAAAATTTTATGGATATTAAATTTAATGTTCATATATATATATATATAATTTTGTTAAAATTTTATGGATATTAAATTTAATGTGGTAATATCTAAAAATAATTTAAATTTATGTTTTATTTTGAAAATATTTCAATGTAATATAATATGATATTTTTGGGATGAATTTTATTAAAAAAAAAAATTAAAAAATCAATTAATTTGATAATTCTTTTTGTTTATGTTATTTAGTTTTTTATATAAAATATTTTTGTATTGATAATAATATTTAAATTTTACAATTCTTTATTTAAATTTCATCTAATTTTTTATATAAATTATTATTATATTGATAAAATTAACTAACATTTATAAAGATTAAAGATTAATAATGATATGTATAAAAAATAAAATTATGAAGATTATTAACAAATAACAATTCAAAAAAATTCTATTATATAAATATACATTTTCAAACTATCAAAATTTATTCATTATTTTGATATATGAGGGTGAGAGTGGGGTAGGGGGAATAATAGAGAAAACATAATATCCACCCTCATATATGAAGGTGGGGGTGGGGGGAATAATAGAGAAAACATAGGTAGGGGTGGGGGAAATAATAGAGAAAACATATTATTGTGTTTTCTCTATTATTCCCCCCATCCCCACCTATGTTTTATCTATATTCCCCCCACCTCCACCCTCATATATGAGTATATGAAGGTGAGGGTGAGGGTGAGGGTGGGAGTGGGCGTGGTGCGGATAATAGAGAAAACATAATAATATGTTTTCTCTATTAGCCCCCCCACCCCCACCCTAACCCTCACCCTCACCTTCATATACTCATATATGAGGGTGGCGGTGGGGGGAATAATAGAGAAAACATATTATATGAGGGTGGGCGTGGGACGGATAATAGAGAAAATATAGGTGGGGATGAGGTATATGAGGGTTATTATGTTTTCTCTATTATTCTCCCCACCCCCACCCTCATATAAGTGGGGTATATGAGGGTTATTATGTTTTCTCTATTATTCCCATCACCACCCCCACCCTCATATATGAAGGTTGAGGGTGGGGGTGAGAGGAATAATAGAGAAAACATAATATAATAATATGTTTTCTCTATTATTCCCCCCATTCCCACCTTTATTATGTTTTCTCTATTATTCCCCTCACCCCCACACTCAACCCTCATATATGAGGGTGGGGGTAGGGATAGTAATAGAGAAAGGGTGGGAGGAATAATAGAGAACACATATTATTGTGTTTTCTTCATTATCCCCCCCACCCCGATATGTTTTCTCTATTATTCCCTCCACTCCCACCCTCATATATGAGGGTTGAGGGTGAGGGTGAGGGTGAGGGTGGGGGTGAGACGAATAATAGAGAAAACATATTATGGGGCTAAGGGTGGGGGAATAATAGAGAAAACATATTATGGGGTGGGGGGAGAAATAGAGAAAACATACTTTTATGTTTTCTCTATTATCCCCTCACCCTCACCCCTCCCTCATATATGAGGGTGGGAGTGGGGTGAATAATAGAGAAAAACATTATGGGGATGAGGATGGGAGAATAATAGAGAAAACTTATTATGAGGTGGGGAGAATAATAGAGAAAGCATAATAATATGTTTTCTCTATTATCATGAGGCTAGGGTACCCTCATATATAAGGCTGGGGTTGGGGTTGGGGCTGGGGAGAATAATGGAGAAAACATATTACAAGGGTGAGGATGGGGGAGTAATACAAAAAACATATTATGGGCGTGGGGGGAATAATAATAATATGTATTCTCGATTATGAGGGTGGGGTGGGTCAGGTGAATGATAGAGAAAACATATTATCGTACATAATTCTTATTACATAATAAAAATTATATTATAGCTAAATAATATAGAAAACATATTATGACAATGGGGGAATAATAATAATATGTTTTCTTGATTATGAGAGTGGGGTAGGTGGAGTGAATAATAGAAAAAACATATTATCATACATAATTCTTATTACATAATAAATTATTATATATTTTTATTTATTTCTAATCACAACAATAAATATAAAACAAACTTCAAACCTTAAATAAATAATATTGAATCTTCATGTATATATAAAAAATATTATTTTTTATTAATAATTAAATTATTAAACTTCAAGATGAAGATGTAGAATAATAAAAAAAACATATTTTTATACATAATTCTTATTACATACTAAATTATTATATCTTTTTATTTTATTTTTAATCATAACAATAAATATTAAACAACTTCAAACCTTAAATAAATAATATTGAACCTTCATCTATATATAAAAACTATAATAATTATTATTTTTTATTAATAATTAAATTATTACATTTTATAAAAATGCTATATATGAATGACAATGTAAATTTCTAACACTTTATAAAAATGATATATATGAATGACAATGTAAATTTCTCAAGCTAATGCCCACAATCATATTAAGATAAGAACAATGTGAATAAATTAACTTACAAACATCTTTACTTGTTATTAAAAAGTTGAACATGATGTCATGATGCAAATATGATGTAACTTTCAAAAGGAAAATCTCGTGAGAGGATATGTGCTATGGCAAGTGGCTCCCACTTCAGCATCAAAGATGCCAACAATTTCCATATAAACTTTACCCTTAGATTTGGGTTTCTTTTCCTTTTAGTTGTTCATGGGAATATCGTCGCCAGTGGCACAATCACATGGATTTTATGTTGGTTGAAAATGCTATGACAAGTGGCTCTCACTTCAGTATCAAAGATGCCAACATTTTCCTCTTCCATATAAACTTTACCCTTAGATTTGGGTTTCTTTTCTTTTAGTTGTTCATGAGAATATCGTCGCCCATGGCACACTTACATGGAGTTCATGTTGGTTGAAAAAGCTATGACAGTGAGATAGGCTATTTACCCATCCTATGCATAGGAGATTCAAATTTTAGTAGGGTTTCATGTTGGTTGAAAATGCTATGATAGTTATATAGTCTATATGCCCATAGGAGATTCAAATTATAGTAGGGTTTTATGTTGGTTGAAAATGTTATGATAGTTATATAGGCTATTTACCCATTACATGTTTATGTATAGGAAATTCAAATTATAGTAGGGTTTATAAAAAGCTTTAGTTATGTGTTACATTGATTTTCATGTTTTTTTTAAGAAGATAAGTAGGAAGTTATGTTTCTCCAGGATACGAGACAAAATTGTAATTGTGTTTTAGTGTATTAAGTTTTATGTGGGGTTGATGGTTAGGTGGTGTGGAAACCACATGACTCTTTCTTGGTAATATCAAAGGATGATCAACAAGGATACTGGGTTTCCAGTAGACACCGGTGATAGGTGGAAACCATTTTTTGATCATGGAATATGACCTAAAACTATTTGTGTTTGTCTAAGAGCTTGTCTACCTTATATGTAAGGAAACAAGTTAACAACCCAACATCTAGAGGTATCTCGCAAGAGTGAAAGTATACCCCCTTATGGACCACCACTAGGTTATTTTAGGTGGCTTGGTTTTGTCCACACACAATAATGTCACTGCACGTCGGAGTCTTGAGATTGTATCAAGAGAGGCTAGGTTAGTAACCCTAAGTATTGTAGTCTTTTTGTTGCTTTGGGAAAAATAGAAGTTAGGAAGCTATTGTAATGTTGTTAGTCATGATTGTTTACTCTAATAAGTTAGTAAGAATTCGATTTTTTCGCTCAAATATATTGGTAGAAAAAAATATTATGTACTAATGAGTAGGCTAGAAATATTGTTCACTTGGCTGTTATATTATTCCTTTAATTTATTGAAGTTCAAATTTCTTTATACTTCCATTTGCTAAGTGGTTAGAATAACAAAATTTGCATATATTTGATTGGGATTGACAAAGAGAGAGCACACAATGTTTCCCATAATCCCTTGCCATCTAATGAAAATAGTGTATGAATGACATTCAAGCATACACACTTACAACTTGGTGGATGGTGTTTTGAATTCCAAAAATGGATAGGAGAAAAAGCACCATAGATCGCCACCTTGCAACTGGCTTCAAGCACCCATCAAAATGTAATAAGCAAACTCTTGAATCTCCAAAACATAATTCTACATTTCAAATGTCAAACCCTCTAATGTGTTGCACTGAGGTTTAATGTCCACCATGTCGCCATTCCCATGCAATTCCACTTGGCACTTAACCTTGAATGCATTAGAATATGGGTATTGTGGTAAGTTTCATGGGAGGTTGAGACCAATCCCCCACCCCCCACCCTATTTGTTCTAAGCTTTCCAGCCTAGAGAATAATGACTTTGTTAGTTTTTTTTTACCTACCATGGAATTGTAGATTCTCATGACCTAGAAGTACTCTATACTTTTATAATTTTCCAACATTGTTCGTATTCTATGAATAAGGTGAACCATGCAGGTGTCTTACATGGTCATATAGTTGTGCATATAAGGGATAATAATGGATGAAGCTCCTATGAGTGGGCTTTCACTATTCCTTTAATTTTGAGAAATAAAAGTCCTTAATGTAGTGTCAGAGCCTTTACCTCATTATTTGTGACGATCCCTTATCCTTGAGAAAAAAATAATTCCACATTTCCTTTGAGATCTATAAAGATCCCCCCACACCTACCTCCCTTAATAGGTATCAAACATTACTTTATGGGCTTAAGCATGTTTCAAATGGGAAGATCAACTCAAATTATGATCCCTACTCGCCCAACTTTATTCTTGAGTTATATCCCCTCTCTTTATTTTCTTCATCAATAGCTGCCAAATATAATTATATTTCCTTTATATTCCTTCTTGCCCTTTCATGTACATCACACTCACACATACTTTAATTTCCTACTTAAATATTGAATGTTGATTCTAAAAAGTAATTTTTTTTTTATCTCAAAGTCACCCAGGACTTGTACCTAATCTCAATTGCAAACATAAACACAAGCACTTTACAATGTGTAAACATGGTGCTAAAAAAAACATTAAACTTTAACAAAAACATTTACAACACCACACTTTCATCACCCAAACAATTTCTGATTAACCATTTTAAAAAACAATTAATCACATGTCTCATGTGTACTTTATTTGAAGGTGACACGTCTTTAACCTCCTCGTAAAGAGAGGGGTGATGTATTAACGCTGATTTTTGTTAAAAACACTTCTTTTTGGTTGTGGGTCTATGTCCTTCTTTAGCTGTCGTTGTGTTTTTAGCTTTTCAAAATAGGAGAGATGGTTTCTCCTTTTTACTAAAATCTAACATTTTTTTCTCTTTAAAAAAAAAATTAACATTTTTTCCTTTAAAAAGGAAGATTACAAAAGAGAATGAAATTTACAAGATGCAACCTATCCAGCCTCTTTTGTTATTTAACTACATCATCTCTAATACATACATCATTTTCACTTACATGTATTTGTATCTTTCATCATAATATACACATGTACTATATGCCTCTTATTGTTTAACTACATCATCTCTAATGCATACATCATTTTCACTTACATGTATTTCTATCTTTGATCATAATATACACATGTACTATTTAAATATAAAATGTGCATTTTTTTTAAATATATAATATATCTTTTTAAATATATAATATATCATGTGTATAAAATTACCATATATTACATTGAAATATTTTGAAAAATAACCAAATTTGATTTTCTTTCCAAAATAAAACAAAACTTTTATTATTTTTAGATACATATATTGAATGTGACTTGTTCAATTTAATATCAATTAAATTTTAACAAAATGTTTTATATATATATATATATAAAAGAGGTTAAACGATTTGCAAATGGGAAAGCTAAGGACTTTGAAGGCTACCAAGCTGAAATTTTTAAAATCGGGGGGTTTATTCTTATCCCTCACATACACAGCTCTTCAATTTAGTAGTCAACCATGACTTCCCTAAACCCTGGACGCAAAGCCTCATTGTTCCTATTTTTAAAAATGGGGGCAGAAACATTCCCTCTAATTATAGGACCATTATGATTAGCCTGATTTTAGCAAGCTTTATGGAATTCTTTTGGAAAAGAAGATTAGCCTTTGGCTAGAAATTCACGGTAAAAGAGCTAAAGGCCAGGTCGGGTTTAGGAGATATCATTCAACTGTGGACCATCTTGTTACCTTTAGGGTCATTGCAAAGGAGTTCCAAAATACTAAAACCAATCTTTTTTGTTGTTTTGTTGACTTTAGAAAATATTTTGACATGGTTCCCAGGAAAAACCTTTGGAATAGGTTGGAAGAGATAAAAAGTGCCTCTCGAGTTGAGAGTTGTTGCAATAAGGATGTATGAGAACATTATTACTAAGTTTAAAAACACTGAGGGCTGGTCGAAAGAGATTAACTACAATATTTGAGTCAAACAAGGTTGTCCCTTGTTCCCTACCCTTTTTGTCATATACATTGACAAGTTAGAAGATTGCTTGGAAAAAGCAGGTTGTGTCGACTCTACTCTCACTGGTATAGTCATCAATCTTCTTCTTTATGCCGATAATATTGTTCTTATGGCAAGGAGTCCCCATGATGATCTTCACACACA
>JASDQU010100928.1:157249-169567 GCA_032191745.1 Picea mariana | reverse complement strand
GAAGTCTCTGGACCACGGGATCGCATGCCACGTACCCATTTATCCAACGGTCCTCATCACTTCGGTAGTTCAGTATTCGAGAGCTCGACATGTATCTCCCAACTTTCCTTCTGGACCACGCTAGATCTATTGCCACGTGTACCTAGCATCTACGACCAAGATTTACTACGTCTTGCCGAGCTTCGAGGAAATCCACGTGCCCCTATATCACCTAGTACCCGGACTCTCGGATGATCGTTGATCTGTGGACATGTGTTCCTTCCTTTTTAACGGTCCATATTTACTCCGCGACTCTGGTGTTTAGGAGTTTCAACGCTAGAATACTCTTATTATCCGAAGTAGAACTTCATCGAAGTGCCGAACACCTTCCTTCCTACATCCTATCTAATGGCTAAGAGAGATCCATACTGGATCCCTAGATCGAGGACCCTCATCGATTCGCGACTTCGGCTACTTTCGAGGGTTGTGGAGTCACAAGTCCCAAAGTCCTGAAGCYGAAGAGATAGCCCCTTTTTGGACTAGCGCAGGGTTCCCAGACCCCAATCACATGGATGCTTTGGAAATTATAGGGGCTAAGAACTAATCCTTGAGCACCAATTGGGTTAAGGACATGGGCACGAGCCCTCGGTCAGATGGGTGAATAGTCTAAAGGAAAAATTYCCTTCTCCCACATAGTTCAGACTTAACATTCCCACTAAGGTAAACTTCACAAGGTTGGCAGGGCTTATGTGTTTCAATCAATCCTACCTCCTCTCTGTCCTGTGGATTCACATCTCATGACTATCTAGCAGCAAAACTGAGATAAATTGAAAGATCATATAGTTATAACAATTTATAGAATTCACAGAGATTTTCTAATAATTGTTCAAATACTGAAAGACTGAATCATAACACAAACATTTCATCATCACATTCAATATAATACACAAAGTATAAAAATACTTATCAGAACTGGAAAATGTGAAGCAACTGCTGAAAGGGGTGCATGTTTCCTCCCAACCATAGTCACAACCACTCCTAGTAGATTTACCACTGGACACCCCCGAGCTAGACCATGATGCTCTGAGAGAGATTCTTTCTCTCTGCTCCACAACAATCAGGGATGAAGGTTACTCTCCTTATCCCATAGGAACTTGGAAATTGGTTTTGTCTGCTCCAAGCAAAGAGGTATTCACGAGTACTTCCTCAGTCACTCGTCAACATCGTTTATCAACTTGTATCCAAACCCTTCCCATGGATTTTTACATCCAGATCGAGCTTACTACTCAACTTTTCTTTCTCAACTTCAGAATCGAAGTATATGCACTGCTCTTCTCGGGAGAGTATTTTTCTCTACTTTGTTATCTCATAGATCTGTCTCTGTCCCCGAATTACCTTATTTCTTTCCTTCCTTAGCAAGGTTGTGTGGGTCTGAATCCCCATTCGTGGTCAGGCCTAGAAGCCTTACAAATGGGTACCCTACCCCATCTCCTCATTAACTCTTGAGGATGGCCTTCCAACTACCAACCTAACTAGTAATTCATTTATGGGTTAGAGGACTATTGAGAAATTACACCCAGTAGGTATTGGTCTGGTGAGGGTCATATCAACCATACTTGATTTCCGTTCACCATCTCTCTCATAGCATCCATGGTCTATCTTGGCAAACTTTCCCCCTTTCAGCAATTGTGCAACACATATTCAAATTCTATTAATAACATAAATTCATACATTGACCCTTTTATACAAGGGTTCATCAAATCAAACATTCACACATATTTAATCTTCCGTAGTCTCTTCACCAGTTATATCTATATTTACAAACTAGGGGAAATAGGGGTATTACATAATTCCATAAAGCTTGGCTAAAATCAGGCTAATCATAATGGTCCTATAATTAGAGGGAATGTTTCTATCCCCATTTTTAAAAATAAGAACAATGAGGCTTTGCATCCAGGGTTTAGGGAAGCCCTGCTTTATTGCTAAATTGATGATCTTATGTATATGAGGGATAAGGATAGGGCCACCAATTTAAAAAATTTAAGATCGATATCCTTCAATGTCCTTAGCTTTCCCATTTACAAGCCGCTTAACCCCAAACTCTATGTCATCTAAAGAAAAAACTTGATCCTCTATAGGGAAAATAGGAATGTTGTCCATGTCAATAGGGAAATCGTAAAGAATTTTAAGGTAGGAATTCCAGTCCCTTAAGGGAATCATATTATTTTCTTTAGTATTGTGATTTAGAATTTGGCTCCAGAACTTCTTAGGATCCAACTTAGATAGTTGTGAAAGTTATTCTTTCATTTTATTGATATAGTACTTTTTCCCCACTTTTACTTAGGGATTTGTACGTATTGATCTTATCAAGTTTTAAGAACTCATTAGAAGCATCCCTAATGGATTTCCTAGAAATTTTACATTCTTTATCATACCAAGGGTTGGGTGTTCTATTATTCTTTTTACAGTACACCTCAAAAGATAACTTGTTAATAGAAGTGGAAATGGTAGTTGTAAAATTATGATAAATTTCTTCAATGTTGTCCTTATAAGTTAGGAGATGTAATTTACTATTTAAAACCTTTAAGAAAAGGTCAAATTTACTTTTGTCAAAGTGCAATTTCCTTTGCTTATCAAAATTCTCTTCAATGACGCTCCTATGCATGGCAGAGTTTAGAGTTAGGGTTAAAGTTTTATGATCAAAGTCAGGTTCATGATCATTTAAAAGGTCAACAGTTGCTATTTGGTTAGAAACGGGGATATCATATATCACATAATGTATGAAACTACTACCTAGCCCATGAATACAAGTCATCTGGTTGGAGTTTGGCCACTTCATTACTCCATTGAAAATTATTAGGTCTTGAGAGTTGTAGATCTTGACCTACTCAGTACCAAACAAATTCTTAATTAGGTTTTCAGAGCTTCTTTTGTAGCTATTAGATAAAACAATGTCCTCATCTAGCCATAAAGGATTGTGATTGGAATCAATGCTTAAAAGTGTAGCTTGTTTAGTTGTATTCCTATCATTAAAGTCTCCTAGCAGGAGGATATTACCTTCATTTTTCAAACTATAAATATATTGTTCTAAATTATTATAGGGACAATTACTATCTAGATTTTTTTTCTTATAAAAATGAGAATTAATAGGTGCAAAATAGCAAATTGCTATATGCATGTTCTTAGCATTGGTGTCTAAAATTTATATCCAAATGTATTGATTGAGAGGCTCAATCTTATGAAGTTGAATGTGAGGAGAAATGTTCTTTCTTATATAACAAGATATGCCTCCTATCCTTCTATGGTGGGACCTTTTGTTCCAGGCTGACCACAAGACATATCCTTCTATGCTAGGGACCTTAGACTCTTCATGCTCCCAAGTTTCAACTAGACCAATAATATCAATATCACTCGGGATCCAACTTATCATAGGACCTTTGTTCCATGGAAAGCCACGACAGTTCCAAAAAAGGATCTCGAGTGTCCCAAATTCCTATTTATTATTATCCTTCTTGTCTCTATCCCTAACAATAGCTTTTTGATTTCTAATTATTGCCCATTTTCCTTCTTTCTTGGCTTCTTTTAGCTTTTAAACTTCATTCCTTAATTCAGCTTGGTCTTTGGGAATGAGGTCGTCATTTATAAATATTCTTGACCCTTTTAAGCTCGGATATTTACTAAGTATGCTATATTTATGGTCATTACAACTTACTTTGACACATATCAACCTATCTTTGTGATCAATTATTTTTCCTAGCCTCTTTGCTTCTATGAGGTAAGTTGTATTAATTTTTGACTTATTATTTAATTCTTCTTTTACTATTGCTAGTGTATCCTCCTCTTGTTGTTGTTTTATACAAACATTATGAGGTTCGAGGCTCTTTTATTACGCTCATGGTCTAGTTCGATTAGATTATTCATTTCCTATTTGATGGGTTTGATATCCAATTTTTTTTCTAGATTATTGACGATCAAATTGTTGGTTAGTTTTTCTTCTAGCTTTTTAATCATATCGATCAAGTTGTGATTTTCTTCAAGCTCTCCTTCTTGGATTGATTGTTTATGTTTTTCCATTTCTTGAATCATATCCTTCATTGTCTGCAATTCACTCTTGAACTCTTGAACTCTTAGAATCTATCCTCTATATTTGAGTTTATATATATATATATATATATATATATATATATATATATATATATATATATATATATAATTGAACATGGTAAGTCACATTCCTTATATATATCTAAAAATAATTTAATTTACGTTTTATGTTGGAAAGAAAATCAAATTTAGTTATTTTTCAAAATATTTCAATGTAGTATATAGTAATTTTTAGGAGTGAATTTTAATCAAATATTTGTTATTAAAATATTAATTTCTCAATAAACCAATTTTGTTTTTTTAATTTAAAAAAAAAATTATATAAATATTTTTATATTGATAATATTAATCATATTTATAAAGATTAATAATAAATTATATTAAAATCATAATTACAAAAATTATTAACAAATAACAATCAAACAAATAATTCTCCTAAAATATACTTTTTCAAACTATTAAAACTTATTTATTAAATAATACATAATTATTATTATTAATTTTATTACATTATAAATTATTATATTCTTTTATTTTGTTTTTAATAAACAAACTTCAAACTTTAAATAAATAAAATTTAACTTATATATATTATAATAAAATTATTTATTTTAATAAATTTATAATTCTTTTATTTTATTTTTAATAAACAAACTTCAAACTTTAAATAAATAATATTTAACTTCCACCATATATTTAAATTATAATAAAAATATTTAATTTAATTAAAAATTAAATTATTACACTATCTATCTATCTATAGAACAATGTAAATAAATTAACTTACAAATATCACATACGCAAATATGATGTAACTTTCAGAAAGAGAATCTCGTGAGAGGGGACGTGCTATGGCAAGTGGTTCCCCCTTCCCTCACAAAGATGCCAACATTTTCCTCTTCCATGTAAACTTTACCCTTACATTTGGGTTTCTTTTCCTTTTAGTTGTTCATGGTAATGTCATCCCGCATGCCACACTCGCATGGAGTTCATGTTGGTTGAAAATACTATGACACTTACATAGGCTATTCACCCATTGCATGCCTATGCATAGGAGATTCAAGCTACAATAGGGGTTTATGGAAACTCAAATATTTTTTTGGAGTAGGAAGCTATGTTTTTCCCAAGCAAGTATATGTTCTTCCTAAGTATGAGGTAAAATTGTAATTAAGTTGTAGTGTTTTAGGCTTTATGTATGGGGTTGATGGTTAGGTGTCGTGGAAACCACATAACCCTTCCTTGATAGCTTAAATGATGATYAATGGGGATATTGGGTTTTCAGTAGATAATGGTGATAGGTGAAAACTACCTTTTTKTCATGGAGTATGACCTAAAACGTTTTTTGATTGGTTAAGAGTTTGTTTTCTTCATATGTAAGGAAACATGCTAACAACCCAAGACSTAGAGGCATCTGRAWAAAGTGAAAGTCTACCCCCTTATGAACCACCAACAATATATTTTAGATGGCCTAGTGTTCTCTACACACAATGATATAGCTACACATAAGAGTCTTGATATTGTATCAACAGTTGCTAGTCTAGTAACCCTAAGTATTGTAAGCTTTTTCTTGCTTCGGGAAAACAAATGTTAGGAAACTTTTGTAATGTTGTTTAACGATGATTTTTTTATTCTAATAAGTTAGAAAGAATATAGTTTTTTGCCCCAATGAATTGGTTAACAAAAAGATTATGTACTAAGGAGTAGGCTATAACACTTTTTTTTTTTCAATAGAAAATTCGCTCAAAATTATATTATAGTATAATTTTTTTTACATATTCAAGGATCCTTAAACAAAATGGATCATTTAGTTCTAGCTCGATACAAAAAGAACCCACAACTATCCATAAAAAGGTTTCTTACAAACCACATAGGGCCTAAAGGCATAGACCAACAAGATAAAGTTTATCACTTCAAAATTACAAAAAACAAACTTGAAAGTTCCCGCTACCAACAAAATGATAATCCTGATTCACTTCAACTTGGAGAAATTTCAAAGAGATTTATATGGGTAAGTGGGCCTCCAGCCCCACCTACCCATTGGAAAAAGTATAATCTGCCTTCTGGTTCCATGAGAGCTTGTTTAGATCAAAAGTCTTCCTCCTTATTGAATTCCCTATAAATATGATGAAAGCTTATACCTTGAAATATAGTGGTCAGATCCATTGTTCTATGCTTCCATCCTTCAATGTCAATCACCTGTAGGTTACTTTTATGATTTAACCAATCAATAACTACATTGGAGTCCCCCATAACCTGTATATTTTGGATAGACCACATATTGGCAAGTGTAAGAGTAGCCCAACTCCCATAAGCTCCGCTTTTGTGTTGGTGCCTTCCCCACAGTTGATGTACCATCGATAAACAATCGACTCTGGAAATTTGATGACACCAACAACTCCACATCGCTTGCCACCTGATATAGCTGCACCGTCAAAATAAGCAATAGTATATCCTTCTTTTTGTATGACCATGCAGACTCTTAGGGAAACTTGTATAAGTTATTGGGGTAGCCAATTGTGAGATCCAAGTATCTTTCATACCACTGCAGAAACTGAAGGTGATCTCTCATCAAATATGACTTTGTTTCTCTCAAGCCATATGTACCAACGCGTAAGAGTAGCCAGGCTTTTAGATACTAATTTATCCTTGGTCCAAGTAGAAAAGAAATCATTTAGTGTGGCTCCTTCCCATGTTCTTTTTATCTGAAGAAGAAGTGTTAATATGGCCCAAATTGTCTTTAAGAAGGAACATTGAATGAATAAATGGTTAATATCTTCAAAATTTTGTTTGCAAAGATAGAAAACCCTAGGTCCCTCCCATCATTTTTTTTGTAGAGCGTCCCATGTCAGAACCTTATTTTCCGATGCCATCCAAATAAACAATTTTATCTTTAACTTAATGTCTCATTTCCAAATATTTACCTTCCAGCCACACCAATTCGGGTAATCCATAATAGATATCAGAGCAGAGTAAATATTTTTAATAGTAATGTTTCCGGACAAGTCCCCCCCGGTCCATACAAGTGTGTCGTTTGAATCACAGAGTGTGATACTAACGCCTAGTAGCACTCTGTGATATAACTCTCATTCAGTTGCTAACAATCCCACTAATCCCAGCTCCTCACTGCTTAACCAATTCTCTGATAATGACACAAGATTTCAAGATATTGTCGCTTGTGCTAGTACAATAATCCTCTTCTGTTTTAAATGAGAAATCATCACATCCGATAGGATGGATCTGTCAGCCAGGCCTAAGATCCGATCTCTACCAATGGAAATTAGATGTCTCGACCCTAGACACCATCTTTTCCAATGGGTAATCACATGAATTGATCTTGTAAGGCTATTCGAAATCCTAGACGTTGATAGTTGTTTGTGGGAGGCATGTCTGAACCAAATTACCACAATGGTGTTGTGTAAATATTTATCCATTAAAACCTTATGCCAAATATCGTCCTGAGTCAATACTCTCCAAAGAGTATTTACCGATAATGTCGTATTAAAAATACAGAGGTTCCGGAGGCCCCAACCGCCACATTTCTTTGGTCTAGAAAGATCGTCCCATTTGCATAAGTGAAATTGCTGTGTAGTCTTATGACCGCTCTAGAGGAAATTGAACATCAATTTTTGAATCTTATTCAATATAGAACGTGGGATGGTCTCCAAGGACATCCAATATACATGTTGGCTCTCTAGTACAACTTTAACTAAGACAAATCTACCACCCAATGATAACCACTTGTTGCACCACAAACCAATCTTCTTTTCCATTTTTGTCACTAACCAATTCCAGTCTTCAGTCTTACAAGCACCATTCTTTAAGACATAGCCAAGATGTTTGAAATCGATTGAGAGATCGGTAAAGGAATATGGAAGAAATTCCTTAAAAGGAGCCACTTCAGAATCTGATAGTCCTTCGTAATGTATAGTAGTTTTTGATTGGTTTATCATTAATCCCAGTGCTTTACAAAATAACTAAAGAATGTTGATGATCTCCATCCATTCTTTTAATGTAGCCTTAGTCATAATAAGGACATTGTCCACAAACAGTAAGTGCAATATTTTGATCATTCTAGACACCTTTATTCCCATTAGATTGCCTTCATCAATGCTACTTTTCATTAATAGATTGAGCCCTTCCATAACCAGAATAAAAAGTAATGGTGATAATGGGAAACCTTGGTGCAAACCTCTGCCACTTCTGAAGAATTATGTCACCTCGTCATTGAGTAATACAACAAATGAAGAAGTAAAACAACTCATGATCCAGTTTGTCAACTGGATTCCAAAACCCACTTTTAATAATGTCAGTCTTAAGTGATCCCAATAAATGCAGTCATACGCCTTCCTCAAGTACAATTTCAATACCAGTGACGTTAATTTATTTTTCTTGATGCTATGTAGACTCTCATGTGCAGTGTCGATAACATCTTGTATCCATTGTCCCTGTAGGAACTCCAACTATTCAATAGAGAGTGACCTTGATAGGATCAGCTTTATCAGATTAGCAATTATTTTTTATATCACTTTATAACAAAGGCTACACAAGGAAATCAAATAGAAATCATCAAAGGTAACTGATTTATTTGCCTTCAGTATAAGAGTCAGAAAAGTTGATTTTAGACTCCCAACAGTGGAGCCTTTCTGTCTCGAATCCTCCACCATCTCAAGGAGATCTTCCCCAACTAAGTCAAAAAGAAGATGAAGAATTCAGTCGTCCAGTCATCTGGCCCCAAGCTCTTATCTTTTTTGAATTGAAATAAAACAGACTTTAGTTCCTCCATAGTAACAAGATTGTATAGAGGGTCGGACTCATCATCATTAACCATCCCGGGAAAGAGACCAGTTACTTTGACTTGATCGATAGTACTAAAAACAAACGGAGCCTTATAAAAAAATTTGAAATCGGATACCGCCTCCTTCTTTATCGCTCCCTGGTCTATAAGGGTGAAACCATTTTCATCATTGATCTCCCAAACATGTTTTTGATTTCTATTGTGGATTGGAACATTATGAAAATATTTTGTATTATTGTCTCCACTTTTTATCCAAATCGCCCTGCTGTGAAGTCTCCACTGTTCTTTTGCACCACATAGTAGAATGTTTCTTTTACGTTCCAGCAGTTGTAGATGAATTTCCGCTCCCCAATTTGTTGTATCCCTGACCAGACTCACAATTGTCTCCTTTATATTTGCTTCTAGTGTCTCTAGTTGAGCCTTGTTCCTGGCATAAACTTCTTTATACCAGAGTTTTTTTTGTGTCTTTAATACCTTTAATTCCCACACTAATCTTCTCTGCCTATCACCTTCAGAAAAGAAACAGGGATCCTTCCAAATCTTATGTAACAAAGCCACATAATCATCATCATGCAACCAATGGGCATTTAATTTGAATGGATATGCCTTGTAGATAGGTGGAATCTCCAGCTGGAGTAGTACAAGGGCATGATCTGAAATAAAGGGGTACTCAACCTAGGATCGGGATAAACAAACCACAAAAAATAAACCTTTGGAGACAAGACATCTGTCCAAACGCCTGGCTATGGCCTCTTGGCCAGAATGCCCAGTCCGCCAAGTCGGAACCAGTTTTGTTGGTTTAATGTCTATCAATTTTTTTGAAAGGAATAAATCTCTATAATAATCCTCTGTCAATTCAAGAACAAAGAAGCCTCCACATGCCTCATCCAAAGAGAGAATTATATCTAGATCACCAACAATAATCAGGTTGTTAATGGAAAATATACCACTATCCACCATCGAGCGCCATAAAAATTTCCGGTCCAAACACAGACCATATATATTAAGCAAGGCAATCTCCCTCTTGTTAATATACACCCGCATGTTAACAGAATACCACCAATAGTAAGAAAAGGAACCAACTCATATAMATTTTTGTCCCAAGTGACCAATAATCCTCTTGAAGTACCCACAGAAATAACAACACTCGAAACCCAGGAGGGAAGTAAATGGTGCATACAATCTCTAGCTTTTTTTTAATGGACYAGGGTTTCCTGAAAGAAAATGATATCTGGGCGAGTTTGATCTAGAATTCTATGGATAGAGGCAGCTTTGAGGGTGCCTCCAATCCCTCTAACATTTTATGAGAGTAACAACATCACTTAGCCCTCGCTAGGGCTTTCATTGCTCTAAGTGCCCCACTATTAGTGGAGGGAGGAATTATGTCAATAGACTGTGAGGGTAAACCCACCAATTGTTTTCGTAAACTTCTAGTCTTAATAGGTGAGTGCTCGATACCAAGGCCTCTAGACCAGGCGTATTCCTTTCCAGCCCCTTCGGTATGCTTATGAGATGTAGTAGCCCCATTTCTTGTCGAAGGTTCAAGGATAGCCTTTCCTAAATACGTTGGCAACTTTAAAGCATCGTTTGAGTCCCGGATAAAGGAATCAATGAGTCTAGAACAACACTGAGAGTGGATTCGTCCACCTTAGATTCTCTACAACTAGGCTCCACCAGAGTATTTGTCAAAAGCTCCGAAGGCGAGGGGGAATAATTTAAGGTCCCATCTCGAGTAGTAAATAATTGTGGGGATAAGTCCTAAATCATAACAGTAGGGGAAAGAGCATGGGACTCCACTAGAGTAGGTGGTGGAATCCCCGAGACAAAATCAAAGGGTGATATAGTGATAGTTGGCCTCGCCGAGCCCGTAAGAATTGGATCAGTTGGAACCGTTTCCCCCCTAATTTTCCCCTTATCTAAGGTAGTAGATAAAAGTAACCAGTGAGAGTTATGCAAGGCCTTCTTCTCCCAGAGCGTCAGAGTAGAATATAAAGAAGGGAAAATACTTTTCAACTTACCAGTGAGAGTCATGATAGTCTCCTGCTGGCTCCAAAGTTCAACTCCATAATGAATAGTCTTGCTCCCAAGAGAGTCCGCTTCATTCATATAATCGGGTGGGTCCCTTTGCAACGTAGTATCCTCCAACAAATCATCAACCTATTTACCAGTACATTCTCTATGAAGATGGCCAGTTCGACGACACAAATTGCACTGAAAGGGAATACTAATATAGTTCAATTTCTGACTATACCTCCGCTCACGCCATTATATATCTAGGACTTCTATTAACCTTCAGTGGATATCCAATTCCAATAGAATTCTAGCCACCTTTCTAGAAGAAGTAACAAGTGACTGTTTATCTAGAGAAATAAACTTACCCAAAGCATCGCCTATAGCCCAAAGAGCTCCTTCATTCCACAGGTGAAATGGTAAACCCGATAGAAGAACCAACAAGTGGCGGAACTGAAAATGTTCAGTTTTCGGATCAAAAGCAACCTGCTAGCGTTTCAACATCAAGCTGCTACCACCAAAAACCCACAGAGAGCTCAATAAAAATGTCGCATCCTCCAATGTTTTACATATAAATCCGAGCCAACCTTTAGTAAGGTAAAGGAATTTACACTCATAACCTAGAATTAGAGTCCAATGTTTTACAACCCACGCTGAGATTGGTCCCGTACTAAGATATTTATAAGAAATCCTTCCTACCAGACCACAGAGGGCCATCCTACAAGTGTCTTCCAGGACCACGTCCAAACCCAACACCAGACACTTAGCCTTCCTATTTTCTTTCCACAGCTTCCTCCGAACACCATTTGGGTGTAGTTGTTTATGGGTTTTTCTCGGACTAACCAATGAGAACACCCCTTTAGCGCCTATGAAAGCTTCATTGACAGACTTCGGCTTAATAGCAGGTTGCGTAAGGCCCGTTGATACAGGGGAGCATCGATAGAACTAGACAAAGGACACGATAAATGGTTTATAGTAATGCCTGGAGCGGGAGACGACGTAAGTGAACAAGGGAGTAAATACTTCGAGGCTCTTCCCAAGGTATCTGCCTTTGTGAAAAGACCCCCTTGCCGCCAAGTTACCTCGTCATCAACACTCATAAGTGCCATGACATTCCTTTCTATGTCACTACCAAGATTAGACCGCATAAGACTTCCACCTGTAACACAGTGAACATTGGCCACGAATACCCGACCCTAGTCCAATTTCCTAGAAAGGAAAATTTAATACTAAGGTGCTGGGCCCAGGACCCAAAGAAAAATTGTCCAACATATTAATTAAGACCATTAAATCACTAAAAACAAGGTATGAGTGCCAAGGTAGGGGAAGTAAGGAAAAAATCCAAGGAAAATAGCTATTTAGTTGATTGTTCACATAGTTTTAACCTCTAGATCCCCAACGAAGTTCCAAACCAGATACCTTAGGATAAA
>JASDQU010100928.1:146818-157229 GCA_032191745.1 Picea mariana | reverse complement strand
CCGAGCCAACCTTTAGTAAGGTAAAGGAATTTACACTCATAACCTAGAATTAGAGTCCAATGTTTTACAACCCACGCTGAGATTGGTCCCGTACTAAGATATTTATAAGAAATCCTTCCTACCAGACCACAGAGGGCCATCCTACAAGTGTCTTCCAGGACCACGTCCAAACCCAACACCAGACACTTAGCCTTCCTATTTTCTTTCCACAGCTTCCTCCGAACACCAT
This sequence comes from Picea mariana, assembly GCA_032191745.1. Taxonomy (NCBI): domain Eukaryota; kingdom Viridiplantae; phylum Streptophyta; class Pinopsida; order Pinales; family Pinaceae; genus Picea; species Picea mariana. Next base: position 157,000 of record JASDQU010100928.1, on the reverse strand, counting down.
TTGGGTGTAGTTGTTTATGGGTTTTTCTCGGACTAACCAATGAGAACACCCCTTTAGCGCCTATGAAAGCTTCATTGACAGACTTCGGCTTAATAGCAGGTTGCGTAAGGCCCGTTGATACAGGGGAGCATCGATAGAACTAGACAAAGGACACGATAAATGGTTTATAGTAATGCCTGGAGCGGGAGACGACGTAAGTGAACAAGGGAGTAAATACTTCGAGGCTCTTCCCAAGGTATCTGCCTTTGTGAAAAGACCCCCTTGCCGCCAAGTTACCTCGTCATCAACACTCATAAGTGCCATGACATTCCTTTCTATGTCACTACCAAGATTAGACCGCATAAGACTTCCACCTGTAACACAGTGAACATTGGCCACGAATACCCGACCCTAGTCCAATTTCCTAGAAAGGAAAATTTAATACTAAGGTGCTGGGCCCAGGACCCAAAGAAAAATTGTCCAACATATTAATTAAGACCATTAAATCACTAAAAACAAGGTATGAGTGCCAAGGTAGGGGAAGTAAGGAAAAAATCCAAGGAAAATAGCTATTTAGTTGATTGTTCACATAGTTTTAACCTCTAGATCCCCAACGAAGTTCCAAACCAGATACCTTAGGATAAAKCCTCCAAGAGCCCTCCAATCCAGTGGAAGACTTGTTCTAACTAGTGTCACCCGTGCCTCCGCCATCGCTAGTGCATAACCATCCTTCCTAATTCAAAATTCCCGCCTAGTTCCAGAGCCTCCAACCAGYCGAAGACTGGCCACTTAATTGCTATAGTGTGCCTTTAATGTATTAATGTTTAAATTTCTTTATACTTTCCTTTGCTAAGCGAGCCGAATAACAAAATTTGCATATATTTTATTGGGATTGACAAAGAGAGAGCATGCAATGTTTCCCATAATCCCTTGACATCTAAGAAATTTAGTGTATGAATGAAATTCAAGCATACATACTTATAACTTGGTGAATGATCCATTACAAACTATTTATCATTTTCAAATTTGTTTTATGGAAGTGGTTTTTATGCCATTTCATATTTGGTGTTTTTATGTTAAATTTTACGCATGGAGAATTTTAAGGATCCGTACTTATATTAAAGTGTAGAAACCTTGGTAAATCTTAATAATTCTTAAAATGCCAACCATAAAATGTTTAGCGATATTTTTGTGAACATAGTCAAATTTTTAAGGATTTTGTATAGATTTTAGAAACTTTTTTTTTTTTTAAAGTAAAATACTTTGATCTTATATGATTAGAGTGAATCATTTTAGAAAAATGGAAATTGATGAGTTTTTTTTTTTGGAAATCATGGAAAATTAACCCATGGACAAAATTTAACCTCTAAAGTTTTCCTTAATTTTATATAATACATCTTTTAATTTCTAATTATCAACATCACTTCTTTCATACTATTTATTTATATATAGAATTTCATGTTAAATTCTATATAATTCTAAATAATTAACTTAGAAAAACAATGAACTTCTTGAGAGCTTACTAGACTAGTGGAACCAAGAAAAAAGATTATGCCTCGTTCTTCATAACAAAGATCAAGTACACCACAAGTCAAAGATTATGTTTGGTTCTTCATAAAAAAGATAAAGTACACCCCAAGTCCTTTATTAACCCTCCCAAGGGACTATAATAATGAGTTTGTCTTTGATTTGACATTAATTTGTTTCTTATTTTAAATTTTTGTATGAAATTTAAAGTTTAACTTAAAAAAAATTAATATATATTTTTTAATATAATAAAAATACTTGTTTTTCTCATATTTATATTTAATTGATTAATATAATTGAAGTCTTATTGTTGCCTTTACACTTTTCAATGTTTAAAATTAATTACATTATTAATGGAATTTGTTAATAGGTACACCGTACTGAGATGTGTACTCACTTATTATGTACATGAATGATTTCCTTCGATTTAGTTATAAATTCTTGTGAATTGTCACCAGTTGTATTGCACAGATCGTCGTCAATTTAAATCAATTTTGGGATTAAAACGTGAATTCACGCTTCTGACACGTGTGCACTGATCATATAGATATACATGTATACTGCTTTCATATATCCTTTCCCATGTGAACCAGACTCACATTCCCTTGCGGTTGGCAATTTATTAGTAATTCTAACATCGTGAGTCCAGTCTCATTGATGCCCTTTYAGAAAACAAGATTATCAACTTGGACAACCTAATTAGAACGAGCTCYRCGTCCCAGCAAAGAAAAAGATAGTTTCGATTCATTGAATTCCCTATGGTCCACCGATTGAAGGAGCCAAAAATATTTTTACATCAYACGGTGTTATAAAAGACACTGACATATTATATTAGGTGTTGTCTAATTGTTYTATGAAATGAYTTTTGTCACTAGAATCTGGCGACATAAATATGCACGAAATCACTATATTTTGTTGTTTAAAATCCATTTATGAATGCATAAATGGATTCATCATGCTGAAAAACTCTTGGGGAAGTCGGATTATACAAAAATAATCACTCAAATCTGTGGATCTACCAATTTATTGCTGGATTTCGGACAAATTTCCCCAGAAAATATCGCCGAAAAAAATTCATTTCGTAGAACATTTAGACTACGACTATTATATTAATGAGTTCCTTCCTTGTGGTTCGTCAAGAGTTGCTTTTGGTTTGATTCTTCCCCAAAACATTGTTAAAAAGTCGTAACACATGTTATTTCCAACTATACATTATCAATGAATAATTTTATATGGGTTATTTAAAATGGTTGGGTAAATTTTATTTTTATTAAAATTTGATACTTATATTTTAATACTTTAGTTTATATGATAACACTTTTTCAAATTAATAATCTTGTATTATTATTTTTTAAATAATACTTTAGTTTATAGGATAACATTTTTTCAAATTAATAATATTGGGAGATTATTGGGGGATGTAAAGCTTATTATGGGATTGAAAACAATTCTAAATCAATCGATCTTTGGAGTTGGGATAAGAAGAAACTCCTCTTTGAGACTCTTGTTACACATGTTATTCTTTATGGATGTGAAGTCTAGGGATGTAGTATCTCTCGTGAATCCTGGAGAAATATAGAGCAAATACAAAAGAATTTTATAACATATAATCTCAAAATTAAAGGAAATACACCCTATCCCATCCTCCTTTTAGAAACAAGCCTTCCCCCCATTGAGAGAACGACTATGACCAGATACCTAATGTATGAGAACAAGTTAAACAACATGGAAGACAAGAGGCTTCCTAAAATTGCTTCAAATTTGAGTTGTAACCACCATCGACTCAAGCGAGGATGGCATAAAGATGTCTGGTCTTCGCTAAACTATTGGGGAATCATGGAAGACACCATTTTGCAAAATAAAGATACTATTAAAAATATCATCAAATCAAAATTTAAGGAGAAAATGTGGTGTGATAAAGAGTTAGAGGAAAAAATAAAATTAAGGTATTATAAAGATGTAATCAACCCTAATCTAGAAGATCAAAATTATCTATATATTTTTACAAGTGTAAAGAAAAAAATAAGCATTGCTAAGATAAGAACAAATTCTCACGAGCACCATAGTGAAATTGGGCGTTGGTCAATTCCTAAAATGTCATGGGATGAAAGAGTGTGTCACTTTTGTGACACTAAGAAGGTTGAATATGAAAATTACTTTCTCTTAGATTGTCCAGCCTATACCCATATTAGATCTCATTTTCAAAATATTTGTCACACTACCAACCTTCCTAACCTCTTAAATCAACAAAACTATGGTGATATTGAGAAGCTTCTCTTAATGCTTTTCGAGCACAAAAACAAAATTCTAAAGAATCACAAGTAATCACTTACCCTCTTAAAGTCCGATAGACCAATTCGATCTTAGTAGACGTTAATCATCATCATCATTATTTTTTAAATAACTTTATTATTTTGTAAATAATTAAAAAATAACTTTATTATTTTGTAAATAATTTAAAATTATAATATTTATAAAAAAGTAACTTGTTTTTAAATTTTAAAACTTTAGTTTATATAATAACATTTTTCTAAATTAATTTTATTATATTATTATTTTTTAAATATATTTTTTTTATTTTATAAATATTTTAAAATTATAATATTTATAAAAAATAATTTATTTTAATTTTTTTTGTTGAAGTTTTTTTTTTAATATTTTATTTCAATTTATTATATTTTATTTGATATATAATATTAATTGATTTATATTATATAATGAAATTAAATGGATTAATACTATTTATACGTCTAAATTATCCATTTTATGTTTCATTTTTCCTTTCCAAGGATATTATAAAAATATTTCTAGAAGTGTGTTGATCCTTGAAGTACAATAGTGCTAGTATTTATATCACATTTCTCAAAAAATGTGGCAAATATTTTAACATACATTACAAACTTGGTAGTCGTGTAAACTTTTTTAGTTCCACCCAATCATGATTCGATAACAAGTCTTTCCATGAGGAGGGTTCACTAGTCTCCCACTTTTTGCCCAATGATCCTTTGCCTTCAAAGGTGAAGTTGTCATTTGCCCATGTTCAAAACAAAATTTGAAATAGAATGTTATATATTTATAATTCAAAAATTGTATTTAGTGAAAATGCCCACTTTCCAACACATTTTATCTTGGAGCTATTTAATGAACTCAACAAAAATGTAGATTTGAGTAAATGGAGTTTGAAATAGAATGTTATATGTTTATAATTCAAAATTTGTGTTTAGTGACAATGCTCACTTTCCAACACATTTTATCTTGGAGCTATTTAATGAACTCAACAAAAATGTAGATTTGAGTAAATGGAGTTTGAAATAGAATGTTATATGTTTATAATTCAAAAATTGTGTTTAGTGACCATGCTCACTTTCCAATACATTTTATCTTGGAGCTATTTAATGAACTCAACAAAAATGTAGATTTGAGTAAATGGAGGTCATAATTTAATATAATTATAAGGTTTTAAAATATTAAACTAAATGCACTCATGATTTATTAGATAAAAATGATTATTTATTAAATAAACCATCATTCAATTATTGAAATGAGATTAATTTTAAGATTAAAAATAAATAAGGAACATGATGAATATTAAAAATTTGTGGATGATTGAGATTACAAATATTAAGATAATTTAACTTAAATATGTTTTAGTTTTAAATGTATTAGTAAGTTAAGTGAGTTGAATTGTGGGAAACAATTTTATAGTTGACTGAAAGTGATCTAAAATCTTAATGGGATGGGTGATATTCTTTGATACACATTTTAAAAGTGAGGATTGACGTTGTGCGATTCATTTCACTAGTTCCAATCGTACCCTTTTATCTCTATGAACATCACTTAATTTCTCAATTCTAATTGGCTAATATATTTAAAGTCTTATTGAAACCTTCATGTCTTTCAATGTTCAAAATTAATTAAATAATTAATGGAATCTATCATGACTTCACATCATGTTTGTACGCCAATTCTTTATTTAATTGAAAACTACATCGATTCATTTAAGCTCCCATCGTGTTAGTACGTCGATGTTGTCAATCCAACTCAACAAACAAAAACCTCATCACATAATATGCATGTCCTCTCATGGGTTGCAGAGCACCTCGTTTTAAAAAGTTGAAAACTAAATCATATATTCAAAGGACTTGTAACATACCCGACACCTAGCTGAGTATCATTACGTGTGAAAACTCATTCAATTATTAATATTTAATGCTAATCAAATTCCTGTAGCTTACCAATAGCAGATCACACACAAATTTGACCATTTGACTGATACTTCATTTCTAAATGCATATAATAATGTATATTAAACATGAATACAAATGTTCAAGAAACAACAAACATACAAGATTCATATAAATTATTTACACAATGAAATTTAACATAAGAGCAAAACATAACCACTTATCTACTAATGATTAACCAACTAGTTGCAAATGAAGGATGAACCTCCCATCCATAGGCACTACTGATCAGTTTCTTTCATAAGCAAGCCACCCCCGAATTGCGACTATGAGTCCACAAGGAGATCCGACCCACTAGCTATCCACTCTCCACACATAGCAGCCCCAAACCTAGGTTATTGTCTCACAACAGTTCCAAACCTCCAGCTCTATATTTTCCCCACAACCTGCACTACCCAAGGAATTTACCCCCTTCACTGCTCACAGTCCCTTGGGCTGTACCATTCGTTTATCAGGGCCACTAGTGAAATCAATTGGCCAGGAATCACTTAGTTGTGAACTCTAGGAAGTCTCAGTTGTTTCATGTTTTCTCACACCATCCTTCACAAGGCTCTGATCTATTTCCTCAACAAGAAATTGCACCACAGGATTACAAACTGATTTACCAGCACACATGCCTTTATCTCAGCATAAAAACAAAGCCAAACAATGGTCGCCTTCAAGTATACCATAGCTGGTCCTCTTCCCATCCCTCTGCCCTTCTTTGCTACCAAATTTTTTTATGTAAAAAATCTCCTCTCTTATGCATACAAATTTCCTCTTCTTCCTTTCTTGTTTGACTCAGACTCTTCTCAAGGATGACTGTACGTCGGCCCATTCTCTCCAATAACTATGGGATGTGACCACTCACACCCACCCTCTTACATGAGTTTAATGATTGGCCTCTCATACACTCAATCAACAAATAGAAGGTTATACACAAAGATAATAATTTTAGGAATGTGGGTTGGATTAATACCCATGAATAATCCCCCCTTGGAACCCTCTCTCTCGTGAAATCATAGCCCCCCATCGTTCTTCATCTCTTTTGTATCGCAGCCAGAAATTATTACTAAAGTATTAATTATTTCAATTTTCATAATATACAAATCATCTTCCGACCACATTAAATCAATATGAGCTCTTCACCCCAACACATCGACTCACCAACCTGATTCAAATTTATACAATTACATTATAATTCACGGGGATTAGAACTAGGGATGTTACAGGACTATACGATAATAATTACCTCTATTGAGGAAAAAATTTATGTTCTAATAAAATTGACATGATTCTACGTCTCTGAAACTGATAGCAGGTCAAACCATTTACATTGGCCGTATAAACCATTTACATTGACAAGATTTTCTATAGTAAATCTGTGGCATGACCTACAAAATTTATTTAATTATTTGACCTACATTTCAATGGGTGGTTTTGCAGAATGATAGATATGGTTTGTCATGCATTAATTTTATTGGGTGCTTGTCCACAAATGGACAAGGATAAATATAATATAATTTGTAGGTGAATTCATGGGGGATTTATGGATAGGACGTATATCTAGGCTAACAATAAGCACATGGAATTTATGGACAGGTGGGATGTATGTATGGGACTCGAAAATAGAGCACTTAATGATTTTTTGGATCTACAATTCAATCCATACAAAGGTGTACAACCAAGTGCTCAAAACGAGTGCATTTCCGAACGGATGGAGCTAATTATGATTTAAAACTACTTATTGATTTAATATTGTTGGGCATTTAAACTCCGCAAGGATTTGATAGAAGGTAAGAGGTTCTTAAAGAAAATTTATTTGCCATTGTGGCTTGTGTAGATCCCACAAGCACATCCAAAATCGTGTAATACCAATTATGAATAGAAATATAAAACAAAAACATAGATACTAGTGTTGCATGGCAACTTGGTTCATTACTTGGCAGGGACTAAGCTTCCATGAAACACTTGTTAAATGAAATGTTGGGATGTCCCTCGATCCAATGGAGGATGCTTTATCATTTTCCTATAAGGTTGGACAATTAAGGAAAAAATATTTTAGTGATTTCCTTTATTTTTCTAATATGGCATGTTCTCAAAGCCTCCAACCATCATTTTATAAGCAATAAGAGGTAAGGAAGCTCTTCTGTTAGGATTTTATTAGTGTTTGGAGCTTCAATAAATGATCTTTATTTATCTATTAAAATTAAAACTTTAAGCATTAATATAAAAATGATAAAGGAGATAAACCTACCACTACAAAAAAAAAATTGTTTATTATTATTTGTTTTTAATCAAAACTAAATTTGTGTTAGTATTCAAAAAAAAGGGTATTGTGTCGAAGCAAACAACCATTAAATTGGTTACCTCTAAACTATCCATTACATAGTACATCAATTATTGATTCCATTGACAAAAGAGATGAGCCAAAGATAAATTCTAGGTTATCTTACATGTTGCTTATTTATTGAACTGACCCAAAAAACATCTACTTTGGAAAAACATTTGGACATTTAAAATTACACACTCCCCTGGTCCTCTTGCTCCTTTCCATCCTGTCACATTATGATGCCTTCAATTTCCATTGGGACGTGATTATGCATTGTTGAGCCTACTTCATTGTCTTCTCCCAGAATTAATTCATCATGCTAACAAAAAATATTTTTGTATTCACGTAAATCATCTTCTGCCATTATTGTTTGTGAACCTCTTCTTGGGATATTCACTCCTTTATAACAATGTAATTTTGACCCCCTTAAGTCTGTGCAATGACGATGGTGGAAAATTTGTTTCCCTTTTAATCCATATACCAAGCCTGTCATGATTGCGTTGTGATATCCTTGTCCCTTACCAATATGCATAAACCCTTTAAAGATACTAGAGACTTGATCTTCAGAGCCAATACAAGTGTCAATCCTCAACCAAAACATGAGCTTGTCCAATTGATAGATCCCCAAAGTTGGTATTGTAAGCCTTGCATTTCGAGACCACCAAAAAATAAGAGAGTACACACCAGAGTGTCCAACATGACTACTCTAGTGCAAACACGTAACATCCAACTGCTTTGTTAGCACCATAAGTCACCCCTGGATTGTGTCAGAGGTAAGCCTGATACCCATCAGAGTTTGTGTCACGGGTTGGTAATAAAAGGGGGTCAAATGGGCACAGTCTCAAGAAAGTATCATTTAACTTGGAAAATTGGGCTGGTATGCGCAAATAGGTGAGGTCTTGATCTAAATTCGGTTAGTAAGTTGTAGTATAGTGGTGAGTAAGGGGAAGAACTTCAAACTCAAGATCTTCTCGAATTCACAACTCCAGAGAACTGAAAAATGTTATAACGACTCTGCAATCGATCATACATTGCAAAGCAGTCACAACAAATTGACTAGAACATCCATGGTCGAGATCTCAGCATCAAAGGGAAAAAGGAAACATGAGAAGCTGATTAAAACTGGTGGCGATGTTACTGTGATCAAACATACATCACAGAAATGTAACTACCCTCGACTGGTTCACCCATGCCTGAGTGTTTTAACACAGTTGTTACAAAGAAATGATGAGAATATGATTTACATTAAACAAGAAATCTCAGATATAGATACATAACCAAAGAAATAGAGTGTTCATTAAAACTTTACAATTTGGGAGCCTTACTCTACCATCCCCCACCTCTCAAAATATAAAAAATGAGTATATATATCCAGAACTGCTAACGTCCTCTAGGGACGCAATCTGACTACTAAATTCAAAGCTTCACATTTCTTCTTCTTATGTTATATTGTCCCTGTTATCCTTTGTCAGACGCAAATTTAAGCCAGTATGGGCTTTGCAGGAAACCCATTTTCAGAGGAGCTTTGGGTTGTTAGCCAACCACCATGGTCGTCCCTTCGTGCTTTCTATTTATGGTTGAAACAAGGTTTCAACCACCTTCTTCAGTTTCATTAACTTCCTTTATTGGGATTAGGATGAGGCCTGATGCCCATGAACGTTCCAGGCGAACTCACAATCCCCTTCAGTCAATCCTGGCGCCTCAAGGCCACGCAACTCTCTTTTCCATAACCAACTTGGGTGCTCTAGTATTTCATGTAGCTCCTTCCCATTGCCCCATGAGACTGCGAGCCGTGACATTGTGCTTATCCTGCATGATATTTCAAGGATTAGCTTCTCAGGAGTTTCACTCCATCTTGGCTCTAATATCGCAATGCCCAAAATCGCGAAATGACCGCTGAGATCGATGATCAATCTCTCTTTAAAGCGGATGGCCATGATCCCTTCCCTGACAATACAAAATGACAACTATGCGATGAGCGTTATCTCCCTTTCCAGGCCTGCTTCTTGTGAAACCTCTGATTCGCGAATAGGATTTCGTGTTTTAGGGTTTCGAGCTATGGATGCACTTGTCTACGAGAATCCCGAACTCCCGATTCTCGATCCTCCTAAATCGTCGATG
>JASDQU010100928.1:127395-138162 GCA_032191745.1 Picea mariana | reverse complement strand
CAACAAATCGACTTGAACATCCATGCTCGAGCTCTCGACATCAGAGGGAAAAGGAAACATGAGAAGCTGATTAAAACTGGTGGCGATGTTACTGTGATCAAACATACATCTCAAAAATGTAACTACCCTCGACTGGTTCACCCATGCCCGAGTGTTTTAACACAGTTGTTACAAAGAAATGAAGAGAAGATGACTTACATTAAACAATAAATCTTAGATATATATACATAACCAGAGAACCAGAATGTTCATTAAAACTTTACAATTCGGGAGCCTTGCTCTACCATCCCCCCCCCTCTCAAAATATAAAAAATAAGTATATATATCCAGAACTGCTAACGTCCACTAGGGACACAATCTGACTACTACATTCAAAGCTTCACGTTTCTTCTTCTTTTGTCAGATTGTCCTTGTTCTCCTTTGTCAGACGCAAATTTAATCCAGTATGGGCTTTCCAAGAAACCCATTTTCAGAGGAGCTCTGGGTTGTCAGCCAGCCACCATGGTCATCCCTTTGTGCTTTCTATTTATAGTTGAAACTAGGTTTCAACCACCTTCTTCAATTTCATTGACTTCCTTTATTGGGATCAGGAAGAGGCCTGATGCCCATGAACGTTCCAGGCGAACTCACAATCCCCTTCAGTCAATCCTGGCGCCTCGAGGCCACACAACTCTCTTTTCCGTAACCAACTCGGGCGCTCTAGTCTTTCGCGCAGCTCCTTCCCATCGGCCCATGACCTTGTTCTTATCTCGCATGATATTTCGGGGCCTATCTTCTTGGGAGTTTCACTCCATCTTGGCTCTAATATTGCAATGCCCAAAATCGCGAAACGACCGCTGAGATCGGCGGTCAATCTCGCTTTAAAATGGACAGCTACAATCCCTTCCCTGACAATACGAAATGCCAACTATGCGATGAGCGCTAGCTCCCTTTTCGGACCTGCTTCCTGTGAAACCTCTGATTCGCGAAATCACAAAATCAGGATTTCACGTTTTAGGGTTTCGGTCTATGGATGCACTTGTCGACGAGAACCCTGAACTCTCGATTCTCGATCCTCCTAAATCGCCAATGTTAGATCAACGAACCTTAGCTCCTCATGATCGGACGACCCAAATATTTCCTTTCACGAATCGAGATTTCGCAATCCTTGCTGCATAATCTCACAGCATTTGAACTCCCGATTCCCATGCTCGCTTGCTTTTGCTTCCATACTAGACCACTTTCAGTGCTGCGGCCTAAAACAATGAAGACTTGGACGGCATGGTTGGGACTTGGGAAACACGAAGGCTCAATGACAGTCATAAAAAGAGAAATAATCGACCTTAGGGAAAATACAAAAGCTCAGGGCTGATATCTCACAGGAAAACTTTGACAAGGAAAACCGGTTGATCAAAAGGATGAAGGCAAACAAAGAAAAGTATATGTCGGGAGGAGAAAACTATGATTGGGTTTGCAAAAAGGGGAAAAGGTAGGCAAAAAATCACAGACCTAGGCCAAAAATACGATTCACCAACACATGACAAGATTACTCGCTAACATCCTCGACCTGAGTCCCTTTCCAAATGCATGAAATTACCTCCAGTAACATGCACCCCTTCTCTTCTGGATGTACACTAAAGTTGCTAACTTTGAGATCCTTCTAGCTTGTGTGATCCCACATGCCTTCAACCATTACATACCTTTGCATTCAAAATCCATGAGCGATGACAAACCGATTGAATGATAGAGAGGGATCGTATGGTAATATGAGTACTCCTCCACTTGATTTGAGTGAGAGGCTTATATTGTTGTTCACATGATTTGATTGGTCTTAATTAGAATTACATGAAAAACAATGGTTATATGATGGTTCAAAGACATTGTTACCTTAGGGGATATTGATACTTTAGGGGATAGTGGCGGTTATAAATTCCCCATTTTCCATTAAGACACCTGAATTTAATGAAGTGACATACTTTGCCATGACATCTGCCTAGGCCTTTTTTAACCTCAGAGTCTTTTGCACACGATTCTTACTCCTGAAATTCCACGACATTTGCCTAGGCCTTTTTTAGCCTCACAGTATTTTACATACGGTTCTTACTCTTGAAATTCTCAAGCTTAGGTTGTCTCTCTATAAAATCCCACGCTTAACTATATTTTTCTCCACGACTATAATTTCCCCATTTACACCAGAAATGTAGGCTATCTATAGAGATGCTTATGATATTCAATAGAGATAGAAAGGAGTCCTTAGATCACAACAACCTTATATCACAGATGGAATCTTCCTAGCTTTACAAGGAATAACCCAAGCAACCACAACTAAATCCCATTGCTTCCTTTTCTTTATCACTGTAGGATCTAGAAAGAGAAGGGGTATATAATCTGTCTCAATACAATGTTTAATATATTTTGACTAAGATTATATTGGTCAAAACAACTTACTGTTACCTATTATTTGTTATATCTTATGTTAGTATATGGATAATTAAACTGCTATTATTAAGGTAACTATGATATACTGGAAATCCAGTCATACAATATAACTCTATTTAATGAATGAATCATGGCTTGTTGAGCTCCCGCCTGACATGAAAGAGCCTCACCTTGTTGAATTGAGCTATCACTTATTTAATTCTCTTTATGATGCCTTGAAGTTTGGTTCCACTTGAGGTGGAAAGATTCATAGCTACTCGTATAATGATCATAGAGTCCTTATAAACCATTAAATCTATGATTCCTTGCTCTCTTGCTCTGTTGAGTCCATGCCATAATGAATTAACTTCAAGTAGTTTGCGCAGTACTTCTCCTAATCCCACACATATTGTTTAATTTGTTCCCCATGGAACCATAGATACTCCCTCTCACACTTTCCGCTCCTGATCATTGTTGATTATTTCACTAAATAAAAATGATAATAAAACAATTCATAGTAAAAAAGGAAACTAATATTTTTAATAAATTAAAAAATATATTACAATTAACATTTAAACAAATGCTATAGTCCCCGAGGTGTAGGACAGTCGGTGACAGAGTGTGTTGTTAAGCCACTTTGTGTTGTTAAAGTCACCGGTTCGAAACCTGCGGGGACAAAAAATCCAACCATGTTAAGGGTTGGTGTGGCTCAGGCTGGGTGCGATCCTCGGGTGATTTTGACGGCTTAGATGCCCCTGAATCGCGGTTTCTCAAGTCACAGGTTAATCGCGTAGCCAACAGGTTCCAGACAAATTAACAAAAAAAAACAAAAACATTTAAACAAATGCTATAATATCCATTCACTCAATATATTAATTAGAAAATATTTTCAAATAATAATTAAAAAAAACATATAAGAATCTAATTTTCAAAGAAAAGAATCAAAATTTTGAAAGAATAAAGAAAAATAAATAAACTCATATATATGAGTTAATAACAAGATATATATATACTAGTTAAGGTGCTAGTCCCTCCCTAAAAGGCAACAAACAACCAAAAAAGTAATTTTATAATGTAACATGGTGTGTATAAAAAAACAATTAATATATCTAAGCTTAGATATAGTATTTCACCAAATAAACATAACGAAAATACAAAACTTTTCAACAACTAAACCTAAATCCTATAATATATAAAAATAGAAAGCTATAAAACTCCAACCGTTTAACTTATATTATAATATTTACAAATGAAAAGGCTACAAAACCTTAACCAATGAAACTGAAACTAGATGTTTTAATATATAAAATAGAATGTTTCTTACAGATTAAGGTAAACCTTATAATATATATTGAAACTATATGTTCTAATATATAAAATAGAATGTTTCTAACAAATTGAGGTAAACCTTAGAATATATATTAAAACTATATTTGTTTTGAGAGTTATTTATTGATTTGCATGTATATATGATAGACTTTCGATGAGACCTCCCATTAATACATAAACTTAATTATTAAAATCTTAGATATGTTCCCTCGCATGTCAAATTTAAATTTTGATTGACTTGTGCAAATTCTAGCGTTGCATTAATGCTGGATAAACTTAATGTTCAAGAGAGTTTGAAAATACTTAATGTGATTGTGAAATGTTATATCTGTATATTCTTAATCATGTTACATTTTCCTTCACGAGAAGTATAGCGAAATTGAATCAACGAGAGAACTCTATTCAAAGCATAGAAGTATGAAATATGGTTCGAACTCACTATATTTATTTATGACATTTGAACCTTGTAGTGTATCGGATTTATGTATGGGCAATTAATCATAAGTAATTCTGGTGGGAAATATTAAAACTTTCATTTATTCTAATCAGGCTATTATTTGTTAATTGGATTTGTCATGTTTAATCGTTGAACAATCAATGTATATATAATGATTAGTCATAGTCATAGGGGGTAGGGTATGTATACCTTTGTATATTTTAGCAGTCAAATTGCAGCACGGAGGGGGTCCCTTGTCCCACAAACAAGAGAGTCTCATACACCAATTTGGTGTCTAGCTTGGTCGTGATCTTAAAATTAGATTATTATTATTATAAAAATTGTAGATTTCATATCAATAAGAGAGACTAAGTTCGACTAATGTGCTATGTACACTAACATCGATGCAGTGCAATGCACTTGATGTGCTTGATTGTTCAAGAAAAAATGAAAACAATGATGAGAGGTTGTAGCTGTTTATAATTTCAAGTGCTTGATCATGCAACCAAAAATGAAAATAATGATGAGAGGTTGTAGTTGTTTATAAGAAATTATAAATACGTTTCTATGAAATTACATAAGTTTGTGCACCGTGAGATCAAAAGGACACAACACTGCCAAAGTAAGCCAAGAAATATGCAAGCAACCTAGCCCTTTCCCCTCCCTCTGCCTGCCTACCTACTAATAATATAACAGAATATGGCAGGGCATATATGGATGGGGCAGTGTTGTTTGGCATTGTTTCCAGAGAATGTTAGCACCACATGCATGGCACTCTGATCCATTTCCAAAATTTTTGGCAATGATAACGAGGAAAAAGTAATGGGAAAATGTACCCTTGCCATAAAAATCAAGATTGACAGTATTATGTGTATACATGATACTTTGTTTGTTCCAAGTTTAAAGCATAACTTGATTAGCATAGGGTAGCTAAATTCTAAAAACTACAAGATTATTTTTGAAGGAAAGTTTTGTAAATTTTTTAACAACAATGGCCTTGTCACTAAAGTTTCTATGACAGATAACAAGATGTTTTTGTTAAGTATGGAATCAAGTGTAGCTTTCTTGAAGGACTCAGTTGACGAGTCTTGGTTATGGCACAAGAGGTTTGGGCACCTTACTTTTGGATCTTTTTCCTTCATGCAAAAGAAGAACTTGGTAAGAGGCTTTCCTTCATTCATAAAGCCAGATAATAAGATATGTGAAGGTTGTGCAATAGGGAAGCAACGTAGAGATAAATTTCCCCATCATCATTTTAGAGCAAGTGAACCTTTGGTCTTAGTACATGTAGATATTTTTGGCCCCATGCAAACTTTATTTCTTGGAAAGAATATGTATTTTCTTCTCTTTGTAGATGATTTTTCAAGGATGTCTTGGGTCTATTTCTTAAGTGAGAAGTATCAAGATTTTAGTTTCTTTCAAAAATTTAAAGCACTTGTTGAGAAGGAATCGTGATACTATTTGAAAGTTTTGAGAATTGATCGAAATGGAGAATTCACCTCCAATGAATTCAAAGAATTTTGTAGCTTACATGGCATCAAGAAGGAGTTAACTACTGCATATACTCCTCAACACAATGGAGTAGCAGAGAGGAAAAACAAAACAATTGTAGAGATGGCTAGATGTATGTTGAAAGAAATGAGTTTGTCAAACAGGTATTGGAAAGATGTAGTCTATACAACTACATATATCCTCAACAAAATTCTTACAAATATGGTAAAAAATTCTACTCCTCATGAATCTTGGTTTTGTAGAAAACCAACTATTTCTCATCTGAAACTTTTTGGGTCTACATGTTTTGTTCATATTCTTGCACAAAAAAAGACAAAAATTAGATGGAAAATCAATTAAATGTATTTTCATTGGATATTCAGAAGAAATCAAGTCTTATAGGTGTTACGATCCACTTACTAATAATCTTTATGTGAGTAGAGATGTGATCTTTGATGAAGGGGTAGTTTATCTCAAGAATGAAGGAGAAGATAAAGTGATTACTCAACACATTGAAAATTTAATTTTTGATAACAATGATCAATGTTTGTAGCCCTCTATTGTAAGAAATGTAGGCTCAACTTCAAGGAGTTCTCCATCAAAGGCATCTTCATCTTCTCTGATAGCAAGATCTCATGTTGATACACAAGCAACACCTCCATCTAGTCCTCCTAGAAAAACAAGAAGTTTGAAGGAGATATATGAGACATCTAGGTATGTTGGTCATAATTTTTCTCTTTTTTCTTTTTCCCATGTTGAACCTTTTAATTTTAAAGAAGCTTGCAATGATGAGCCATGGAGGACGAGATGCCACATATTGAAAAAAATGATACATGGGAGCTAGTTGATCTTCCTCATGGAGAATCCACTGTTGGAGTAAAGTGGACTTACAAGCTAAAATTTAATATGGATGGAAGTATTTCAAAGTACAAGGCACATTTAGTTGCAAAAGGATTTGTGCAACACGAAGGCATTGACTATGAGGAAACGTTTGCTACTGTAGAAAGACTTGAAGCTATAAGAAATTTTCTTTCCATTGCCTCTCAACTAAAGTTAACAATTTATCATATGGATGTTAAATCTGCTTTCTTAAATGGATATTTGAAGGAAGAAGTTTATGTTGAACAACCTCAAGGTTTCATTGCTAAGGTAAAGAAGATAAAGTTTATAGGCTTAAAAAGACTCTTTATGGTCTTAAACAAGCCCCTAGAGCTTGGTACTCTAGAATTGATAACTATCTTTAGGATCATGACTTTGATAAATGTCCTTCTGAGAGTACCATGTACAAAATGGTTGTGGGATCAGATTTCATCATTGTTTTCTTATATGTAGATGACTTAATATTTATGAGCACCTCATTTTCACTTGTGAAGGAGTTCAAAGAGGCAATGAAATCTGAATTTGATATGTCTGCTTTAGGAGAAATGGAATATTTTTGGGGTATACAAATCAAACAAACAACTACAAGTATATCCATTGGTCAATCTAAATATGTTGAAGAATTGTTGAAGAGGTTTGACATGCAAGGTTGTAAACCTATGAGCACTCCCTTATTTGTTGGGAGTAAATTGGTGAAGGAAGATGGAAATCCACTTTGTAATGCCACTCTTTATAGATCTTTGATTGGTAGTCTTATTTATCTAACATTCACTAGACTAGACATCATGTTTGTTGTGAGTCTGGTGATTGTCTTATAATGCTACTAATGATTACAATGTTGTAGCATACACATATGCAGATTGGGCAGGTAGCTTGGATGATCGAAAGAATACTTCTGGATATGCTTTTCTCTTTGGAGGAAATATTATTTCTTGGAGCAACAAAAAACAACCCTCTATTGCTCTATCTACAACTTAAGTAGAGTATATTGCAACATCATCACAAGTACACGAGCTATTTGAATGGAAATACTTTTTGAAGACTTGGGAATGAGAGTCAATAAGACCATCAAAGTCTATTGTGACAAACACAATCTCCGTGACAAAGAATCATGTAGTCCATATCAAAAGCACACATATTGATATTCGACATAATTTCATTCAAGATAATGTACAACAACAATTCATCTCTTTCTAATTTTGTCGATCTGAAGATCAACTAGCATATATTTTTACTAAGGCTCTTCCAAAGGATAAATTACAAAATCTTAGACTGTTGTTGGGAATTAAAAAACTTGACATCAAGGGGGATATTGAAATCACTGATGTCTAGTTGTTAGGCATTCAAATGACATCTGGACTGTTTCTAAACTCCAAACATAAAACTAAATTTTCCAACTGTTGAGTTACTTAGCCACGTTTCTTTTTCCCTTAACGATCGCACTGGTCCTCAACGTAGTTGTTGTGTGTATTTAAAGTCAGTTTTGTTGCTATAAAAATGAAAGGATCGAGTGTTTATTGAATCTACAACTTATTGTCTTGTACACTTTGTGTGTTGTAGTGAGTTTTTAATGTAAACATAGTTGTTGTGTTGTCTTGTTGCATAATCTACAACTATTTTAGTGTTACACACAATGTGCTCACAAGTATTGTAGTGTTTTTATTATGTTGTTGTAATTTCTTTTATAAAATAGAGTATAGCAGGGCATTTCCTTCTTCTCAATTGTGCAATCTTATTTTGTCAAAATTTTATTCTTTTTATTGTTTGGATCCGAGATTTCTAGATGTGATTCTTTAAGAAATCATTTAAATCCATTTGCTTGGATCTTTCAACACACTCAGACAAAAGGTAGCAGTGACAAGCCCAGCCAAATCCAGAAGTAGGAATATCAACCTCAATATCAATAGAGTAAATTCATTCAATAGAGAGATAAATAAACCCCCCCCCATGAGAAGGAAAATGTCCTTCCCTTCACTAAATACGTAACACCTAAACACTATTGCTTATGGATGGACTAATGAGCACTCGCTCGATCAACCGATAATGGCCTTAATAAGTTGGTAGGTGATGCTATGATGGATCTACCCCCACCTTAGATAAATAAAAGAAATGGATTTTAGACCCATTTTCTACACCTGGAATGAATCGATAGAATAAGAAAGCATTGATGAAGAGGGTCCTCCCCTAAACCAATGAAGAATTTCAATCTCTTGGCCGACCTCCCCTAAACCAATGAAGAATTTCAATTATATAATAAGGGGATTATTAGTAACTTGAAGCTCTGTGTATGGCCTAAAGGTCAGAGAATTAAATGCAGATATGTCATATAATTAAATGAAAGCTCATAAAAAAATCTATTTTTAAAATAATTTGTTAATAAATCGAGGGAAAAAAAGAGCATACACCAAGGAAATAAAATCTTATTAGGTAAATAACCACAAATCCACTTAATGTTAACTCTCTTGAAACTTTTAGACGTGTTTCAAAATGGAAATAGATTAATACACGACCAACATAGTTTGGCCACCTGATCGAAAACTATAATCCGTGGGACTAATAAGCAAACTTTTAACAAGTTATGTAGAACTGGCAAACAAAATATGTAATTAGTATTTTAAATTTAAATGAAAAAGTAAATATACAAAAATATATCATCTTTATTTTAATAGTTAAATAATAAATTATAAAATCAAAATATAACATATTAGGGTTTAATAACTTAAAAAATGACTAACTACTTTTCATAAAAAAAATATTATAGTGTTATTTTTTAATTTTAATGAAAAAGTGAATTCGTGACTTCTAATTCATCTTAGAAACCATGATTTGAACTTAAAAAATTATTAACTACTTATAATAAAAATATTATAATGTTTTTTAAAATTACAAATTTTAATTATAAAGTGTAACTATAAAATTTTAATTATAATGAAAAAGTGAATTCGTGACTCTATTTTTCCATTTGGATAAACGATGAAGATCATAAAAAAAAACCTCCCCTTACAGAACACCTTTAATGAAATTATAAAATTTTAATTAATTTGAATCAAAAATAATTTGAATTATAATGAAAAATGGAATTCGTGACTCTGTCACATATTAGAAACCATGATTGTATTAAATGATTGGACCCATCTTTCATGTTATTTTGGTGGGCATATGTACGAAAGATCATTTGCATGATTCTCAAAATTGAACAGCCCCACCATAATTGGACCATTAGGAAAACATCCGATGATTTTGGAAAGGAAAAGTAATGGTGATTGAAACTTCAAGTAGGAGGACCACCACCCCATTAGGTGCTAATATTTAAATATTGTATTAATGGGTACAATGACTTCTATGCAGTTCACATTATGAAGATGCCCTTCCTATGCAAATATTTTAATAGAAGGCTACATCAAATAGATTAATGTCACCATTTCATTTTCATTTATTGGGGACTAAATGGAAGAGAGTGTCTAGTGCCGATAGTGCCGATTTTGGGTTGATCATGGCCTTGAAGTTTCTTCGATTATGTGTATGTTTAGGAATAGAAGGGGTGAAGATTGATAGAGTAGATAGGTTTGGCTTATTTACAATTTTGACTTGATAATGGTCTTGAATTTGTTCCTGTAATGATGTGTATGTTTAGGAATAGAAGGGGTGAATATTTACAGAGTAGATAGGTTTGCAATGGTTTATGTTTTTTTATGGATTTAGTTTAATATGTCTGAGTTTTTTTACTTATTGTAAATCGATGAAAGGTGATGGATATCAATTTTTTTTTTTAAATAAAAATGAACATATTTTGTATTAAAGATTGGTTAGAGTTGTATTGTACAACAAGTTAATATAAAGAAAAATATAGTAAGTTTGATACTAGAGTTTCAAGATGTCTTAAAAACTCAAAATTGTTGCTTAACAATTGTGTTATTTCCTAGACCTATGGACCCAACTCGTGTATTGTCTAATGAATTGTGCTAACAAAAAACAAATCCTCAATGCCCACTAGGGGCTTCTTTCTTAATGCCTAATTAATAATTGGGTTCTTGTTTAGTTGATCCCATCTCCATGTCACCTTTAGCTTGTTGCATGGTCTCCTCTTCTTTTACCATAGATTCCTTGTACGAAATAATCCAATGGTGTTATCAAGGGGAGAACCAAAGATTGTAGGGTGTTGGCACCCATAGTTTTGGGATAGAGATTGTGCGCGCACACAAACATAGTTGTGCACGCACTATAGTTATGGACCC
>JASDQU010100928.1:55399-65699 GCA_032191745.1 Picea mariana | reverse complement strand
TTCTCTTCTTTAACTCCTTCATCAAGAAGTCTATGCCATTCCTTGTGACTCTTGTCGTCATGATTTCCTGCTTTCTACTCATGGAAAAGTACATCTCTACTTGCAAATACTTTGTGAGTAGAAGGATCAAACAGTTTGTATGCTTTAAATTCAGAACAATACCCAATGAAAATACATTTAATGGCTTTAGCATCAAATTTCTTCCTATTCTCCTTTGGAATATGTACAAAAGCATTACACCCAAATACTTTCAAATTGTGAACTGTAGGGTTGGAACCATACAAGGCTTCGAAAGGAGTAACATTATCAAGACAGCTTGTTGGACTTCTATTCTTTAAATAAAATGCAGTATTTATGGCTTCAACCCAAAATGCATGTGAGAGATTCTTACCTTTCATCATACTACGTGCACACTCTACCAGAGTTCTATTTTTCCTTTCAGCGACTTCGTTCTATTGTGGAGTGTGTGGTACTTTAAACTATTGTACTATTCCATGATCTTTGCAATATTTGTTGAAGACCCCTGATTTATACTCTCCCCCTTGATCTGAATAGAGTATTTTGATGGATTTTCCTATCTTCTTTTCCACCATGGTTCTAAATTCCTTAAAGTACTAGAAAACATCACTTTTTTGTCTAAGGAAGTAAACCCATGTGTATCTCATGCAATCATTAATAAATAACAGAAAGTAAAATGCACCTCCTAAAGACCTAGTCTGCATAGGCCCACAAACATCAGTATGCACAAGATCTAACACATATCTATTTTTCTTATCAGGATTATAGGGGAATTCATCTATGTGCATCTTTCATAATGCACATCCATCACACACAACATTATCATTCTTTAACATGGGAAGTCCTTCAACCACATTCTTTTTCTGTAATAACAATAAATCAAGATGATTGATGTGTTCATACTTTTGATGCCAAAGAATCTTTGTTGGCATAGTTGCAGAAGTCAGTGTGTGATGTGCTTTGTTGGTAACATCAAGTTTGTATAGGCCTCCTACTATGACTCTCGTTGCAACAGTTTTGAAATGGTCCAGCAGATCCTTCACTATGCAATGATTCTTGAAGAACTTAACCTTCAAGTCCTGATCTGTAATGGTGGACACAGAGATAAAATTTTTCTTTATTCATGGTACATAAACAACATTGCAAATGTGACGAACTGTACCATTCACCAATGTCACAGAATGTCTCCATATCCCTTGATTTGATGAGCGCGGTCATCACCAAGATATATGTTGGCTCCATTCTGTGTTTCTTTAAAATTAGTATACCACATCTTATTGTATGTCATATGTATTGATGCTCTGGAATCCACAAACCAGGCATCAGAATCATCAGTTTTAGCAGATAAAGCAATGTTAGACACAAACAGCTTAAGATCCCGTGAATCAAAATTTGGGGGTTCATCAATATCATCACTAGCAATAAATAATATGAGATCATGATTTGACGATTTTTCTGCATAATGACCTGAATGTGTTCTAGGTTTGTTCCTAACCTCATCACTTTTCTTCTTATGACGGTCTTTAACAATATGTCTAGGTCGACCACAATAAAAACAACTCTTTGACTCATTCCTATCAGATTGCGTACCTTGATTTGGAGATTGTCTTCTTTGTGATGATCTATCTCTCTGCCATGAACCACCTCTCTGCCATGAACTGCCTCCTATGCCTCTTTCTCCCGATCTCCCTCTCGCAGATCTCTTATTGACCACAGTGCCAAATATTTATTCTGAAGCTTCAAATTCCCGCACCTCTCTTCCTCTTGTAGAAAAATACTTGTCATTTCTTCAAACGTAGGAGGTTTCTCCCTTGCTGTGAGACATGTTATGAACATATGATAATATTCTAGCATACCGTTTAAGGTAATAGTGACCATATCAGTGTTGGAAGCAATTTCCCCTATATTTACTAGCTTGTCTTTCACCTCTTTAATACGACCCAAAAATGAACTAACAGATTCATTTCCATCCATCTTAATGCCTAGAAATTTACTTTTCAGGAACAAAATGCAATTTGTGTTGCTAGTTTCATACAATGCTTTAAGCATTGTCCATGTTGCAACAGAAGTTGTATCTTCTCTAATATGTGGAATTATGCTATCTTTAACTGACATGTGCAACAATACCTTTTCCTTGTTTTCGCGATTCTCCCAATCTTGGATCTGTGTTGTTGTCACACCTGTAGCTACATCAGGTTTCACATCAATTCCCTTCGCAATGTTACATACACCATCGCCTTCCATGAGCGTCTACATCTTGAATTTCTAGTTAATGAAATTCATCCCATCTAACTTGTTGGCTTCATTGAGGTAGGTCTCCGCCAATGGATTCGCCATCACTGCAAGATAGTATCTACAAGTGAATCACTAAGGATATGCAACTTTTTGTCGCTCTACCTTTGGATACCACTGATCCGTCTCAATCTTTGTTCTCAGCTTAAATCATGCATGCATCCACCTTTAAATCATACATGCGTCCATGTATGCACCTTAATATCCAAAATATCCACTTTTTAAAGATAAAACTTATCCTCACACTTTAATATAAAATATATCCACTATAATAAGTTTTAATATCCCTTTTAAAGTTTATACCTCAAAAAAAATATGCACTTTTAATTATCCACCATTTATGATCCACTTTTAAATATCCTTTGTATACTTCAAAAAATAATCAAATGCTCCAAATTGTGGCATGCAAAACTTTTTTCTCCAAAAAACAAATAATCAAACTCATGCTTCATGAAAAATCATGAATGGCTTCAAACTCCACGCATGCACAAGTTTGAAACGAATGCCAATCTTCTCCACAAACTCACGCAACCTCCACGCGCACCAAAAACTTGCTCACCTCCACGCTCAAAGTTCACGTAGATTTTGGAAGTGGTGGATCTACCTCACACTTAGTAAAAACTCAGATTTGCTCATGACCCTTCTTTCAAGCTCGCTATTCAGCAAAACCTCAGGATTTCCAAGCAAGAAATCCCACTTGCTCACACAACAAAAAACTCATGATTTCCACATGGCCTACACAAACACAAATGTTTCTACACCTCACGCTACATTAGACTGCGGGAAGTCTGCACCTCATGAGTTACTTGGGTGTGGAAATATTTAAATATTCTCGCACTGTAATGCACATCTGAGTGCGGAAATTTGAGGTTTTATAAACACGCTAAACTTTGAGTAGTATGCCTCCACACCCTTCAAGAGGAGGGACCTGCGAACTTCAATAAATTTATGCACCTCACCCCATGGCTCTAATACCAAGATAAAATATGAGAAAACAACACACACAGGTGAGGTTACGCTCACTTCTATGTTCAGTGAAGACTTATTACATAATTATATAGGAAACTAACCTACTTGGTAGGTTACATCCAAACCACAGACAACTAGACTCTACAGACATTGAAGTACAATTCAACTACGAACTGACTCTTAGAAGTGACTCTTACTCCATTATTTCCAAGTGGACCCGCTATAAAACTCTTGTAAATATGCTTCACTAACAACCATTATAGAGATTAATATTTTATTGTAAAAATCATGTGGAAGGAAGTGTATTGTGAGGAGTAGCTCATTTTTTTTTTCCACTAAAAAAAGGTTAATTTTATTCATCCGAAGAGAACCAAATTACATTCTCCAGGGGTTTTTAAGAATGTGTCTCATCCTTGGATAAAAAGATCCAAGAAAACAAGGAATAAAAATCCACATGAGATAGTACAACCTGAAGACATTAGAGATCAAAAGGACATATACATTAATCCAAAAAAGGAATAGGGAACAACCAAGAGATAAAAGTGTCGAGAGAAACAAACCAAAATAAAACCCCCAAAAATTGACAGATCGAGTCAGAGCAGTATCAAAACCACACACCAAACACACCAGCAAGCATGAAGTACCAATCTGAATCAAATCCACAAACCAATCGCAAGAAAGAGGCCCAAAACACCGCACACCCAAAAGAAGGACCTCAAAGTGATAACCCATAGGCCAAATCAGCACCGCACATGATCCACATGGATATCGGTGGCCACCCACCTTTTCCAACTGGCTCAAAACAATTTTCTGACAATTTTGGCAATTTACTATTGTTAGCATTTTTAACTTCCGGGGCCATTTTGAGGGCCTAAATGAAGGTTTTTTGGGATCGAGCTCCTCAATGATAGCCAAAGGCATGATTGATCCCCCACAATGAATCTCCTCGACGATATCTTTCCAACGGGCTATCACACGCCTAAAATGGAGATCATATGCAAAAGTTACGACCCTGGGAAGTTGATGTACTAACTAACCCAAATAGGGCCCACATGAATTTTGGCGCTTCATCTCCTAGGGTTAGGTTTTTGGATGTCTATAGTTTTTAGCATTCTTGCTTATTGTAAAAAGGCCTTCAAAGCCTCATTTTAATCGTTTTCTTTCGAATGCATGCTGCCATCACATCTCTTCTCAGAGATAAGCCGCCACCATTCCAGCAAGCTTGTTTCCGTTACATTTTATAGTTTCAGCCTATTTCGTTATTGAATAGAAAACCAGTTTTACTGTATCTCTGTTATTTTGTGTTAAGAACCTGTTAATAATTTGTATTCATTTCATTCTACTCATAAAATCTGGATCAGTGGTATCAGAGCGGTCTGCTCCTTGTCGTCTTAATGCATGTCCCCAACGAGGTCAGAGTACAAAGAGTTGGGTCTCGAGCTTGTTTCTCTTGAGGACAGAAGCTCTCGCACACCCAAGCGACGTCCCATGGTAGGAGAAAATAAATATGATGGGATAGGATATCCTTTCAAACTATTGATTGAGGAAACCCTCACGCAAAAGAGGAACGAGATGATGGATAGTTTCACGCAAATCCTTCGGCGGCTACCAACAGGCGAGGCATCTTCTTTGAACGGAGGCTCCGCCCCCTTCAAGGTACAAATAAACTTTGATATTCCTATATTTGAAGGTCATATAGATGCAGATGCGGTAGACAAGTGGTTGAATCTACTAGAAGGGTATTTTTCTGTCCATAATTTTTCGAATAGAGAAAAGATTACTTTTGCGCTCCTCAAAGTCATTCCCCATGTCAAAGATTGGTGGGAAACTTTCTGTGAGCAAAAGGAAACATAGGAAACCTCATTATTTTCAGTCACGACCACCTGGGAATCCTTCAGGGATGCTATTAAGGAACAGTACTACCCTGTCAGAAGTTATGACGACCTGTATACCAAATGGACCACACTGTGGCAAGAAAGAGACCAAGCAGTGCCAGATTTCACAAATATCTTCCATACCTTGCACACCAAGTTGGGTATCAAATATTCGGAGTGACATCTGGTGCTCAAGTATCATGGTGCTCTGCATACATACATCCAGGCCGAAATGGAATTTCTGGACATCTCATCCTTGGGCACAACCTACTAATATGCCGTCAAAATCAAGCAGAAGATCAAACAAAAGACGCGGTAATTTGGGCTTGGGAACCCCGCACAAAAAAAGCCAGGAAAGGGCAACCCCAACCCACCAAACAATGGATAGTATCAGGACAACCAATCCAAGAAGCAAGCAAAGAAGGACACTGTAAAGACAAAGAAAGATATCGGGAAGTGGTGCGACTTCCATAAGAGCCCTTGGCATAACACTGTTGAATGCCACTCAAAGCAGTCGCTGGTGGCCAAAGTGAAAGCCTCTGAATCAGATGCGGATTCTGAATCTAAGCCAGAACTAGAAAGGGGAATACATATCATTGACTTGGAACCCAGTGCCACCGTTTCTACCACCAAGCTCCAGCCTGGTGAACCGAACGAGCCAGAAGAAGGAGAGTGCCTCTTCCATTCACAGATGTGGGTAAAACTCACCCCACTGCATTTCATTGTTGATAGCAATAGCCAGAAGAACCTCATCTCAGCAAAGGTCATCAAGTGGTTGTCCCTACCAGCAACGCCACACCCACAACCCTACACCATTGGATGGCTCCGCCAAGGAAGCGATCTTCGCATCAACCAACAGTGTCGATTATTGTATGACATCAAGCCCTTCAAAGATGAGGTATTGTGTGATGTTGCTCCTCTCAAATTTTGTGATGTTCTTTTGGGCCAAACTTATTTATGGAAACTTCATGTTGTATATAATTCTAGGCCTTGTAGTGTTATTATTACTTTGAACAACAAATTGTATAGGATACTCGAGGCAGTCCCACCTAGTGTTATTTCCTTGATCTCTGCTAAGCAATGCAGGAAGGTCATCTCTCAGACAGGGAAGTTTGTCTTCTTCGTGATTCGCTCTCAGAATAAGTAAAAGATCACAACCACATCCAAGGTCTCTGTGTTCGACCTCTCTACACATCAGAAGCAAGTAGATAAGGTTGTGGAAGAATACTCGGATATCTTCTCCTCACCTATAGGGGTACCTCTGCACTGCTAGGTCAAGCACCCCATCGATCTGACCCCTGACACACCACTTCCCAATGGGCCAGTATATCGTCGCTCTTTGTTAGAGAATGAGGAGATCAAGCACCAAATCCAATAATTGCTCCACAAGGGGCACATTTTCCCCAACTCATCACCTTGCAAGAGCCCAATCATGTTGGTATAGAAGAAAGATGGAACCTGGCGACTTTGTATTGATTATCGGGCTCTGAATAAAATCACAGTCAGAAATCGGTACTCAATTCCCCGAATCGATGACCTCCTTGATCAACTCACGGGGGCCAAATACTTCAGTAAGATTGATCTGAAGTCCGGCTACCACGAGGTTCTGATAGAATAGACAGATGTATGGAAGACTTCCTTCAAGTCAAAGGAAGGCCTTTTTGAATGGTTGGTCATGCCCTTTGGTTTGACAAATACTCCCACCACTTTCATGAGGATGATGGATGATATCCTACGACCATTCACCAATACTTTTGTAGTGGTGTATCTGGATGACATTCTAATTTACAACAAGACTTGGGTCGAACACTTGCAGCATATTCAGCAGGTTTTTCACACCCTACGACAGCACAAGCTATATGCCAATTTGGAAAAATGCTCCTTCAGCATGGACAGGGTCCATTACCTGGGCTACATCATTGATCAACATGGCGTACATGTGGATCCAACAAAGATCCAAGTCATCCGTGACTGGCCAACCCCAACAACACTCACTGAGCTTCAAATCTTCTTGGGCCTTGCCAATTTCTACCGCAGGTTTGTGTTGGGATTCTCCCATATTGCATGGGCCCTCATCCAAATAAACAGGGGTGGTGGTAAGGAGACATTTGTGTGGGGCCGGTCCCAACAACAAGCATTTGATGATTTGAAGCAGTGCTTGTGCTCAGCCCCATTACTTTCACTACCAGACCTACAACATCCCTTTGAGATTGAGACAGATGCTTCAAACTATGCTATGGGTGTCATTCTCACTCAACATGGCCACCTCGTGGCCTATCATAGTGAGACACTGTCAGATACTTTCTGTAAGTACCCTACTTACGACAAAGAAATGTACTCAATTGTGCAAGCATGCCACCAGTGGAGACATTACATTATTGGGAAGGAGATAGTCATCCACACTGATCATAAGCCACTGCAGTTCATGCAGACACAGGGAAAATTGCAGAATGACTGCCATCAAAAATGGCCCACATACTTGCAGCAATTCCACCTCAACATCAAGTATAAAACAAGAAGCACCAATCACGTCGTTGATTGCCTCAACAGACCACCAGTCGCGAAACTCACCACAGTGCTAGACTCTTGCAACCATGAGACATCGAGATGGCCCCAACTCTATGAGACAGACCCTGACTTTGCCACCACCTACCAAATGTTGGGTGCAAACGCAGTTGTCGATAATTTCCATCTTCAGGATGGGTTGTTGTGTCGTTTAGGCCATATCTATGTTCCATCAAGTGAGTGAGTGAAGCTGATCTAGGAAGCCCACTACAGTCGGGTGACATGACACTTCAGTGTCAAAAAGATAGTGGCGATGCTACAAAAACATTTCTACTGGCTGAAACTTCGACATGAGGTCAGCAAGTATATGAGGTCCCGCACTGCCTACGTTATTTCCAAACCGACCATTAAGAAATAGGGCCTGTCCACCCCTCTTCCTACTCCTGACAGGTCATGGGAATCCATCTCAATGGACTACAGGTCGGGCCTCCTGTCCACCAAGCAGGGAAATGACTATGTTTTTGTGGTTGTTGATCGCTTTTGTAAGATGGTGAATCTGGTTGCCTATAAGAAGAGAATCACAGTAGAGGCCACTACCAAGCTCTTCTTTGAACGAGTCTGGGTACATTTTGGAATCCCACAAAACATTGTCTCAGATAGAGATAGACAATTTCTCAGCACATTCTGGTCGAGCCTCTGGTCACTGCTAGACACCAAGCTCACCAAATCCACGGCCTTCCACCCCCAGATAGATGGCCAAACTGAGGTTGTAAATCAAATGATTGTGCATATCCTTCGCATGTATAATTAAAATCACCCTCGCACATGGGATGAGAGCCTTCCCTATGTCCAACATAGCTACAACCGATCCCTGCATAGCTCAACCGACCACAACCCCTTTCAAGTGGGGTTGGGATTCCAACCATTGGGTCCCATAGATGTTGCACTTCCCCTTGCAGTCACCTCGACCGACTCATCTCCTGCTCCAATTGAAGTTGACAAAGCCACCCGGTTCATTGAGCGGATCCAGCACATCCACCAACAGGTTCATGATATCCTACAGAAGTCCAATGATAAGTACAAATAACGCCATGATCAACATCGGGTGCCACATAATTTTTAGGTGGGAGACAAAGTTTGGTTGCACTTGTAGAAAGAATGCCTTACAGTACCCCATCGGAAGATTTGCCCACTCCATTATGGGCCATATACTATCACCAAGGCCATGGGGGATAATGTTTTTGAGCTCAACATTCCTCCTTTCCTTGGCCTGCACCCAATGTTCAATGTGGATCTCCTTCACCCTTATTTCCCACCATTATTGGACACCTCAGAAGTAGCAGAACAACTGACACCAATAGAGCTCAACCCTGACTACATACAACAAACATCCAATGATCAGATTGTGGATAGACATATCAAGGGCACTCGACAACAAAGGATCCAGCTTTATCGAGTCGTCAAAGCAAGGGATCTTCTACACCAAGGCAAGTGGCTCACCCGGGGCCAAATTTAGCAGAAATTTCCTCATCTGATGGGGGACCTCAATGCAATGGATACCATTGCTTCCTAAGGAGGGAAGATTGGTCCAGATGGATATTGTGGGTCACCCACCTTTTCCAACTGGCTCAAAACATTTTTCTGACAATTTTGGAAATTTACTATTTTTAGCAGTTTTAACTTTCGGGGCCATTTTGAGGGCCTAAAGGAAGGTTTTTTGGGATCAATGTTCTAAATGATACTCGAAGGCATGATTGAGCCCCCAAAATGAATCTCCTTGATGATACCTTTCCAACGGGCTATCACAGGCCTAAAACAGAGATCATATGCAAAAGTTACAACCCCGGGAAGTTGATGTACAAACTTACCCAAACATGGCCCACATGACTTTTGGCGCTTCATCTCCTAGGGTTAGGTTTTTGGATGTCTAGGGTTTTTGGAATTCTTTATTATTGTAAAACTGCCTTCAGATCCTCATTGTAACCATGTTCTTGCAAATGCGTGTTGTCGTCACATCTCTTCTCAGAGATAAGCCGCCACCATTCCATCAAGCTTGTTTCCGCTGCATTTTACAGTTTTAGCTTATTTCGTTATTGAATAGAAAACTAGTTTTACTATATATCTGTTATTTTGTGTTAAGCACCTATTAATAATCTGTATTCATTTCGTTCTACTCATAAAATCCAGATCAACACACCCATACTAAGGACCTCAAAGCACAAGCCTCACCAACAATTAGATAAGGGGGTGGAAAACAAAGCATGGAAACCCAACACATTCGGACCCTGATATATGTATACATCAAACCCTGAATATACCAGAAAAACTAGATAAGAGGACCGCAGACTGTAGGAAACAAACCCCCAAGAAAAACCCTATGGAGAGTGAGTGAACCAACCAAGAAAAACTAGACGCTAAATGGACCAGGTCTTAGCGGCATACAAACCCCTCAAAGGGAATAGAGATTCCAAAAACTACCCGACCGACCCGTTGAAATATTAGAACTCAACAAAAAAAATTTGAAACCAGAGCCAAGAAGCAAGGATATGCATCAAACCCTGACAATGATCCTGAAATAAGGAGACAGATATGGAAGAAGGCCAACAAGGGATGGGGGGGATCCCCACAAAGAGACAGCACCA
>JASDQU010100928.1:38010-49024 GCA_032191745.1 Picea mariana | reverse complement strand
GTGATAAGATCTTGGTCAATAAGGTGAATCCCCCATGGAAGGGTGGCCACTAATGTTATAGAGAGCACCATGTTCCCTCTCATAACCTCACTCAACCAACAAGGTTGAAACCTTATAAAATGAATGAAAGAATAGCAAAGGGACTATGCTTCAATTGTGACAATGAGTACAGTAAGGGGAATAAATGCAATGAGAAGGAATTATTCTACATAGATTGTGAAGAGGAAGAATATCAAGAATTGGAACCATCGCAATATCTGGATCTAGAAGAGACTACTCCAATGATATCTTATTATGCATTGGCCATCATCAGTACTCAATAAACCCTTCAAATACAAGGATACATCCAAAATAAAAAGGTAACAATGTTGATTGATTCTGGTAGTCCCCATAACTTCATCAATTACAAATTAGCAAAAGATCTCAATTGCTTTGTATTTACATCACCAAAGTTTCAAGTAATGATTACAGATGGAGGTACCATAAATTATTCTGGGAAGTGCCATAGCATTAAGCTCAATATGGGAGAGTATTTATTGGACAATCCCATGATTTCCATCCAAATGGGTGGTGTTGATGTTGTATTAAGGGTCCAATGGTTACAATCATTTATAATAATGGCCTTTATTTTTCAAGATTTTTTCATGAGATTTTCCTCATAAGGCAAGGAAATTGAGCTTGGAGGTATCTAAGGGAAACCATTTAAGGTGATAATCTCTAATATAATGACAAGATTACTAAAAAATGGACACCATGGTATAATTGCACACTTGTTATCACTAGATGTTCAAACATCTATATCCTCTGCTCCAATGGATCTCCAAACAGTTATCAACGACCATTGCAAGGTATTTGGAGAGATTCCTAAGGGTCTTTCACCTGTTCAAGATCATGACCATGATATTCATTTGCAACCAGGAAGTGTACCACCTAACATTAGGCCTTACAGGTATCCATATGCACAGAAGAGTGAGATTGAGCATATGATCTAATAAATTTTAGAGGTGAGTATCATTCAACCTAGTCAAATGTATTTATCTTCACTAATAGTGATGGTTACAAAAAATGATGGTTCATGGCATATGCGTATAGATTATAGATGGCTCAACAAAATAACCATCAAAAATAATTTTTTTATTCCTGTCATTGATGAATTATTAGATAAATTGAATGGACGAATTTTATTTACTAAGTTGGATCTTCATTCGGGATATCATCAAATCAGAATGAGGTAGGACAACATTCCCAAAACAACCTTTAGCACATATTAAGTTCATTGTGAGTTTTTGGTTATGCTGTTTGGAATTGTTAATGGACCATCAACATTTCAAAGCTTGATGAATTCTATTTTCAAACCCTTCTTTAGAAAATTGGTGTTAGTATTTTTTGATGACATACTAATATAGAAAAAGTCTTGGGAAGAGCGTGTACAACATGTTGACAAAGTATTACAAATTTTGTAAGAACAACAACTTTATCCAAATCCTTCCAAGTGTACCTTTTGGGTTCAAGAAGTGGAATATTTGGTTCATATTGTATATGATTAAGGTATAAATGTGGACCCTAACAAAATTAAATCTATGAGGGAATGGCCAATTCCCCAAATAGTGAATAAAATTAGAGGATTCTAAATATTGTCATACTATTACTACAAGTTTTTCAAGAACTATGGTCAAATAGTGGCACCTCTAACAATATTATTAAATAAGGAATCATTTTCTTGGACTTAAGAAGAAACCAAATATTTTGAAAAACTTAAGGGATCTATGTGTACAACTCATGTCCTATCCACACCTAACTTCAAAAAAACAAATTGTGGAGTGTGATGCATCAGGCCATGGAATTGGTTCAATTTTGATGGAATAAGGAAGGCCCATTTCTTTTGAAAGCAACAATATTAAAGGAAAAAAATTACTCAAACCCATTTATGAGAAATAAATGTTGGCCATAATACATGTAGTTAATAAATGGCGCCCTTACCTAATATGAAGACACTTCAAAGTAAAAGCAGATCATCTTCAGAAGAGAAACAAAAATGGGTTAAAAATATTATAGGTTATGACTTTGAAATTATCTATAAGAAAGAAAAACATAATATTGTGGCAGATGCACTTTCAAAGAAAGAAGAAGAAACAAATGGTTCACTATGTGCTATTTCTATTTCATAATCTGACTAGGTGGAAGAAGCAAGGATAGAATGGAAGTAAGATCATGTGGTATGAAAAATCATTCAACAACTATTAGAGGACCCCAGTGCATTAGATACATTGTATGGAAGAATGACTTGTTATGGTATCATGTTCACCTATATTTATCTAAGAATTCCCAACTCAAATATAAGGTTCTTCTGGAATTGCAGACTTCTCCTATAGGAGGATATTCATGGTTCTTGAAAATTTACCATAGGATCAAGAAGGATTTTTTTGGGAAGATCTTAAAACTAATGTTCAAAAGTATATGTCTAAATTTGTGGTATACCAACAGAATAAGCGAGAGACAATCAAGACGTTAGGTCTCCTACAACCATTAGCTATACCAAGTCAACGTAGGGAAGAAGTTTCAATGGATATATTATAGGTTTACCCAAATCTGAAGGAAATAATTTCATCATGATAGTAGTGGATCGACTAACAAACCATTCCCATGTTTTCTCCCTTACTCATCCTCTTAAAGAAAGTACAATAGCCACAACATTCATGGAAACAATTCAAAATCTACATTGAGTCCCCAAGATTATTGTAAGTGACAGAGATCCAAGTTTCACTAGAAATTTTTGGACTGAATCATTTTCTTGTTTGGGTACTCAATTGGTTCAGAAATCATCTTACCATCCTCAATCTTATGGGAAAATTGAGATTGTCAATAAATGTCTAGAACAATATATTTGTTTCTTTGCATCTAATAAATAGACACAATGGATCAAGTGGTTTCCATTGGAAGAATGGTGGTACAACACTTCCTTCCGTACTTCATAAAAAATATCTCCATTTCTAGCACTTTATGGATATCATCCTCCATCCATCACATCGCCCTTGAAAGGGACTACAAAGGTCTAGGAAGTGGAGGACCACATAGGGAAACAACAAGAGGTTCTCAAACTATTTGATAAAACATAAACAAGAACAACAACATGGCGGAAAAGGCTCACTATCCAACACTCATGTATTCACACCAATGTTACATATTTATAGTACAATGGTTGATGCCACCTCATAGAGATATTTTCTCTAGATCCTAAATTCATGCATGATGACTAGGCTAGGAAATCTTAACTAAATCATTAATCACCACTTGAGGATAAATTACTAATATCCTAAATGAATAATACAAATATAGGTGACAATTTAGACTTAGTGATTGGTTAAGGTAAGCCATAGGCTAACACTATTGAAGGACAACGTGGTTGTGGCACAAAATAGGATGAAACAACATGCCAATCAACATCATAGTGAAAGGGAATTTGAAGTGTGGGATTAGGTATTTTTGAGGCTATATCCATATAAACAAATGTACCTCAAGAAACAGAAGAAGGACAATAAATAAGCACCCAAATATTATGGCCCCTATAAGGTGTTGCAAAGGATTGGAAGTATGGATTACAAATTGGAGTTGCCTCCATCTTCACGTGTACATGTAGTCTCCCATGTTTCTTTCTTAAAGAAAGTAATCAGTGACAAGATTCTAGTCCAAACTATTTTACCAGAGATTAATGGAGAAGAGAAAATCATACTAGAACCAAAAACAATCCTTGAAACAAGGATTAAGTAGTTGTGAAATCAAACAATTATTGAGTACCTTGTTAAATGGAAGAACCTAGAAGTAGAAGAAGCAACATGGGAAAATGTGTTCTCCATGCAGAAACTCCCACATTTACTCAAGTGTTGAGGACAACACTTGTTTGAAGGGGGGGATCATGTTAATCCCTAGATAAATCCCCATGTCAAGTATAAATCCTTTATTAAGCCCTAAATATTGGATTATTAGATTTTTAGTGTTATATTTGTATGTAGGTTAGAACCCTTCATTGTACCCTTTCATTATAATTGTACCCTTTGTCTCTTGTATATATACCAAGGAGACCTAGTCTTAGGATCATATATCTCATCTTGTACATTGAGTATATTTTAAAAGGATATTCTCCCATAATAGTGGACTGGTATTCATTGACATTTTATCATTCTCAAGGCATTGGTTCATAACACTTCAGAACAAGACTCCCTAAGAAAAGTGGAATGAAAGTATTTGATCGATGAGGCATCTCATGGTTTTTGGTTCCACCTACTATGCCTTAATTCCTAAGGAGAAAAGAAACAATTTTGGTGCAAGGATTCAAAAGTGCATCTTCTTGTTGTACGCAAATACCATCAAGGCACATCATCTTTACAATGAGGTAAAAAACAAGTTTATTCTTTCTAGATATGTATTTTTCTTGAATCCACCAAGAATGACAAG
The DNA here is from genome assembly GCA_032191745.1 of Picea mariana. Classification (NCBI taxonomy): domain Eukaryota; kingdom Viridiplantae; phylum Streptophyta; class Pinopsida; order Pinales; family Pinaceae; genus Picea; species Picea mariana. The sequence continues at coordinate 44,572 of JASDQU010100928.1, read as the reverse complement.
ACTGTTGAGTGATGACTTTATCATCTAAATAAATTCACCCATGTAAAGAAATATCATGAGTTTGATGATAAGATTCCACATCTTGAAGGGGGGGTCTCTATCTTGGATAAATCCAAGGAATCGCCTTTGGATGTACCATATCCCCATCATGGAGAAGATCCACCCACTTCATTAGAATAAGGAGTTCAATTAGACGATGTGATTGAGAGAATTGAAAGGATAAACCTTGAAGGGAATGAAACACCATCTCAGTTAGTGGAGCAACTTGGACCCCCTCAAAAAGGTCCACCAAAGTGGTTCATAAAAACACTTGAAAGTGTTCATTCTCATGAAGTTGGAAAGAAAGAATCAGATGTTTTACAAGACAAAATGAAGGTGATGTAGATAATTTAGATTTAGGTGATGTAGACGAAATGGATGTTTCATTTTATTGTGAATTGAATTTATCTAATAGAATTGAACCAACTTCCTTTCAATAAGATGTTTCTCTTGATGAGTGGAAATAATCCCTGTAGAAAGAGTATAATGCTCTCATCAAGAATGAGACATGGAAGCTCGTGGATCCTCCATTTGGAACCAAACCAATTGGTTGTAGGTGGGTCTATGAGTGATCCAGGTGGATATTGGTGGCCACCCACCTTTTTCGACTGGCTCAAAACAGTTTTCTGGCAATTTTGGCAATTTACTATTTTGAACAGTTTTTAACTTCCAGGGCCATTTTGAGGGCCCAAATGAAGGTTTTTCGAGATCGAGGTTCTAAATGATATCTAAAAGCATGATTGAGCCCCCAAAATGAATCTCCTCAACAATACATTTCCAATGAGTTATCACACGCCTAAAACGGAGATCATATGCAAAAGTTACGACCCCGAGAAGTTGATGTACTCACTTACCCAAATGAGGCCCACATGAATTTTGGCGCTTCATCTCCTAGGGTTAGGTTTTTGGATGTCTAGGGTTTTGGGCATTCTTGTTTATTGTAAAAATGCCTTGGGAGCCTCATTGTAACCATCTTCTTGCGAATGCGAGTAGCCGTCACATCTCTTCTCAGAGATAAGCTACCACCATTCTAGCGAGTCTTTCACTCTATATTTTTACAGTCTCTGTACATTTCTTTCATTAATAGAAATCATGTATTACCGTATATCTGTGTTTATGGTTGCATCTCTGATACATTTATGTTATATTATTGAATATATGTGATATCTCTCTGCATTTATTTATTATATCTCTGGTCTCATTTCATGCCGAAAATAATCTGGATCAATAAGAACAAGCATAAATTAGATGACTCACTTGACAAGCATAAGGTGAGGCTTATGGTGAAATGACATGCATAGAAATAAGACATAGAATATGATGAAACTTTTTCCCCTACAGAAAAATGGGCTACCATGTGTGCATTGTTGGCTTTGGAAGCACATAATAGTTGGAATATTCATCACATGGATGTGAAGACAACCTTATTAAATGGAGACTTGAAGGAGAATGTTTACATGACTCAACCAAAAGGATTTGTTGTGAAGGGTCAAGAACATAAGGTATGAAAGTTCATCAAGTATTTGTATGGCCTAAAGAAAGTACCTAGCACTTGGTATGAAAAGCTAACTAAGCATCTGTTGAAGATCAATTTCAAACATTTTAATCTTGATGATGCAACTTTATTTGTCAAGAAAGATGGAAAAATTGTTATATATCTTGTAATGTATGTAGATGATTTTTTGATAATAGGGAACAATGAAGCATATATTGCATCCATAAAGAAAAAATTGAGTAAGGTTTTTGAGATGACAGACAAGGGATATCTTCACTACTACTTGGGTATGAAGTAACTAAGAATCCAAAACATGTGTTCATCTCCCAAAAGAAGTACATTCAAGAATCATTGAACAAATTTGGCATCATTGACTATAATCTTCTCTCTACTCCAATGGAATAAAATGTGAAGCTAACATAAAAAGAAGGGAATGAATTTGATGATGCAACTAAATATAGACAACTTGTGGAGAGTCTTATCTACCTTACTACTACCAAACCAAAAAATTGATTTGTAGTTGGGTTTCTATCTAGGTTCATGCAAAAACCTTGTGAAGGACATTGGTGTGATGCGAAGAGAATTCTAAAGTACTTGAAGGGAACTCAAAACTTTGATCTCAAATACTCTAAGGTTGATGAATTCAAACTAGTTCGACATACAAATTCAAGATTTGATGGGTATAAGGAGAATGGAGTGTCTACTTCAAGATAACTCATGAGTCTTGGATCACCTACTATCTCTTAGAGATCACACAAATAGTTTGTTCCAACAAATTCCACTATAGAGTAGCGAAGGAGATTGTGTGGCTTAGGAAGATACTAAAGGAAAAAAGGTGAATGTTACTCCACTTTTGATTGATAAAACCTCCACAATCAAGTTGAATAAGAATCCTAGATTCCATGATCAAACCAAGCACATGAACGTGAAGTACCATCTTATTCGACATCATATAGAGGCCAAGACCATTCAACTATACATTGTTCCACAAATGAAAAATTATAGACATCTTCTACAAAACACTTGAAATAGAAAAGTTTGAAAAGTTAAAAACATGCTTGAACTTACAAACACCCATTTAAATTAAGGGGGGAATGTCACTTACCTAATCCTTAAGATTATGAAACTATACAAATTATTGTAAATATTTGATTTAAGAGAAGATGAAAAGTTGTAGGTAAATAGGAAAAACAATAGAAAAATAAAATAAAAAATTATATAATAATAATAATAATAATCTATTTTTAAGGTCACGACCAAGCCAACACCCCCTCCACCTAGCGATTTGACTGGTAAAGTCTACGAAAGTATACATACCCTACCTCCCTCTGAATTTGAACCTGTAACCTCTTATGAGGAAACACATGTTCTTAACCATTAAACCCACTCAGACTTAATACAAAATAATCAATACTTGCTTGAACTTATTTATCTTGATAATAACATATATAATCCATTTCACTTAAATATTATTACTATTATAAACAATATCATTAACATTATATATTCTTAAATATAACATATACACCCACCATTAAGTATACACATAAAAACATATCATTGATTTAATAAATATATATAACATATACACCATTAAGTATACACATGAAAACATATCATTGATTTAATAAATATATATAACATATACACCATTAAGCATACAAAGAAAACATATCATTGATTATTGTATTCATTTTCTAATACCATCTTCTTCCATATTATTCGGAATCCATACCATTTGAAATAGGTCCAATAACCATTAACCCACTTAAAAGAGAATGATAATCGGTTAACCAATTGCCCCCTTGAAAATTCGACAATGAAATATCGATTGAAATTCATCTTTAGCACCCGTTGCAACTGCATTTTGATTTTCATTTGATATTAATCAATATCAACAAAGTGTTTTGAACAATAGTTGCACGGGAACTGTTATCGGCATTTTCAACATTTAGTTTTCAAGTTCTCGAAGGTTTGGGAGCTTGGAAACTGTTAGAATAAAGCTTACTTTAGTAAAAGATAACTATGACTGTTGTAACTATGAGTTTCAACCATGACTGTTGTAACTGTGAGTTTCTAGGTTTACTATTTTTAGCTGTGTGAATTAATTCTTCCAATTTTAATTTGGTATCGGAGCGAGAAGGAAAGAGGCGGATCGCTGTGGTCTGCGAGATCGTTTTGAAGAGGACCCAACTGTTGAGTTTTGTGTGGAGCGTCCCTATTCTTGCGCGAATTGCTGAAGAGATTGGTGCTCGCTTCCAGCATATGCATGAACGCTGAAGTGCAAATCGTGAGTTGTTTTCTAAATCGCGAGTTGAAGAAAACGCGTGGGTTCTTTATGTTGATGAGAAGGCCATGAGAACGGGTGGAGGGCCATTGCAGGCCGTGTGCAAGTGAGGGAGATCTGGTGCTATTGCGTGGACTCGTGAGATTTGCATGAGTTAATGCGTGAATTTAGTTCAGAGTTGGTGCGTGGTGCAAATCGTAAGTTTTTTTTTATGGAGTGATTTGGTGCATGTAAAACATAAGTTTTGTTTTATGTTGGAGCTTTGAAAGAGGAAGCGTGAGCTTCAAGAATTCAAACGTTCAAAGAGGAAGCGTGAGTTACTCACGATTTGCATGCATGCATATGTGGAGCATTGAATAAGATTTGCATGCGTTGGATTGTTTGAGAGTTAGGTATAAAGTTTTCTTTTAAAGATATTTTGAATATTAAAGTGAATGCATGTGGATAAAGTAAATGCATGTGTATACGTGAAGTTATAAATCTTTTTATTAAAGTGGGTAAAAGATTTAAGGATGAAGGAAGGTGAAGTGGAAGTTAGTTCACATTCTGAAGTTACACTATACTCCAAAGGACAATGCATCAAGCGTGCAATAGATCTCTCCATGAAGTATGATTATCTCACTAAGGAGCTACCGCATTCAGAGCAAATGGCCATCGAAAATATTTCAGCGTTTGGTATCTCGGTGTGGATAGATATGAAAGAAGAACCACCATAAACAGTCACTGCCCTTCTTTTCTACTTATATATGTATGTGTGGTGTGTTTAAATTTTTTTTATGTATGTTAGATATATTATATGTGTGTGAGAGAGTGTGATTTTATTTGTAATCAAATGATGAAGAACCAATCATTGAACATAGTAGCATATGTTAAAGTTAGTGGTTCTCGACGTTCTTCAGTGCCAAGAGAACACATCACTGGTTTGAGTATGTGTACAAGTCTGTTATACACTGGTGGATCTTGTTGTTCTTCGGTGCTCCAAGATCAACAATTACAGGTTATGTTTTGTGTATGTGTGGTGAGTTTAAAGTTTTTATATAAGTGTTTATGTAAAAATAAGAACCTGTATCTTGATGCAAGCTGGTAGCCCCAGTTTCAAGTACAATGTTTTTATTGGAAGTCACCTTGTGTAAAGGAATGTTGAAGACATTCAGTATCCAAACTGTTCTTCTATACGCTGAAGGATAGCCGAAAGCAAAAATCCTACAGATGAAGGCAAGTTCATAGAATGCATCAATAATTGGCACCTTTTATCACGGAAGCCCCGATGAGCCGAGTTGTCAAATTGTCCAGTATACAAGTGCTACAATGATGGTCAAAAGCGTTTTGACTTTAAATGTGTCGATGGAAAGCTCAAAGAAGAGGGAGAAGAAAGAGCGGAAGCCGTGTGATTGCAGAGTGAGTTTCAATGCTGAGGAAGACCAGATCAGACAGACAGATGAAAGTTCTAGTGTTGTAATCTTTTGTGTTGTATTGTAATTTGTAAAGTAAGCATTAAGGGAGGGTGTTAGAATAAAGCTTACTTTAGTAAGAGATAACTATGACTGTTGTAACTGTGAGTTTCAACCATCACTGTTGTAACTGTGAGTTTATAGGTTTACTATTGAAACTAGTTGGGAACGTTTCCACTTGGTTGAAAATTCTTTTGGGAACTTGGGAGCTTTTTGGGAGCTTCGACATCAAAGAAATGGAAGTTTGGGAACCAGTGTCCTAAAAGAAGAGATTTAAATTTAAATTATATTAAATTAAAATGTAAATAAATTTATTCCTTTATTACAAATACATAATTTCTCACAAATATTTTTATTATATTTATTTAAAATATCACTATAAAACAAAGACTAAACTACATGTGAATATTATTTCAAAAATTAGTAAAGTAAAAAAACTTAATAATACTCACTTTATAGTTGTGGATATGAAAAACTTTTAATGCATTTATGTTTTCCTTCAAGCCCAAACTAAACATGAAAGTCTAATAAATCAATACCCTATCCACTACAAGCATTTGCTCCACTCTGTAGTTTGGCCTAATGGTTAAGAACATGTGTTTCCTCTTAAGAGGTTACAAGTTCAAATAATTATTAGCATGAATAATAGGAGAAACATTATCCTCAATTCAACTTCAAGTTTATTGAAATAAAATTTAAAATGTATCAATATCTCTATACATTGTAATTTAAAATATTTTTTATATATTTTTAATATATACTATTGTTACTCTCAAATTCAAATTTCCTATAAATTTGAGGAAAATTTCTACTCGTGCAACATAAAAACTTTTTTCCCTTAAATTCTTGTCATTTTTCTGATAGATAAACGTGCATTTATGGTTTGACATGATTTTCAGGAATAGCGGTTGTATCAGGATGGCAAACTTATGTTGCGTGGATCAACATCGTTTGTTACTATTTGAGCGTGTTGCTTGGTTGGGTATTTAATATGAGTGTCTCTGTGAGTACACTTTCCCTTCATTTGTGTGAATGTCCATTAACAAGGCAATGAAGGATACAACACTGCTAATAACAGACCGAATTTACACTGCAGACAATATGGTCAGGAATGATATTGGGGACAGCATTAGAGACTCTCATACTTGCTTATATTACATATCGTAGGGAATGGGAACCAGAGGTGAAATACACTAAAACGGGAACATGGATCTTGTGTTCAAATCAATAGTCAATAGTTAGTTACTGATGACCAATGCTATATGCTATTGTAGGTGATTAATGTTACAT
>JASDQU010100927.1:529674-546571 GCA_032191745.1 Picea mariana | reverse complement strand
AAATAAGAAGATGACAGTTCTTAATAGCTGAGCTAAATTGATTCAAATTACAAAGAAATGTAACACATGAGAAAATTTGACAATGGTAGCAAAAGAAGACTGTCATTCATATCAAGATAAGAGTCTTAGTACATATGCCAAGTTGTATCCAAAATGGAACCCCTTCATTCATCTTCCTTCTGTAGCTTTATAGCTTTACAATTTAGTTATCAGATCCTAAAACAGTGGATCTAATTTTCTAAAAACAGAAAGTCAACTAGATTTACAAAAAACTAGGAAGAGATCCTCAAGATGAGGTCAATCTCTATCTTTTGGTCTTCAATCATTGGTTGAAAGTTGATGAAGTGTAGCCTAGCCTTCCAAGGCTCTTTGATTTGTTCCTCTGAAAGTGGAATTCAAATTTGATGATGTGTGCCAAAAATCCTGAAATTCTACCTTTTAAAATGAGGCCAAATGTGTTTTAACAACCTCTCTCTGACCTTATCTCACAAAATTAGCATTTAAATTTGACTTGATAATTCACCACCTATCTATTTCAAGAGGTTTCATCTCTTTCTGGAACGAAAATTTTTGATATGGGTGAAATTTCAAGTATTCTGGTCATTACAGGCTTTCACCAGCTAATTTACCCAAAAATCCGCTCCTTAGTTGGTGAACGGCGGAGCTTTCACCAGGTAACTAGTTATAATTCTGCCTTCTGCGCTGGTGAAAGCGCAGATTTTTTCAAAATCAAATTTATCAGTCATGGAGAGTCTGTTTTGCATGCTTAAATAGTCAATTGACATCTACAAATCCTAAGCTTTCCAATGGTTCTTTAAGCTCGAGAAGCTATTCAAATTTTATTTACAAGATTAGGCATCACTCTTTCAAAAATGCCAGTGCATTTTTTATCGCTAACATCTGGCTCCAACTGGGATGGAGACGTCCCTGTGAGGTCTCCAAGAACCTAGCAGACCTGGTGCCTTTAGTATTGGGCCATGGAGTCATTCAACCTTTTCAATCCCAGCAATTTTTATAACCTGCATTTATGTCTTTGGCTATTTATAAGATCTCTTAAAATTCTGTTTCTGAAAACTCTGCCACTTGTCTTCGGAGCTGCTACCACTTGTCTTTAAAATTTGCATATTGTTCCCTCAATCTTGAACAAATTATATCACAATCATCTTAAGGATTTATCCTCAATTTGTTGCTTTCAAGACTCAAGATATTACGTGCCAGATATATCCTAGAAATGTGGAAATTGGGCAAAATTTTGATGATCTGATTAAACCAGCTTTCGGTGGTTAACTATATCTAGAATTTGGCACCTTATCCACCAAAAGTACTCTATTTTGATGGTTAATGAGCACACACAGGCTCGCCTAAACCACCGAAAACAAAAACTTACCCAAAAATCAAAATTTGATGAATCTCGATTACCTGCAAGAGTACAAGGACCTCAGGGCTTGCTAGACGAAACTCCTCTCTCTCTTATTGGACTCAGGTGTGACTATCCTCCTATTCCCACAGCTGTAGTTCCAGCTGAAAATGTTTTGATCTACGCTACCATTGGATGAAGTATTTATTTGATGTATTTGAAGCAAATTGCATTTCTGAGGTCTGTTTGTCGTCACTTTGATTTATTGCATTATCAGCATCCTGCTGATTTCTGAAGGAAACAAAGTTAAATCCTCTTGTCCTACCAGATTTTTGATCCCACATAACCCTTGCATCTGAACAAAATACAAAAACAAGCAAAGAGAGCTGCATCTGTAAACTCTGGGCTGAGATCACCAACAAAAATGTTGTAGTGACCTGTTGTGTCTTTTCTTTGTCTCGCAATCGCCATGGCTGCAAGGTGAGCTGACTAAGTTAACTCTGCGATCAGACTGGTTGATCCATAGTGAAATATTGATTTATCTTATTGGCTTTAGATACAGTAGGTTCAATAGATGATTGTGCTATCTCTGGATGCGCCTCCAAGTACCAAACACCATCAACCTCAGCCTTTAAAGTAGATCCTGACTTTGCCATAATTAACTGCTGATGTGTCCCTCAAACCCAAGGATTATGCGTGTAATTGATGAACATATAGATATAGAGTCAAAGCGTGTGACTCAACAAGAAACTATAACTTAATAACAAACTTCTAATTCATCAACAGCATGAGATATTTAGGCAAGACTCGAATCAAAGGTTTTGACTAGATAATAGGTCTTTAAATTTTGACAAATAATCAACTGTGACTCAGTAAATAGGAGGAATTTTAGATAACAGACATGAGTCAGGGTTATGACCTATGAATCAACTCAACAATTAAAGAGATAACTGACAGTGCAATTGAGGACGTCTAATTTGAGCTAATCAGTTAGTGTGTTTTTTAGAACAGACTCAACGGTTATTGGCAAGATTTGGAGTTCAAGTGTAATGAAAATCTGAAACACACAGAGAATATAGGCAAGATTCAGTCAATTTAGGCAAATACTAAGCAAAAACTGTGACTTGACTAACAGAAGCAGATATTTGAGGCTATAATTGTTCAAGCATGGATCACAGAACTATAATTTAAGCTGTTTGATAATTGAAACACACACCTGTATGATGAGTTTGCTCTCCAAACTAGAGTTTCAACCACCTTTTTCCATTTGAACGAATCTGGAGCTGTAATTGCACGCCTGTATGAGGGAATTTCGGTTGTTTGATCTGCTAAAAAATACCCGAACTCGATGCATGAATGAACAATTAACCATATTCTAATTCAAATATGACATCACAACATTCAAGACCATTCTCCATAAGATCCGTATGCAATCTCCATTCGGTTATGAAATGCTCCATTCATTCAATCTTTCATTGATGCAATCTATTCCTGCCATGATAGGCCCATACAAACTGATGACACGCATCTCCATTCTAAAATAGAAAAGATCACCTACATTCACACCAGGAATAGCTCCAATTACCCTCCTGTCTCGATTGACACAAAACCCTCTTTTCATCATGATCGATCCACCTTTGTATTTCTTTCCATACAACACACCTAATAGTGCAATTTTCTTGTTTATTTTGAGTGAAGGAGAACTAGGTAATGAGACCATCATTTGCTGAACATAATCTTTTTGTTGAGAGTCCATCTCAGTTTCGCCTATACTTGAGACAAGCTTAAGCAAAGGTTTTTTTGAAACCCAGAAGCTGTTGATACCATCTATGAGCATTCTCAGATTCAGCCTTAATAGCTACCGATCTCTTCTTCATGTCCTCATCATTTTCCATGTTATCAAAAGTGAAACTTGGCTTTGCCATGAAAGTGAATTCAAATGGCCATACTTATTGTATCCACATTCATTACATAGAAATGAGTCTATATTCTCATAGTTTATATTACGACATTGTCTACATTGATACGCATTTTCGTGGCAATTGCTACAAATACCATGTTTATCTGTTACATAGTGACTGCAACATGGACACTGCAAAGATTCAAGTGATGAGGCTTGAAGGTTCTCATAGAATGAGTCCAACTCAATCATAAAATTGCAAGCAGTTATAGGTATTGGAAATTCAACTTTTAATTCAGTCTAATTGAATGCAAGATGGCAACTCTTTGCACGTTTCCATAGTGACCAGTTATTTTTCACTCTGACAAATCAGCCACAGGCCTATTATTGTAATACAAATTGACCACTTTAACTGATTTTGACCGAAGAGCATCATGAACAGTCATTGTGACACTCTGGATAGTGTGGCTACCTGTGCATTTGACAATAATTTGATTGTCAGTGAACTTGGTCTCAGACTTCAGATTGTCCAACTTCATTCTTGTATAAGACACTTCTGGACAGCTACAAGCCACACAGGGTTCACTTTCAAGATAATAACCATCAAACTCTACCAAACTACTGAGTGTGTTGTATATTCGACAATTAGGATGATTTGCCAAAAGCTCATTTTGTGAATGAAGTGTATCAAAAATGCACTTAATCACATCTCCAGTCAGCGATGCCTATATCAATCCAGCCTCCTGAGAGTTGACACTGTGTTCAGGAGTCCCCTTTCCCAAAAGCCAAGTGAGAAGCTCAAAATATTCAACAATATTTTGACCATATAATGGCAGAACATGTACTTTTTGTAATAATGATGTAAGCATAAGTCCCCGGAATGAGTGCTTTCCATGATACCAGGCACCATGGAGGACAGACTTGGCTTCAACCCGTATTGATGTTGAATTCCATTCCAACAAAAATGAATCAACAAAGCGTCTTAATATCTTACCATCATTAGCTGCCAATTGATCCACTGCTTGCCCCATGTCTACAAAAGACTTATCAGCATTAGTATCACCTCCCTCGTCACCCTTTTTTTCTTCTTTTTATCAAACAACTGAGATACTGATTTTGTGCTTGTAATCTGATCTTTGTACACCTTCAAATGTGTCTTTATTCACACAAGCTTACTGCTATTTCTACTGCAAATTAGAAGAAAGAAATGCTCGAGAAAGAGATTATTTCCTTAACTACCCTACTTTAACCAACTGTTGCCTCAAAATTAGGTAAAATCATGCTTCCAATGAAGCCATCTGAGTATCCGAATAACTGGTAAAACTTCTGATCTGAAGATGAATGTAGGAAACCACGGAATACTGATATATAATTAAAAAATGTAGCATAACCAACCTTTGTTTGGCAAAAGCAATTTGACATCTATGCTGCTCGAATATTTCAGATAGTACTCAAACAGATCTATAAAATTGAAAGAAAATACCTCTTGCTGTTGTTTCGGCTGAAAAGTAGAAAGTGTCTGCATATTTTCTGGATTATCATGGCTTCCACCTTCAACTGTGTGCAAATATGAATAGAGCTACAAACTAACTTCATTGTTGATGATGAACTGTTTTTTGTCGTCTGCAGATTTGTGTTGAAGTATGGTACATGCAAACTTGCTGATTTCTAGAGGTGACTTTTCAATGTCTGCTGCGGGAGGTTCTAGATGGCTAATTTTTTCACAGTATTGTTCTTCATCAACATCAAATTCATAAATGTTATAAATAGGAGGGATTCTCTTCAAGTCAGCGAAATCTGATGTAAGAATCTGATCTGCTTCGTCCGCATACTTATCAAAGATAGGTGAACAAAAAACCTTTGTGTCTAGCAAATAAATACAAGCAATCTTCAAATCCTTCTCATCCGTCACAGGCGAAAAACTATCATAAGAAACCTCTTTGAAAATTTGAGAACAATCCTCTTTTATAACTGATTCTTCATACAAATCAAAGGCAACATGTGCAACAGAGATAAGATCTGATGCATATACAGATATATAATTCTCATTATAACCATTTGTATTATGAAGATCTTCCTTAACAACATAACTTTCATCTCTGCAAATAGAAGAATCAACTGCTTCCTGCTGAACATGCTTTTCAAATTTTTCACAGCATTCTTTAAAGAGACTTTCAGCTGAAAACTCAACTTTTTCTTCCCCTACCCTATAATCCCTTTCGTTTTTGTTTAAAGTAGTAGGTACATAAGAAGAAAAATCCAGAGAATCTTTGGTCACACAATCATCAATATTCACATCAACTCTATCTTGAAGATCTTCCTCTTGAACAACAACAATAGAAAGAATTTCATGTTCATAACTAGAAGAATAGACATTTTGAATATGTGAATGAAATTCTTCACAACAACCCTCAAGAAGAATTTCCCGAGCAAAATACCTTTCACATCGCTGATGGAATACTCTATGAAACTCCTTTAAAGAAGATATTCTAGAGGGAGGTAAAGAACAATACCATTCACGAGCATCTCCTTCTAATGAGAAGACAAACATCTTCATGAGCACATCCTCATGATATATATCCAGCTGAAACATGCATTGATGAAATTTGATGAGATGATCTGAAGGATTATCTTCTTTCTTTTCTGCAAATCTTGGGAGGTGATCTCCCCAAATATCTATAGAAGGAACTATATGTGGGAAACTAGGAACTATTGAGAACTCAAGAGGTGCAAACCTCCGAGCCAAAAGAGCTGCAAACACTTTTGACATTTGATTATTGTGGAGTCGCCACTGAATTTATCCTTCATGGAGTCGCCAGATAGATAATTACAACCAAATGATGTCCAAGCTTTGTCTATCACCAAAGTTGGATCTTGTCATCTCCCAAGGAAGTTGAGCTTCGATCTTCTCTCCCCGACAACGACGCCAATTTGTTATCACTCCAAGAAACTCCTTAGGGTTGTAGGCTAAGAATGCTTGGTAACTTAAGAAATTGATAAGTAAAGTATGTGGATCAATGGGATAACTCAAGGGATTAATGAGAAGAACAACTTATCATGCATCCAAATGAGCCAGTGCTTTTAGAAACCAATAATCAGATACAGTAATTGAAATGGGAAATGAAGAACACTATTCTAGATAACCAAGTACATTAACATGCAGGGTCATACAAGATAGTAAGAGATCATTCAATTCAAATTTATGATCTAAATAAGAAGATGATAGTTCTTAATAGCTGAGCTAAATTGAATCAAATTACAGAGCAATGTAACACATGAGAAAATCTAACAATGGTAGCAAAAGAAGACTGTCATTCATATCAAGATAAGAGTCTTAGTACATATGCTAAATTGTATCCAAAATGGAACCCCTTCATTCATCTTCCTTCTGTAGCTTTATAGCTTTACAATTTAGTTATCAGATCCTAAAACAATGGATCTGATTTTCTAAAAACAGAAAGTAAACTAGATTTACAAAAAACTAGGAAGAGATCCTCAAGATGAGGTCAATCTCTATCTTTTGGTCTTCAATCATTGGTTGAAAGTTGATGAAGTGTAGCCTAGCCTTCCAAGGCTCTTTGATCTGTTCCTCTGAAAGTGGAATTCAAATTTTATGGTGTGTGCCAAAAATCCTGAAATTCTACCTTTTAAAATGAGGCCAAATGTGTTTGAACAACCTCTCTCTGACCTTATCTCACAAAACTAGCATTTAAATCTGACTTGATAATTCACCACCTATCTATTCCAAGAGGTTTTATCTCTTTCTGGCTCGAAATTTTTTGATCTGGGTGAAATTTCGAGTATTCTAGTCATTACAGGCTTTCACCAGCTAATTTACCCAAAAATCCGCTCCTTATCTAGTGAAAGGCGGAGCTTTCACCAGCTAACTAGTTATAATTCTGCCTTCTGCGTTGGTGAAAGCGCATATTTTTTCAAAATCAAATTTCTCAATCATGGAGAGTCTGTTTTGCATGCTTAAATAGTCGATCGACATCTACAAATCCTAAGCTTTCCAATGGTGCTTTCAAATCTGCATTTGGATCCCGGGAAGCTATTCAAATTTTCTTTACAATATTAGGCATCACTCTTTCAAAAATGCCAGTGCATTTTTTATCGCTAACAACTGGTATGGAAGACCAGAATATCTGTTAGCACAGACTTTTGCAGAAACTTTAAAAACAGGAAATGAAACCAGTTCTTAAAAATACCCAAAAAATATTCCCAGAAACCCTAGATAATCCCAAGTATGGTCACCAATGTGGGAAATCCCTCTATGGACTAGCATTTAGGGTTTTATTATGCATGCAGAATAGACCTAAAGATTCCTAATTTCTACCATTGTCCAGGACCTAATCCTCATTATTCTTAAGCAAATATGTCGTTAAGAAGATCAAGTAAGCATACCTTATTTCGAGCATTTGATATCGATCCTTCTTCATGCTTGATCACTCTTTGACTACAACTCTCCTCCCAAGGCTAACCTGCATTCACACAAGACAAACAAAGAACTCCACATCCATTTGATATATAGATTAATGGGTTAGAGATTCAATCAACATGTATGTAACAAACCATGAAAGCCTCATATGGCAGGACGGGAAAAGTAATTCTTTATTATTAACTTCAACAAATCAACTTACAATGATGAAGTCGGCCATTGCTCTATGAACCTGGTCCTGGGCTCCTCTTCAACTTCCCTCCAACTTCTTTTCTCTAAATTTCTCTTTGCACAAGGATGGCTAAAGGTTGGGACAAAGGGAATGCGTAATCAGGTATAGTTTCTTTACTATGATTCTCCTCTTCCAAATGGGACCCCTAACCCTTCTTTTATAGGCTATAATAAGCTAGGTATTTGGTCAAACCCTTGGCCATGCATGGCCGAAAGGTTTAGTTAACTCACCCAAAGTTGTGTGTTCCATCAAAAACTTTCCTTTTTTCGTGCTTTTGTAGGTACACGCAGGTTGTCTTGGGTCAGCTAGCATGTACACGCGTTCAGTAATGGAGCAGGGTGCGTGGGCCTTTATAAAAGGTGTTTTTAAGAAGAGTTGTTCAACAGTGTTTTGGCAAAGAAGGAATCTGAGATGGCCTGATGCCATGTAAGCATGTCTAGTGCAGATTAGGGTTATAGCACCCTAAAAGAGGGAAGTTGGGTAAAAACATTAGAAGATAACCCCTAAAGGAAGCCCCTTGGAGAGTATAAATAAGAGAGAAAGAGAATCCCATTAGAACCTATTGAGCACATTGAATATCTATTGTGGTGAAAGGTTTATTAGGTACTCATTGATACATCTAAAGTTGCACAATTCTGAGGAAGTGAAGGTAGAGTGATGACAATGTTTCATAGTTGTAGTGGAGAGATAAAAGATAGCAAAAAACCCTAGTTAGGGTCATCCCCGCAGGTCACCCAGTAGACATCCCACGAGGTACCCCCCCAAGTTGTGTATATCATTTCATGTGAGGCCCCACACGACACCTCACCTATGTCTTGTGAGGCACTACCAGAGCTGAGGATGAGAGGTAAATCAGGCTACAAAGACTAAGAAGAGGTTATAGGAAGTTCAACAATGATTAGGTATAGCAGATCTATCTACAGGATAAAAATGTATGTTATATGGTTATGTGTAGTTGGATATTGGGGTTTATGTGAGACATGTTTATGAGAGATTGATGATTTGTCCTAGAGAGATTGTTGGTTGTATGGTACATATTGTATGAGATAGATCTACAGAGGTAGAATGCTGGTATGTTTGGTATTTATTATTGGTACATCTTGTTGGGATGATTGTTGAGGAATATCTTGTATTTCTTGGTACATGGTTGGGGGCTTTTGGTTGAGATGTGCTTTTGAAGTTTTTGGTACAGTTTGAAGTTGCATAACAGTGAGGGTTTGATGTTTGGTTGATGTGAGGGTTCATTATACATGGTTATGATTGTTTGTATATGTATGAAACATGATTAGAGAGACATAGTTGCACATGGTTTGAACTATATTCTTGTGATATTAGGTATGAGATCTATGTTACCAGTGTTGGAGAAATTTCTATTTTCGGCACACTAATTTAGTGGGAGTTAGCTGACTAGTTCTATTTTAGACTTTCTATTTTGATCATCACTATTATGTTAATATGCATGCATGAATTATGCTATTATGCATGTTCTTTCCTATATATGAGTGTATTCCACTCATTCATTGTATCATATTGATCATCATCTATGTATCAATCATCATCTCATTGGAGTTTCTCATTTTTCCATATTGAATCTCTCTTCATTTCTTGATAAGCTTTGTTTGTACTTTCTTTAGTTAGATCTCTTGTGCAGGTTTCGATGAAACATTGACATTGTATCCGAGCTACGCTACTTGGAGAAAGCCATACAAGCCAGAGAATAAGAAAATCAAAGTTTTAGCGAGAAAATTCGTGTAACAGACAAAGTCACACTCTCTCCCTGTTGAAAGGAGCGACCATCACACCCAAACTTACAAATTTTTCAAATTTTGGGTTGGTAGCACCCTAGACACTATAAAAGGGAAACTAGGTCACTCCCAATACACTGGAAAAGGGCGACCAACTAAAATTGGTCGCTCTGTCTCTTAAGGGAAGGTGTGACCACCTCTAAAAACACATTTTGTTTTATAATTATTTCTCCAAAAATATTCACTTTTTGAGGAAACTACTCATGAGAGAAGTAAAGCGACCCATTTTGCAAGTGGGTTTTCAACCATTTGGCGAAATTATTTACCATTTTCTCAAAAAGTAAGATGGAAAATCGCCTCCTGAAACTGATTCGAATTTTCCACTTAAAGTGCCCTTTCTACAGTGATTTCTCAGTTTTTCACTTGCAAATTGAGAGTAAACTTTCAGGGGTTCTCAAACATAGTGGGAGAGATGGATACGACACCTATTCTATAGTCAAACTTGGTGGTAATACTCACACCATACAATTATTTTGATTGGAAGCCGAAGGCAAAATTCCAACTCAGAAGGAAAGGGTTGTACAACTTGACGATGGGGATAGAAACATAACCTACATCAACAATTGAAAAGACCAGATGGGTGAACCGAAAAGATGAATCCAAAAGAATTATTATTGAATTGATTTCATCTTATTTATGTTTTCATGTTTCTGCATGCAAAACTACAAATGTGATCTGGACTATCTTGGAAAGTATGTTTGGAAAGAAGGATGCGATGAGAGTTCATATGCTTGAGGTGGAGTTGAATACTTTGGATTCTAAAAGTTTTGATAATATACAAGATTTATTTACTAAGTTTAAATCTTTGATATTGAGCTTATCATCTTGTGGTATTGATAATTCTAAACAAGTGGACCAACTTATTCTAACAATCTTGGCTAAGTTAGGACCAAAATATGTTATCTATGTCTCCACTTTCCATTCTGGCAGACATCTCATGGGAAAAAATTGGAATATGCCTACCATGAATAAATTCATTGATTATCTCACACATGAGTAGGAAAAAATCATTCAGATGGGCCTAATCAAGGATCCCAAAGCACATGCACTCACCATGCATCATGGAAATGGATCATACAAACAGAACGAGAAGGATGGATATTCCAAACACTTCAACGATTCTTCATGTTCCAAAGACTCTTCAGATTCCAAGAAGAATAAGAAGGGAAAGCAGTGCACGTACTACAATAAACTAAATCATGAAGAAGTTGCATGCATGAAGAATAAAATCGATCTTATGTAACATGTACTTTAGTAGAAAAATCTTGGAAACTTCATTCCAAAAGGAGTCAAGAAGTAGAAGGAAGAAAATCATGCTCCTAAGAAAGGTAATCATCATGCTCTTGTTTCAAATAATTCCTCATATAATTCATGGATTATAGATTATGGCACATCACATCATATGGTAGCGAAAAAGGAAGTTTTTACTTCCTTGCATCCATTCTCACAACCCCCTATTCTCATGGGGGATGATACTCCAGTAGCAGTAGAAGGAGAGAGAAGAGTGGAAATCCATAATGGGAGTTTTGAGAATGTTGTACATGTTCCAAATCTTTGTATGAATTTTCTCTTCATTTATCAAATCACTCAGAAAGGTAAAAAGGTTGAATTTACATCAAATTCAGTTTATATACTTGACATACATGACAATTCCATTATTGCAATTCAAGAGGTGGATCACAAGTCAAGGTTGTATAAATTCACTAAGTTTTCTGATGATGACTCATCTTTTCTACTTACACATAAGGAGAGTACTTTGCATGCACCTCCAGTGCAACATGCAGATACTCTTGTGCTTCCATCAACTTTAGACATTGGAGATGATTCCACACACTCAAATTTTGTACATGGAAATAAGAAAGTAGTACATCCATATAAGAAGCTAGCGTTGAAGCTTCAACAGATGCCCAAGGAGGCACAGTTCACACTTCAAGAAATAGGTATCCTTGCATGGAATCCATTGAATTTGATAAGGACTCGATCTCAACATGATGAGCCTTCTCATGTACTTTCAACTTCTGAACCTTTGATTCCCATGCATTGCTATATGGTTCAATATTTTAATCTGCATCTCTAGAGTGAGGTTGTGGGAAATCCATTATGGAAAGTAGCCATGCAGAAGGAGTATGAATCACTCCTAGAGAATCAGACTTGCAATCTGGTTCCACTTCCACCAAAAAAGAATATTTCAGGTGTAGATGGGTCCACAGGATCAAGAGGTACAAGGATAGATAGGTTTCCAAAGGACTTCAACGGATCCATAAATATTTCTACATATTCACAAAGACTTTCGGTGAGCATAAGTTTCAGGCTTTGTGGGATCATCTTGGAGTGAAGAACACAGTTTCCTAGCAGTTGCCTTTTCTTATTTTGATGCATTGTCTTTTGAGGGGGGGGTTTGTTCCCACGTGTTTTTCCCTCTTTCCTCATTTTTATTCATTGTTCATTATTCGCATTGTACATGAGTACCTAATATGGCCTGGTAATCAGGACTCATTTTTTACCCCATAGTGATGTTCAAGAGGTGTTGGAGAAATTTCTATTTTCGGCACACTAGTTCAGTGGGAGTTAACTTACTAGTTCTATTTTAGACTTTCTATTTAGATCATCACTATTATGATATTATGCATGCATGCATTATGTTATTATGCATGTTCTTTCCTATATATGAGTGTATTCCACTCATTCATTGTATCATATGGATCATCATCTATGTATCAATCATCAGCTCATTGGAGTAGTGTGAATATATTTTTTAATTTTTCCATATTGAATCTCTCTTTCTTTCTTGATAAGCTTTGTTTTCACTTGCTTTAGCTAGATATCCTATGCAAGTTTCGATGAAACATTGAAAATAAAATCTGATCTATTGAGGATATTATTGGTACAGGTTGTTGGTATAGGTTATTGGTACATGTTGTTGGTACAATTTATTGGTACAGGTTGACTACAGGTTGTTGGTACATATTGGTACATGTTTACAGTGATAGATTTCAGAATGATAGAGTGACATTGGTTTCATCATTTATTTGGCACTTATACTTTAGGGTGGTTGGACGGGGCAACGATAGGTGTTTGTATCCACCTTCCAGTTGTAGCTGGAGAACATAGGGGGTTGCAGCCTCCTTCTAGTTGGAGCCAGAGAATCAGGGAGTTGTAGCTTCCTTAAGGTTGGAGCTTGAGAAACTAGGGGGTTGTAGTCTCCTTCTAGTTGCAGCTGGAAAACAATGAAGTTTGTGCTTCATATAAATGTGTTCCTTTTGAGAATATAAGAAAATCATTATGTGGTTTTCTCCCACATTGGGATCCACATAAAAATATTGGTGTAGTGTGTTTATGTGTGATTTTTTATTTTTCACTACTTATGCAAACTGCTCATGTGGAATGTTATTGATAATCTAATCATAAATTGAACATTGTGGTTAAAAAGGATTAAAAAGTATTAATATTGATTCACACCCCCCTCTCAATATTCCAACAATTGGTATCAGAGCCAGGTTTTTCAAGAAGCAGTCTAACCACTGGAAGGAGATAATGTAATACGCTAGTATTGGAGCAACAATGTTTGACGGTTTGATCTGGATTTATGAGAAAAACGAAATGAAAACACGGATATATAATATTAACATAGAGACACAGTGAATCATAATAGAGATACAGTAAAACTTGACTTCAATTAAATAAGAAATATGTTGAAACTGTAAAATGTAGTCTGGAAAAAGCTTGCTAGAATGTTGGTAGCTTATCTTTGAGAAGATATGCGATGGCTATGCTCATTTGCAAGAAGATGAGTACAATGAGGATCTACATGAATTTTTACATCAAACATAAATTCCAAAAAACTAGACATCCAAAAACCTAACCCTAGGAGATGAAGTGCCAAAATTCATGTGGGCCTCATTGGGGTAAGTTGGTACATCAACTTCTCGGGGTCGTAACTTTTGCATACGATATTCATTTTAGGCACACCATAGCCTATTGGAAAGTTCTAACCAAGGAATACACACTATGTCATCAAACTCTAACTTCATCTATAGTGTAACTATGGCGGGCCCAATAAACATTGTTTAAGGCCTCAAAATGTCCCTGGAAGTTTAGGACCCAAAAAGCTAGAAAAACACTGCCAAGATGAAAATTGAAACTACCAAGATGAAATTTGTATGTGAGCCAGTTGGAATAGGTGGGTGGAAACCGATATACACCTAGATCAGTACTCCCTCCTTAGGAAGCAATGGTCTTCATTGCGTTGATTCCCCCCATAAGATGAGGAAATTTATATTGAATGTGGTCGTGGGTGAGCCACTTTCCTTGGTATAGGAATTGCCCTACTTTGACAACATGATAAAGATGAAACTTATTTTGGTGATTTCCCTTGACCTGTGTGTCCACAATATGATCAGTGGATGCATTTTCCATGTAGTCAGGGTTGATCTATGCCGGTCTCAATTGTTCTACTACCTCTGAGGTGTCCAATAATGGTGGAAAGTATGATCGAAGGAGGTCCACATTAAACATTGGGTGCAAGCCAAGGAAGGGGGAATGTTGAACTCAAAAGAATTATCACCCACAACCTTGGTGATGGTATTAGGTCCATAGAGGAGTGGATGAAGATTTTTATGGGGTCCTGTAAGGTGTTCTTTCGGCAAGTGCAACCAGAATTTATCACCCAACTAAAACTTGTGTGGAAACTGATGTTGATCATGGCGTTTCTTGTACTTGGCATTGGACTTTTGAAAAATATCTTGAACCGGTTGGCGGATGTGCTGGATTCGTTCAATGAACCAGGTGTCTTTATCATCTTCGGTTTGCGCATGGGATGATTCTACTTGTGTGGATGGAAGGGGTAGTGCAACATCCATGGGACCCAATTTTTGAAATCCCAACCCCACCTGAAAGGGGATGTGGTCGTTTGAGCTATGTATGAATCTTTTGTAATTGCGTTGAACATAAGGAAGACTCTCATCCCATGTGCACAGATTCTTGGAATTGTACATGCGAAAAATATGCATGATCATCATGTTGATGACCTCGGTTTTCCATCCATTTGTGGGTGAAAGGTCATGGATTTGGTGAGCTTAGTGTCCAGCTATGACCAGACGATCGACTAGAATGTGCCGAGGAACCAGTTGTCCCGATCAGAGACGATGGTTTTTGGTATCCCAAAATGTACCCACACTCATTCGAAGAACAGATTGGTAGTGGCCACTATTGTGATTCTCTTCTTGTAGGCGACCATAATCACCATCTTGGAAAATAAATCAACAACCACGACAACATATTCATTTCTCTTCTTGGTTGAAAGAAGGCTTGACATGTAGTCTATCGAGATGGATTTTTCCTAGGGCTCGTCAGGAGTAGGAAGAGGGGTGTACATTCCTTGTTTCTTAATGGACAGTTTGGCACTTGCATAGGTTGTGCAGGACCTGATATACTTGTTGACATCCTGTTGGATTTTCGGCCAATAGAAATGTTGCTACAACACTGCCACTATCTTCTCTATGCCGAAGTGTCCTGCCACCCGACTATAGTGAGATTCCCAAATCAGCTTCATGCGTTCACTTGATGGAATGTAGAGATGGACCAGATGGCACAACAACCCATCCTGCAGATGAAAATCAGTAATAGTTGTGTTTTTTACAAGAATTTTGTAGGTAGTGGCGAAGTTAGGATCTCACTCATAGACTTGGGGCCATCCAGAGGTCTCATGTCCATAGTAGTGTCACACTGTGGTTAGTGCATAAACCAGAGGTCGGTTGAAGCAGTCAGTGACACAATTGGTGCTCCATGTCTTATACTTGATGTTGAGATGGATCTACTACAAGTATGTGGACCACTTCTGATGGCGGTCATTTTGCAATTTTCCTTGTGTCTGCATGAACTGCAGAGGCTTATGATCAGTGTGGATGACTGTCTCCTTCCCTAGAATGTAATTCCTCCACTAGCGGTAGGCTTGTATAATGGATTACATTGTTTTGTCATAAGTGGGGTACTTACGGATAGTATCTAAAAGTGTCTCACTATGATAGGCCACGAAATTTCTATGCTGAGTGAGAACTATGCCCACAACATAGTATGAAGCATCTGTCTCAATCTCGAATAGTTGTTGTAGGTTGGGTAATGAGAGCATCGGGGTTGAGCACAAGTGTTGCTTCAAATCATCAAACGCTTTCTATTGGGAGTGAACCCACATGTATTTTTCCTTGCCACTTCCCCTCATCACTTAGCTAAGAGCCCATGCAATGTGGGAGAATCCCAACACGAACCTGCGATAGAAATTGTCAAGGCCTACAAAGCTTCGGAGCTCATTGAGTGTGGTCGGGGCTAGAAAGTCACAGATGACCTAGATTTTGGGTAGATTAACATGAACCTCATGCCCATCAATAATGTATCCTAGGTACTAGACCTTGTTCATGTCAAAGGATCATTTTTCCAATTTTGCGTATAGCTTGTGTTGTCGCAGAGTGTGTTGAACCTGTTGATTGTGCTACAAGTGTTCTGCCCAATTCTTGTTGAAGATAGAATGTCATCGAAATACACTACAATAAAATAATTGGTGAAAGGCCACAAGATATCATCCATCATCCTCATGAAATTTGTTGGGGAATTTTTCAAGACAAAGGGCATGACCAACCATTCAAAAATACCTTGTTTGGATTTGAAGGCAGTATTCCATACATCGATATGCTCTATTGGAACTCGATGGTAGTATAAATTCAGATCAATATTAATAAATTATTTGGCCCCCTTCAGATGGTCAAGGAGATTGTCAATTTAGGGAATTGGGTACCGTTTCCTGACTGTGATTTTATTTAGGGCTTGTTTATCAATGTAGAGTCGACAGAACCCATCTTTCTTCTACACAAGCATGATAGGGCTTCCAAAATGTGATGAGATTGGGCGTATGTGCCCCTTTTCAAGAATCTCTTGGATCTGGTGCTTTATTTTCTCATTTTATGATAGAGAGCGACGATAGACTGACCCAGTTGGTAGCAATGCATCGAGGGTTAAATTGATTTAGTTATTGACCTGACAATGTAGAGGTACCCCATTGGGTGAGGAGAAGATTTCTTTGTATTCTTCCATGACCTTATCTACTTTCTTTTGCTATGTGGAGAGACTTGTTGTGAAGGCCATGGATGTGGCTGCAACCTTCCTATATTCCTCT
>JASDQU010100927.1:501217-519936 GCA_032191745.1 Picea mariana | reverse complement strand
ATGTGTAATATTGTTTCTATCAGAAAAGTTGTGGACAGAAAAATACCCTTCTAGAAGGTTTGACCATTTATCTATAGCATCCACATCTATTTGAATTTTGAATATAGGAATATAAAAATTGATATGTACTTTAAAGGGGGTGGCACCTCTGTTTGAGGTAGATGTGTCGCTTGTCAGTAGTCGTCGAAGGATTTGTGCACCGTTGTCCATCATCTCATTCCTCTGTTGCTCAAGGGCTTCCTCAAAAAACATTTTGAAAGGATCTCATGTCTCCTCTTCTTTATTTTCTCCAGACATGGAAGGTTTCTTCGACGTGTGAGATCATTTTTCTTCAAGAGAAACAAGCTCGAGACCCAACTCTCTATACCCTGACCTCGTTGGGGACATGCACTAAAACCCGACAAGGATCATACCGCTCTCATACCACTGATATGGATTTATGAGTGGAACAAAATGAAAACCCAAATCTATAATATTAACATTGATACACAGTGAATTATAACATAGATACAATAAAACTTGACTTCTATTAAATAAGAAATATGTTGAAACTATAAAATGCAGACTGAAACAAGCTTACTAGAATGGTGGCAGCTTATCTCTGAGAAGAGATGTGACGGTTATGCTCATTCGCAAGAAGATAAGTTGAATGAGGCTCCAAAGGCCTTTTTACATCAAATATGAATTCCAAAACCCTATACATCCAAAAACCTAACCCTAGGAGATGAAGCGCCAAAATTCATGTGGGCCCTGTTGGGGTAAGTTGGTACATCAACTTTTCGAGGTCGTAACGTTTGCATTTGATATTCATTTTAGGTGCATGATAGCTCGTTGGAAATTTCTATCCAAGGAGTACACATTATTCCATGATACTCTGCCTCCATCTACAATGTGATAGTGGCGGGCCCAAAAAACGTTGTTTAGGGCCTCAAAACGGCCCCAGAAATTTAGGACCCAAAAAGCTAGAAAACAAATGTCAAGATGAAAATTGAAACTACCAAGATGAAATATGTATGTGATCCAGTTGTAATTGGTGGGTGGCCACTGATATCCACCTGGATCATGGTCATAACTATGGGTTCTGGAATATAAGGATGAAAATCATTTTATAGGCACATGGATTTGATGTATGGTGAGCAATAGTAGATGGATACAAAGCACCAGCCACTCCCCCAATAAACAAGGATGGAAATAGACTTGAAGAAAATGATTAAAAGGCTAAAGGAACTATTTTGAACAATATTTCTAATCCATTATTTGTTAAAGTTATGCATTGTGACTCTGCTAAAGATCTTTGGGATAAGCTTCAAAAGATTTATGAAGGAGATGATAAATTGAAGGGAGATAAACTCCAAACCTTTAGAGCTAAGTTTGAGCAATTAAAAATGAATGATTATGAATACATTGTATCCTATTTTCTAAGAGTTGATTAAGTAGTGAATACTATTAAAGTTCTGGGAGAAGAAATGAAGGAACCAATCATTGTTCAGAAGGTACTCAAGTCTTTACCTATGAGATTTGATCCAAATATTTAAGCTTTAGAAGAAATAAAATACCTAGACACCTTGAGCATGGATGAGCTACATGGGATACTCATAGCCTAGGAAATGAGAAAAAAACAAGAGAACCTTGTTACAAAAGAAGGAACATTCAAAGAATCCAAGAAAACAAAGAAAACGAACAAGCAAAAGCCAAAGTCCGATAGTAGTTGCAACAATGATTCATAAGATGATGAATAAATGGAAAACTTTGTCAGGAAGTTAAAAACGGGAACCATCAAATATAAATGTATGCTTCCATTGAAATTTTTTAATTGTGGTGGTATTGGTCATTTTTCTTATAAATTTCCTCATAATAATAAAGAAAGTGATGAAGAAGAAGATCATAAGAAGAAGAAGAAAAATCAAAAGAATAAAACACACAAAAATATTTTTTTCAAGAAAAGTCTCTGCACCAAGGAAGACAGTTCATCAACAGATGAGGAAGAATACAGTGACAGTGATACAGAAAGGGTACTCTTCATGGTAGTAGAATATTCTGAGGAATATTATAAGGAAGAAGGAGAATTTGACCTCATAGCAGAATTAATCAGTGCTCTAGAAGAGCTAAGGATTGAAAGAAAAAAAATAAAATCCCTCAAGAAAAACTAAAAGAGAAATAAGGATATGAGAACTCCAATTTCCAGGAAATTGAGCAGGTGATCATGAATTTGAATATCCAAGTGGAAGAAGAAAAAATAATCAAAGAGGCACTCAAAGTTCAGTTAGATGAAAAGGACAAGAGGATCGAAATATTGGAAGCAAAAATAGTCACTCTCGGAAAAGATCTTCAGAACCAGGATATGCAGTAGAATAGCACCAGAGTATTGGATGAAATCATTAGCAGTCAAAGGCCATACCATGATGAATATGGACTAGGATATAGTCATACAGAGAAAGGCTCAAGCTCCAAGGAAGCTAAAAATATAAGCTATGCAGAAATAGTTAGAGGCTTTGCACCACCCACGAGGTTCATATATCAAAATTAGCAGCAACCAACAATGGAGAGATCCCGAGAAGAAGAAGGATTCAGAAGAGAAACATCATTCATAATATCTTTTTCCCCTAGGTATCAAACTATTTTTATTGGTTTATGTTATGCATGTAATAATTTTGGACATAAAGTTGTGAATTGTACAGCCAACACCAAAAACAAAAATAACTATGATGGCTACACAAGAAATGATTATTCAAGAATATCTCATGAAGCATAGAGCAGAAGCTACAACATTTTTTAATCCTTGTGCACTAAAGTAGAATTCTACAAGTGTAACAACTTTGGACACATTGCCAATGATTGTAGATTGATTGTTCCTCCTAGAGAATCACAATACAATATCAATAGTCACAAACAAGAACCACAAAGAATATCGATAAGAAAGTAGGATCAGTTTAACAATGAAGAATGCATGCTTTCACTACAAGATAAACACAAGAGGCATTGATGGCATGTTGAAAGTGGTTTTTCAAAGAATATGACAGGTGATATGGACAAGTTTCTAACATTGAAAAAGGAAAGAGATGGATTAGTTACATTTGGGAATGACAACTCAGCCATAATTATTGGAAAAGGGACAATTAAGATCGAAAGCAGGGATACCAAAGCATAAAATGTTCTACTAATTGAAGACATGAAACACAATCTACTAAGAGTAATTCAAATGCCTGACCAAGGACACAGACTTGTGTTTGATTCTCAGAAATGAGAAATAAGAAAAGCAGGGTTAGACAGACTAGTGGCTAAAGCTGTGAGAACTCTTAGAAACATATATGTACTAAACGGAATTGGAAAAGAAAAATGTTTCTTAGGAAAGGAAGATGAAAGTTTCCTCTGGCACATAAGAATGGGTTACATAAACTTTGATAATCTTTTCAAGGTCAACAAAATGGAAGTAGTAAGAGAAATTATCGAGATCTCAATGCCAACAAACATTCTATGCAAGCATTGTTTACAGGGAAAACATACTAAGACAAAGTTCAAGACAAAGGACTACTCCACATCAAAGACACTAGATATTATACATACCAATCTAGTCATACCAACAAGAAAAAAGGGACTAAAAGGTGAAGAATACTTCATGCTATTGATTGATGACTACTCAAGGATGATTGTAGGTTTTTTTCTCAAAAAGAAGTCAGAGGCATTTGAGAACTTCAAGACATACAAAGATATGGTTGAAACTGAGACAGAGTTGTAAATCAAGTGATTGAGATCAGACAATGGAGGAGATTTTACATCAAAATAATTCAAGGATTTCTGTAGTGAACATGGGATAAAGAGGCAATTATGAGTAGCCAGGACACCTCATAAAAATGTAGTCAAAAGGAATAACACAAACATACAGGAAATGACCAGAACCATGTTAATGCATTCCAAGTTGACCGATGTATTTTGGGTACAATCAATGCATACAATAGTTCATATTTAGAACAGAGGAATGCTCATAAATAGAAGTGATAAGACTCCATATGAGCTATGGAAAGGAAGACTAGTGAATGTGAAGCACTTTGGAGTATTTGGAAGCAAATCTTACATCAGAAAGGAAGACAACAAGATTGAAAATTTTGATTCTCGAGTTGATAAAGGCATACTGGTTGGGTACTCAAACAAAATGAAAGCATAGAAATGATTCAATATAAGACTCAACAAAATAGTGGAAACCATCAATGTGATGATTGATGAGATAGATGGTTGAGGAATAAAGAAGAAAACAAAGATTCAAAGGAATAGAATCAAGAAGAAGAGTTAAAGGAAGAAGAAGCGGAAGAGGAGAGGAAGGGTAGTTGTTGTAGGGAAATTCCCATGCAGACAGGTGAATATCCTCTTGGATTATAGACCCCTATACAAAGACAGAAAACATGCTAACATTGGACACTAACATTCCTTTGAATCTAACTAACTAATCAAAAAGAGAAGGAGAAGGAAGAAAGTGTGATGCACCTTATTCCGATGTTTGTCCTCGTTGCTCCAACTTGAGCTTGATTTTAGAGCTCCTTAGCATCGTTTGGCACCTGCAATTCAATGGACATCAAGAAAAATAACTCCTACTCAACTCTATAATATCAGTCCTATCAAATTCATCTATAAGAAAAAAATATGTAAAGAGACATAAGTTAGAAGGAAATAGGCCAAGCAATATATTAATGAGAACTCTTAAATAAATACTTACATACTGTAGATGTAGTTGCAACAGCTTCCCCAAGTCCTCCTCATCCATCCCTTGCACAAAGATCCCAAAATCATAGGTTTGATATCCTAAAGCTTTCTCCAAAGACCATAGGTTTGATACCTCAAATCTCCACTCTATCATGAGATCGTAAGTTTGGTATCTCTTAACTCATCTCCCTCTTCTCCATGGAAATCCCTCATTATATAGGATTTGGAGGCTTAACCACCATTGAGAGGATCACTCATCATATCCACTAAAATGGGATCTCTAATATATTTAGGGAGTAAATATCTCTTAAGGATTTTAGGGAGGAAATATCTCTCAATGATTTTAAGGAGGAAATATTCAACCATCCATGAGATCCTCCACCTTCCCTAAAAAATAGGAAACCAAATGTGAGGTCGATTCTCACACTTAATTAATTTATTTTTCATGAATATTAATAATAATTCATGTGCAATTGGTAGTTTGGCCTTCATGTAATATATCCCTCCTCCACATTGACTATGGATTGTGACATAGGTTATTCCATGGTATCTTGTTAATTGAAATTTATGTTGACAATATCATCTTTGGTAGTGATGATGACATGATGAGTCAGAAATTTGCCAAAGACATGCATAATGAGTTCTAGATGTCATTGCTTGGAGAATTTTCCTTCTTTTTGGGATTACATATATGTCAGAGAAGCACATATATCTTCATCTCTCAAACTAAGTAGATCATAGAAATGATAAAAAGTTTTGGAACAGAATATTGCAAGCCAATCAATACCCCTATGCAGACCAGATGCATGCTAAGCAAGGATGATGATTCAAAGGGTGCAGACTAGAGACGGTACAGATCGATGATTGACAATTTACTTTACGTGACATCTTCTAGACCGGATGTGATGTAGGTATTTGGATAGGTTGCAAGGTTTCAAGAAGCACCAAAGGAATCACATGTTATGACAATGAAAAGGGTATTCAGATATCTGAAAGGTATAGAAGAATTTGGATTATGGTGTCCAAAAGGGAATGATCTCTCTTATTGCTTACATAGATGCATATTGGACATGTAGCATTGATGATAGAAGAAGTACAAGTGGAGAAAATTTATAGTCGGGTGAGTGTCTAGTATATTGGTTAATCAACAAACAACCTTTAGTATCCTTATCTACAGTAGAAGAAGAGTACATTGCAACAACGACATGTTGTACCTAGGTACTATGAATTAAGAAAACTTTGAAGGATATACAGGTTGAATATGATGAGCCCATTCTGATATTTTGTGACAACACTAGCACCATCAGTATCTCAAAGAATCCAGTGATGCACTCCAAGACGAAACACATTCCGATCAAGTTTCACTTTCTAAGGGAACATGTTGCAGAGAACAACATCAGGGTCGAGTATGTTGGAACAAAAGAACATATCATATATTTCTTCACCAAATTGCTTCCTAGGGAAGCCTTTGGGTATCTTCGACATAAACTTGGGATAGTTTCAACCCCATAGTGAATTTTGAATGTTTTCATATATTTCATAGAATTGCACGAGGAAGGACCAATGATGAGAAAAATGGTAGTTCCAAGGACAATTCAGATAGGGTTATCATCCCAAAGGACATTCTATACAAGGGGAGTGGCCCCAAAGAGAATATTCCCTTTTCCATTGATGTCAAAGGTGGATAAAGATCTATCAGAGGCATGATTCCAGGGGGAGCGATGGTCACAGGGGGAGTATGAGCAACAACATTAGCATGTAAAGTGTTGACATCAATTCCAAAGGAGAAGATTGTTGATAAATTGGGTTGATTGTCATTGATGTCAACCCTTGAAGTAATTCTGGTAGAAAAATTTGGTATCCCTAGTGGTATGGTTAAGGAACTTGGGTATGTTAGAGGTCTTTGGACATGAATATCTATGAATATGTAGGTAATACTATCATAGATGGATAGTATGTGTTGTGTTGTTTATGATTATATGTGGTACGTCATGTAGTTCTTCATGGTTGAGGAGATATGGCTTAGTGAAGTTGGAGAACCCTCATGAGTTATCTAGAAGCCCCTAGAAGCTCAAATATGTTAATTATTCTAGAAGCTCCTAGAAGAAGTTTACTAGTCAAAGTGGTTGTAACTAGGAGTTAATCATGGGTTAATTTATTGCAATAAGAAAATAATAAAAATAAATTATTTGCAACAAGAAGTGGTGAGTTTACTATTTATGGATAAGTGGTTGCAAGTGGGTAAAGTAGTTGAAAGTGGATTAGCCCTAAAAGAGGGAAGCTAGGTAACATAGTTAGATGATAACCCCTAAAGGAAGCCACTTGGAGAGTATAAATAAGAGAGAAAGGGACTCCCATTAACACCTATTGAGGACATTGAATATTTATTGTTGTGAAAGGTTTATTTCAGGTACTCATTGATACATCTAAAGTTGCACAAGTCTGAGGAAGTGAAGGTAGAGTGATGACAAGGTTTCGTAGCCATAGTGGAGAGTGAAAATATTATGAAAAACCCTAGTTAGGGTAATCCTTGTGTGTCACCCAGTATACGTCACATGAGGCACCCCTGCGGGTTGTGTAGAGCCTGTCACATGAGGCCCCATTGGACACCTCACCTGCGTCACGCAAAGAACTACCAGACCTGAGGATGAGAGGTGATTCAGGTTGAACAAGATGAGTAGAGATTACAGGAAGTTCAACAATGATAAGGTACAACAGATCTATCTACAAGATAAAAAGGTATGTTATATGTGTATGTGTAGTTGGATATTGGGATTTATGTGAGACATGGTTATGAGATATTGATGATTTTTCCTAGAGAGATTGTTGGTTGTATGGTACATACCGTATGAGACAGATCTATAGAGGTATAGTGATGGCATGTTTGGTATTTATCATTGGTACATCTTGTTGGGTTGATTTTTGAGTCATATCTTGTATTTCTTGGTACATGGTTGAGATGTGTTGCTGAAGTTGTTGGTATAGTTTGAAGCTACATAACAGTGAGGGTTTGATGTTTGGTTGATGTGAGGATAAATTATACATGGTTTAATGATTGTTTTCATATGTATGGCACATTATTAGAGAGACATATTTTCACATGGTTTGAGCTATATTCTTTTGATATTGGGTATGAGATATATGTTATCATATCTGATATGTTGAGAATATTATTAGTGCAGATTGTTGGTATAGGTTGGTACAGGTTATTGGTACAAGTTGGTATAGGTTATTGGTACAGATTGGTACAGGTTTATAGTGGCATATTTCAGAGTGACAGAGTGATAGTGGTTTCATCAATTATTTGACACTTATACTTTAGGGTGGTTGGGTAGGGCAAGGATAGGTGGTTGTAGCCAACTTATGGTTGTAGCCGAAGAACATAGGGGGTTGTAGCCTCCTTTTGGTTGGAGCCAGAGAATCAGGGAGTTGTAGCTTCCTTCAGTTTGGAGCTTGAGAAACTAGGGGGTTGTAGCCTCCTTCTAGTTGCATCTGGAAAATAAGGAAGTTGGTGCTTCCTATGAATGTATTTCTTTTGACAATATAAGAAAAGCATTCCATGGTTTTCTCCCAAATTGGGTTTCCACGTAAAAATATTGGTGTACTTTGTTTATGTTTGATTGCTTATTGTTCACTGCTTATGCATACTATTCATATGGAATGTTATTGATAATTTGATCATAAAGTAAACATTGTGGTTAAAAAGTATTAATATTGATTCACCCCTCCCCTCTCAATATTCCAACAAGT
The DNA here is from genome assembly GCA_032191745.1 of Picea mariana. Lineage (NCBI taxonomy): Eukaryota > Viridiplantae > Streptophyta > Pinopsida > Pinales > Pinaceae > Picea > Picea mariana. The sequence goes on along the minus strand of JASDQU010100927.1, from coordinate 511,491 downwards.
ATATCAGAAGATTATAAATGAAAAGTTCACACTCACAATTTTGATTTCATTTATGAGCAACAATGTTTACAGGGGTCGATGATAACAAGGATCCAATACCTATCTTACCAACCACAAGGATGTATAACTCATATGTATAGGTAAATTGAACTTACAAAATTCACCTAAATTCAACTTTTTGAATGAATTGAAAAATATCAACATTAAAATTCCTTTACTACATTCCATAAAAGACATACCCATTTATGCCAAAACAATAAAGGAATTGTGCAATAAAAATACTAGAATAAAAAGAGAAGACCCACAAACAATGCTAGTAATTGGGAATTTACCTAGTTTAATGACTACTAGGGTCATTTTAGAAAAGTATGTTTATCCTAGGATCTTGATAGTAACTATTTTCATCAACAACCTTTCTATTTCGAACACTCTCATTGTATTAGGTGCAAGTGTTAGTAACATTTTTGTTCTTATCATTAAATGAAGGTTGGTTGAAGTTATAAGGATAAGATTGAGCAAGTTATAGAAAGAGGGATATCTTTCATAGCCTTTGAACAGTCAAGCGTCAAATTATTTTGAGGTAGATAGAAGAAAATAGTAAAGAAATCGTGCTCTTTTGCACCTAAGGAAATATTTAATCTCTCGGGTGCTTATCGGAGGTTAAATGAGGCCTATCACACCCCAAAAAATACCTAAGTTTAATTAACCGAGGGGATTACCACATGACCATGCCCTAGGAACTAAGAACCAATAGTATTGTGGACCCCGACCAATCAAACGACTACAGGTGAATGATCGTGCACCCAACATGTTATCAATGGTTCTAGTTAGCTCGAACTCTCCCTCATCGAAGTCTCCCTTGTTGTAGTCATATTGGGACCTATCTCTTGATCTCTTTGATGGGTGCACCATCCAATTGATGGTCCAGATCTATTTCTAGGTCTCGAGGGACACATGTCAGGTCAATCTCCCTTTTATTATCCACACTCATTGTTAAAATTGATCCAGAAGAGATGACCCCTTGTCTAAAAGGTAACGTTGTGCACATGGTTGCATAGCCCGCCCATTCACATTCAAACTACGTGAGAACACCTTTACATTATAAATACACCTAAAGAAATCCTCACGATGAATGTGGGATTCATTCTTATTGGGCCACAGATCAACAACTGAGATTACTTGTTGAGACCGATCCGATGGTGGTTGAGTTTCACGACTTCTGCCAATTTGATTTCGAGTGCCTAGCTAATAGAAAAATGATTGCAGGGGCTCTTAAGAGACAAAGTTGAAATGATATTTTGGCTAGGAAGTTTCTAGTTGCTCCATGATCTTAGCATAACATATTTCAACAGGTAAAATTATTTTTTATAGTTTCACCCAGAGAGAAAACCATTCAAGAATCAAAAAGAAATAAACAATTTCAAGAAGTAGTGAGTGGTATCAATAACCATTTTAGGGCATCAGCGAGAAGAATAAAATACAATGAAGGTGCTCATTTTTAGGGTCGTCACTTTGGGGAATTTAAGATTTTCTTATAACCAGAGTTGTTTGATCAGAAACCTTGAGCACATACATATGGTAAATGCAACAAGCAACCAAAGATTCATCCTCTATGTTATGTTTCAATATGTGATTCCTTTTCTTATAATGTTTTTGTTCTTGTAAGGAATCCCCTCCCATTTTTATTTTCATGTATCAAATGTGATTTATAAAAGCACAGATATAAGACTATTCACCATATTTAGTGTTACTATATGATGTCTAGTTATGACATAGAAGTGATTTCCCCTAAATGTATGACCATTTCTCATCATTTCTTTGTACATTTAAATGATATGCATAGGGTACCTCCTTGTATTTGATTGTATGAAGGTGTTAACTATTTAAAGCATGTTTTTATTGATCTGTGTGCACTTGCTAGAGCCACTAAATTCTTAATTTCTAAGCACGATGTTCTTTTTCCATAAGATATAGGATTCATTCCCAACAGTGCCATGTATGTTTATCTTGTTATTATTCTATGTCACCATTTCATTATTTATTTTTCCATAAGCTATAGGATTCATTCCCAACAATTCCCTATATGTTTATCTTGTTTTTCTTCTAATTCACCATTTCATTCTCCTTTAAATATTGATTGTCTGAAGCACTCATAGACACATGCCTTTGAGAGTTGATAGCATTTGTCACCTAAGTTGAGACTGTTTGATGTCCTATAGTTTTGAGAAAGAGAGAGGGAAAAAAATCCCAAATATTGCACAATTACCTTACTGCAAATATAGATTTAAGACTCACCTGGGTCTTAGCTCTTGGGGTTCCTCAACATCATTCTAATTGACAGCCTGGAAAATATCGAGGGATAACATCTGAAATGGCACCCTTTTCGGGGATGCAATTTGAAGATATCTTCCCTGGGAATACGACATTGTGAGTTATGAGCCTTGATGGTGAACATGCCTCGGGCACTTGGTTGTTGGAATTCCAGGCCTCAAGACTCCACAGAAGGAAATCCTGGCCTTTTCTAGAAGACACACCAGAAGCCACCCTGATCCTGATCATGTTCTAGTATATTTAGATCCAGAAAAGCTTATGACCTGGAGGAATATCAAAGAGTTCAAGATCTCTTCTTTATCAAGTAAAATCGATCCAATAATATATCCTTCTACTATTCATAAAAGTGTTGAATCTATAGATTTGATTGATATACCTGAAGATTCACTTTATGCTGCAAAAATTCCTCCAGAACCATTATTAGACCTCCATAATTCTCCTTTAGAATTTATCCAAGAAGTTAGTTCTTCCTTTATACCCTTCTTGAAAACCCATGTTTCTCCTCTCTCCTTTGAAGATCACAACATGATTTTACAAAACCTCATGGTTGGTTTAGGTGGAGGAAGTAATGGGGGAAATCAATCTCCCCCACCACCCATAATCCTTGGGTCACTGTCATATTTTCCCCATTGAATATTCCCCAAATTACTCATGACCTCCATAAGAACTACATGAAACATATGCCAAATTTGATGGGGATAAAACCTGCTCAGCTGAAGATCACATGAGTGCTTTCCAAGACTTTACAGATGACTAGTTTGTAGAGCATGATGATGTCTTCATGAGTCTATTTGTCCAAAATTTAGAGGGATATGTTATAAAATGGTTCAAAGAGCATCTCGTTGCTTCAATTGATAGTTGGTCATCTCTAGAATCTTCCTTTATGAGATTGTGAGGTGAGAAAAGGGATATCCTATACTACCTAACTGAATTTGGATCACTCAAGAAAATGGCCAATGAAACTGTTGATGATTTCATCAGAAGGTTCAATAATATCTATAACAAAATCCCTAGAGATATAAATCCTTCACATTCAACAGCCAAAGTGACATATGTTGGGGCATTTGATGTTGATTTTGCCATTATTTTGAAGGAAAGGAGATCCCAAACCATTCTTGCAATGCAAGAGGACACAATATACATAGAAGGAAACATGATTGCATCAGGAAAAATGAAACAAAAACAGGATCAGGTAGAAAATAAATAAAAAACCAAGGAAGACTGTGGAACTTTGGATCCAAGTAGAGACTCCCAAGAAGCAAACATGGATGAGATGTCTAGACTGATCATGAACTTGAAAAATAAAATGTCAATGTTTGAGATAGAACATAATAATACAAACAAATCTCCCGAAGAAGGAGGCATGATGAATCTTAATCCTAATCAATTTAGAAGACCTCTTAATATACAACTCATCAGAAGGGATAGAACAAATGAAGAACAACCCATCCAACACCCTATAAAAACCAACAATGATAAAAACCTTGTTGAAGAAGTAATGGATCATGATGAGTATGTTAAATACACAGAAGAAATCCACCTTATTCAATATAATAATGATGTCATACATCTAACTCAAAATGATTATGAATATTCTCTAAATCCTAGGAAATTGATGCCTAACAATCAACCCAACCAAGGAGATTTATCCATAGTCCAATACAAAATGTTTTTTGATGCATTGGAGGCAAAGATGCATAAGAAGTATGATCTTAGGCCTCGGTAGAAAGCAATTTTTTTGGACAATCAACCTCAGTCTAATAAATTTGGTCCAAATCATCCGAAATATAAAGATAAATAATTTCTTGACATACCTAAGGTAAATGAGGCTTTAGAACCTGTGAAAAGAGAAAAAGAAACTAAATAATTTGAGGAATCAGTTTCACCTTTCAATATTGAACATGAACTGTCTAAAATCAAGATTCGTGTGCCTTTGGTGGAGCTGGCTAAAAACCCCTCATACCATAAACAAATTGAGAAAGTTATGTAGGGGAAAGGATAAACAAGTCCTCCCGATACGTTGAATGTACAAGATGAATCCCCCACCATAGTTTTTGGACGTCACATTGATGACAAAGAGTGATTTTTTCTACCTTTCTATGTAACTTTAATTATACATGATAAAATGTTGCACAATTGTATGTTGGATTCTAGTGCATCAAACAACCTTATGCCCAAAATAGTCATGGAAAAGTTGGGGTTTTAGATAACCAAGCCATATCATCACCTCTATTCTTTTGATTTCAGAAAGGTGAAGTGTGATGGGATGATCAAAGACATGGTGGTCACATTATCTCAATTTCCTATCAAGATAATCATGATGGATGTAGTGGTGGTTGATGTGCCTACTAATTATGGTATGTTTTTGTCCAGAACATGGGAATGAAAGCTAGGAGGTACGATGCATATGGATATTATTTATGTCTCTATACCAGTTTTTAGAGGAGATCATAGAAGGTTGTATAGAGAGACAATTTTTCTTATGTGATCGGTGACCAAAACAACCCTATAAATCATCCCATATATGTTGTTGATGAAGATCTTGGATGTCTTCTCCTAACTATAAATGAAGAGTACAATGAAAACCCAACACTCGTATACCCTTTTGTAAGTCCTGTTGAAGAGATAGATGGTATATGGAAAAGTTTTTTTGATGGGGCATATTCAAAAGAAGGGGTTGGGGTTGGTATAGTGCTCATCTCTCCTACCAAAAAAGAAATGCATTTGTTCTACAAGCTAGATTTTGAGGCCACATATAACGTGGTTGAATATGAAGCCTTGATATTAGGCTTGGAGGTAGCAATAAAGATGAAAATTACCAATTTAGTGGAATTTGGAGATTCAGAATTAGTGGTACAACAAATAAAAGGTTCCTACCAAACAAGGCATCTGAGAATGAGGGCGTACAGAAATCAGGTATGGGATATGATTGATAATTTGTATGTGGATTTCAATATTTTTGTTTCTTAAAGGGATTTTAATAAACAAGCAGACTCTTTAGTAGTAGAAACCAGTTTCTTTAAGGTATCGGTCACCCCTCAAGTTAAATATGACATTAAGATGAAATACAAGCCATCCATCCCTAACAATATCAAATACTCGCAAGTTTTTGAAGATGAAAAACAAATCAAAAGGTTCATGGAGGTGATATATGAGTTTGCAAATACTCATATTGATTCAGATGATAAAGAAGAAACCAAACAAGAGTTTGGGGATGAAGCCAAAGAGGCCCCTAAATTTAGAAATTACATGGTTGAGCATAAAGTCTTGCAACTCAAGAATAATTTCATTCCCAAAGGACTTGTGCTTTTATAACATTTATTTGATAGAAATGGTGTACCTATCAAACCAGTTGTCCTCCCCAAGGATGACAACATTGAGGAATATAATATTGGGACAAAAAAGGAGCCAAAATATATTAAGCTGTCCCAAGATATCCCTGTTAATCATAAAACAAAATATTTGCAACTATTCAAAGAGTACATGGATGTTTTTGCATGGAAATATGAGGACTTAAATACTTATGATACCATCATCATCCAACATCGAATACCTCTCAAACCTTGTACTAATCCTTTCAGGAAGAAGCTCAGGCAAGTCAATCCTCTTCTTCTTCCTACCATTGAGAAATAGGTGAGAAAATTATTAGATTATCATATTATTATTCCTCTCAGGTACTCTGAATGGGTAGCTAATTTGGTTCTAGTGAGAAAAAAGAGTGGAGAAATATGGCTATGTGTGGACTTTAGGAACCTAAATAAATTCTCATTGAAAGATAACTATCATGTGCCTAAGATGGATCATTATTGTATAAAGTGGTGCCAGGAAATAGGGTATCCATGATGGATGGTTTTTTAGGATATAAACAAGTGGAAATGCACCTAGATGACAGAGAAAAGACGACTTTCACAACACAGTGGGGAAATTTCATGTATGACAAAATGCCTTTTGGTTTGATAAATGCAAGAGAAACTTTTTAGAAAGCTATGTACATTGCTTTTGTGGGTGAGAGAGACAAATTAATTTTTATATATCTGTTACACATCAAAATTACTCACTTCGATAGTGTCACAAGTGTCGTCATTACAAGGGTCACAAGTGTCGCATTTTGCTCACAAGTGTTGCAAGTGTCAAGAAAATAATACTGCCATAATGCCTATGTTGTACCTATAACGACATCAAAAACACACTTGAAACACCTCAAAAATTTGATTTGGAAGAAGAGGAATGGTTAACTGGGTTTATGAACCTCTTGCCATTTGAAAGAATCACTAAAATAGAGTTTTTAGAGGAGAACGCTCCCCTATACCTCTGTCAGGAGTGTTGGCGCTCTCCTATAGACTATATGGGAGCGTTATAACACTTTGTCTGCTATTTTGGAGGAGCAATGTTGCTGTTGGGAGTGATGGCACCCCCCTATACATTACTAGGGAGCGTTATAACGCTTTGACTACCCTTATGGAGGAGCACTACCTATTCTGGGCAATAGTTGGTTTGTTGAGAAGAATGGGGGAAATATCTATTCAATCTTTGAAGGTAGTTGGATTCAAATCCTTGGTCAAGCCATGATCTTAGGGAAGATCCCTAACTGAAGGAGGAAAATCCTCAACTTACCCTAAAGATATCTCAAGTGGTTGGGCCTCTCCAAGCCTATATAAGCAGGCTTTCTTATGGTGAAATGGGGAAGGATTAGAAGCATGAAACCTATGATCTCATAGGAAACACATAGTGAAGTGGAGGAGAATTATCAGTGAAGTTATTGTCATTATGATCGTGGGTCTTTTGAGTAAGGGTTAGACAAGGAGGACTTTATGAGGCTGTTGCACTCGCATCTACGGTTGTAAGTTTCCTTCGTTGTTGTTCTCATTAATATGATATGCTTGGCCTGTTTCTTTCTAGTTTGTGCTTAATCCCACATGAACTCGTCTCTAATAGATAGATATGTTTCAAATTAATCTCAGTAGAGTAGGAAGTGGTTGTACTTTTGTTTGTCTACAGGGCTTATTGAGGAGCGAAAGATTGGAGCTCAACTCGGACTGTGCAGGGACAAACACCGGTAAAAGGTACTTCTTTTCTCCTTCCTCCTCACACATTAGTTTATCTAGACTTAAAAGGAATTCAATGTCCACAATAAGAACCTTCTGTCTTAAGAGTTAAGAGTCTATCTCTCAAGAGGAGATCTACATGTCCGCAGGGAGATTTTCCTTCAACAGAAATTGGCGACTCCACTGGGGATGAATCGAAAATTTTTAGTTTTGGTTTTCCTCACAGACATTTTCTTACCCTTTGTTGTTTTTAGACCTTGTTCACCCCGTATGTTTGATTTCATATGTTGATTGAATCCTTATTCCATCACACATACTCTGAATGCCAAAGTTCAACTGATTTTTAGGGTTTTTTGGACTTTTTTCTGGGTTTTAGGACACCAGCGCTCCCCTGCCTTGTTAGTAGGGCACTAGCACTCCCTGAAATCCTTAGATAGAGCGTTATAATGCTCTGGTGCCCCTTACACCAGAACACCAACCTCTCTTTGCAAAAAATCCTTTCCAAAATTGCACTTTCTGAGATCCAATCTCTATTTGTCACTTGCTGAGATTTTTTGTGATTCAATGCTTCTTCCTATTGAACTTTGACATCCCTCCTTATGAGAAATAAGCATTTTGTTGTTCAGAGTTGGTGGCCTTCTTCCTTATTTTGATTTTTTCTGTTGTTGAGAGCTTGAAATCAATCCATTGCTTTCTTCTCTCCCATCTGACTGAGTGGGAACTCTGGTGAAGGGCATCAGAAATCTGTGAATCGTCTCACTTGGTTTTTTGAGGTCATCATTCTTAAACATCTCTCTTTTGTGTGAATTGTTTGTTTTTTCTTTGTTATCTTTTGTTTTTCTATTTTCTTCTTGTTTCAATCATAGCAAGAGAGTGTGTTTTGTTTGTGAGAAATCTACTTATACTTGTCTGAATCTCCTTGATCTGAAAGGGTAGTTGGTAGGAGAAGTTTTTGCATTGAATTAATCATCATTCGCATACAAATGACAAAGATACATTGTAGTGATTGGTTTTCATATTAGAAGGCATTTTTGAAAATGTTTTAGCATTGTATTGGATTCGAGTGAGAACCGATTGATGGAAGACATTTCATATTAGTGTTTGATGGTGAAAACGACTCTTTCTCTTTCCCTTAAATAGGCGTTCATTGAAAAGAAACAATTGCTTATCATATTTTATGCATATTTTTGGGAATTGAGTCATCATTCCATCAATTTCACTTTCATGCACCCTTTGAGTAAAGAATAGCTGTAAAACGAACGCTAATTAAAAAATTATCTAGAACATTTTTTGTTTTTAGGATCTTCCACCAACAGTAGACTAGGGTTAACACTTTGGATTAGGCTGTGAGTACAACTCTCCAAAGTTTTCAAAACAAACATTAGCATCTTGAGCTAGGGAGAGTCAAATCCAATTGTCGTATTGTTTTTCTGGGATCCCCCTCTCACACAGGGGTTACACACGAGGTCGCATTCAAGTGAATTACAAATATTATCCCTCCGTGGTTCAACTGTTTGTAGTGGTCGGATCGTATTTTGGGGGTCACTTGAAGGTATACCCACGATTATGTGTGGGAGCCTCTTGGGTTGATTTCGGACTTGTTATCCTACCCATATGTTTCGGATCGGAATGTCGACTGTACCCGCCCAGGGACTCACTGCGAATTGGTGTCTTTAGTTGCCATAATATTTAGGTACTTACATAAGGTGACAATGAAGGGAAGTCTCACTGTACCTGGAACAGACATTGGTCAAACTAACTCAGGCTCCTTGGAGGGTAAATCCGCAATTACTACGTGGAAGCTTGCACCAAGGTGAAAGTCCATTAAACAGGTCACCATTATAACGGTTCCACCATATCCTAGCCCCTTCTTGACTTGATCACGTGACATTGGATTTCATCACCAACTAGTATGATCATCGAGAGAAGTTTTGTTTGCTTGGTTGATTCCTAGATTTTATTAGCGTATGCTGTTTCTTTTTGTTAGTTGTCCCTAGATTTTCAGTGTGTTATGTTATTCTCCACAATTGAGCCTGTAGACGATAAAGGTCTTCGTCGATCACGTAGGATGCAAGGGATGCCTCCGGAAGGCTAGCAACCCTTACCTCCTAATCCTCCAGAAGACAACTACTGTAGAGAGGTATAAAATCAATTCGACACTGGAAGTGTTATTGCTCCTTTGTTAGATAACTCAGAAGGCGCTTTGGTCATGGTTGAAAATACCACTACATCTATGTCGGTAACTCCTCTCGAACCACTTTTGGTTCATTTAGACTCCCTTGGGAATGTCATAGACGAAGAGATCCCATGTTTACCGTAGAGGATTTTTACCAAAACATATATGGAATCCACAGAACCAATCTTTGGTGATGAGTATAGGACTCCTGTTCGTTTTAGCACCGCAACAGATACCAATCCCACACCTACTCGTTCTGTATGGAGGACTTCATTGGGATGCAATCTCTATGAACATTTTGAATCCTTTCAACAACCCTTTCAACCTCATGACCCTCCTAGTGAAACAGGACCATCTGGTCAAACCATGAATCACCCAGTCGATTAGGTTGTTAACCCTACTGTTACACCAACACAAGTCCATCCTAATGTTGGACTCATAACCTCTACTCATGTCCAAAGCACTTCATTCTCTACCCCCGTTTCTACAAGATTTTACTCTACAACTCCACATGTTCCACAAGATCCTGTTGGGACATCTCCTCACCCAAGAATGCAGACCCCTACTTGCCAAACACAACCGACTGGAAGGAAACCACCATCCAACGAACCTTCCCCTCCTGGAGGACTACCTTTCCATGGCAGGCCTACCCCTCCCGAGGGGCAACCACATTTTCATGCTCCTCCTATAGGGAAACCTCTGTTTTCCAGTCATACCCCAGT
>JASDQU010100927.1:435271-447117 GCA_032191745.1 Picea mariana | reverse complement strand
TGGAATTTATATTGAAAGCACAAAATTTATTCATTAAACTCCATTCCTCAGACTGGTAACTTTTGAGATGCGGGGAAAGACAGTGTATAGAATCTCTTACCTGTCTAACTACTATTTCAGAGTCGCCAAATACAACCAGGTTTTGAATGTTCATATCCATAGCTTTTCTGAGACCTTGCAGTAAAGCCTCATATTCTACAGTATTGTTAGTACATTCAAATTCTAGTCTACAAGCCATTAATGTCTTTTTACCTGCCGGATCGATAATGATGCAACCTGCTCCATCTCCTTCTTTAGACTTAGAACCGTCGAAATATAGAGAACAAATTTGATTTCCATCGGGCTCATGGGACTGTTGCATAGAAGCTGTTGGTTGCACATATGCTACGATCTGGGACTGTTGTTCTGGATTGATGATAGGTGAAGCCTCGGCCATGAAATTTCCGAAGAAGGTGTCCATCCCTTGGACTTCGGGTGAATCAGTAGAAGGTGTATATGGTTCGTTCGGATCGTTCAAATATGTGACCATGGACTTAAGGTAGCACTCACGATTCACCATGATCTTGTTAGGCTTACCGTTCTCTGGGAGCCATAAGTGAGACTAGTTTGTTGCGAAGTAACTATGTAGTTGCTCCGACCAGTCCCTGCTTAAAAACAGACCATACACTTATGGAATTTCCACAATGATTATATCAATAACCTGATGAACCTTTGGGTTAGATGATAATCTAATCAATACATTTTTTAGTTTTCCTATAACTTTAACATTTGTCCGATCAAGTTGTATAATTTTTAAAGTAGATGGTTCCACCTCAGCGTTAATCTTTTGGCAGACAGACCAAGGCATCACATTGGATGACGCCCCTGAGTCAACCATACAATTATGCACATTTCTGTTGAAAATCTTGAAAGTTAAAAGAAAAGGAGGTACAGTTTTGCGAGTACTAGGAGTAATAGCTTGTGGTTTCTTACTCGCATTTTCTAATGCTACTTTATCTACATTATTTACATTATTTACACTATTCACATTATTTACAGGGACTATAGGAAGGCTTCATTTATCTTGAGGATCAGGATTATTTTTAGTGGAAGTCTTTTGTGGAACTTTGCTTTGCACAACCTTGTTACCACTTGAATTACCATTTTTTCCATTCTCTGAAATATTTTGCAACATTTTTTGTAACAAAAATGGAAACTTCAACAACTCATAAATAGAAATGTTAGCCCTTAATTTTTTAAGATCTTAAACAACATCATAGTCTAAGTTGGGATTCACATTACTCTGTTTAGTCTCTGCTGATTTAGATGGTTTTGGAGGCGAAGTTGTAGTGTTCTCAGTAGAAGGTTTGTTTGTTGTCTTACTCCTAGTATTATAAGGATGTATAGTCTTGAAGTTAGCTTGAAATATGTTGTTCGAGAAGTGTCCAAAGATGTTTGGAGAAGACTCTTCTTCTTGAACTGTTTCCTGTTCAACTACCTCCTGAGGGGTCTTAGGGGGCATCAAGTTATCTTGGGCTTCTAGAATTGTTTGAAGGGCACATTGCAAACTTTCTAGATTTAAGCCTTCGGGGTTTGGATTAGGTCGGTTGGTAGGAAAAGGCTTTTAGAATCGGGGCTTGTAGGGTCCTTTACTCGAAGAAGCTTCTTCAGTCGACCTTTTTAAGTCTATAACTTGATTTGACAGTTTTTGAACAACTTTAGTTAAGTTTTCCAAATCAGGGTTTTCAGGTTGTGTTTTACTTTGAGCAGGTCTGGGGAGAATCTCAATCTTCTTTTTGGAAGAGGAACTAGTTTCAGTTTCCTTGCTAGAAGAGTCCTTAAGACTAAGTATGTCTTTTTCAATCTGGCTGGCCTCCTCAAAGGCCTCTAACAACGTGGCTTTCTTAGATCGTTTAACCCAAATAGCTATAATTTGATGTAAAGCTTTAGTGTAATAAGCTATTATAAGACTCTCAACAGGCATGGAATCTACAGGGATTCGATTTTTAAGTGTTAAGAATATTTGATTAAAGTCTTTAACTTTTTCTTTTGGGTTCATTTTTAAGCTGGAAAGGTCCATGACTAAGACTTTCGGAGGCTTACCGTCTCTGAAATTTTCCAAAAAGCATGACTAAAACTTTTCCCAAGACACGATGGTGTGGGGTTGCTGGGAAAAGTACCATGTAGATGCATTACCCTCGAAAGTATAAGGGAACAACCTACAGACAATGTCTTCATGTTCAACATTGTGGAGTCTAATGGCTAACATAAATTTTTTATTATTATCTTCAGCTATCTGTTTTGAATAAGGATAAAACTTGGGAAGCCATTTCTCCAGGTGCTTAGGTAAAGGGTGATGGGCTCCAGGTACAGCTACAGCATCCTGATCAAGCCAGGGTATAGCAGGGTTGTTCTGATTTGCGATTAGGGTAGTGGTTGTGGAAGACTAAGAAGGTGAATTTCCTTGGTCTGATGAGGAATCTCCTCCAGAAGAAGAAGGAGATGATGGAGGCGGTGAAGGAGGTATCCCAGATCCTCCTGCGGCAGGATTTAAGTTTGGATCTGTAGGATTCACAATGAGGTTAGTGTCACCTAATTGTTCTCTGATATCAGAGAAGTCCAAAGGTTGACCTCATGAATGGTTTGGTTGCCTAAGACAAGCTAAGGCACTATGTGTTTTAATGAGAGATTGACGGACAATCTCCTGAATGTCACCATCTGTAGGATTAGGGGTTGCTGGATCAACTGTGATCTGCGAATCGTTGGTTGAAGTAGTTGTTGTTTGAAGGGGAATATTATCATGTGAATGGCTTCTAGTCACTATAGGTGAGCGATTAGGGGGGGGAGGAGTCTTGCGACCACCTCGTGCCATTAATTATGTTCTAGCCTTCCTTCTAGCGCCATTTGTTGAGGGGCGAAATTGATCGTTCGTCAACTAAGAGAGTGGAACCGGTCCGAGGTTGTCTAATAACCCAATTCGTTTGGGATGAACCAACCTGATGGGTTTAGAGGCTCTGTTAGCTGATCTAAGGTCCTAAGAAAACAAAAATAAAACTAATCTAAACTAACTAATCTAATTAAACTAAATAAAACAAACTAAACTAACTAACAATAAACTAAACTAACTAATCTAAATAAACTAAACTACTCTAACTATTATATATACTACTATACTAACTACTTACTGCAATATAACCAATTTACAAAATGTACAAAATTGACACTTCACAGATTTAAGTAAAACCTGAAAAAATTCATTCGCAATCTGTCCTAAGACAGAGAAAAGTATTTTTTGTTGATTTTATAATTTTAAAAACAAGAAATAAAACAGAAAAACTAACTAAACCAAACACTAATATACTAATTCTACCTATAAATCTAACTAAACTTATATCTAAACTAAACTACTAATAAATACACTAAACAAACAAATGACAAACAGACCTGGAAACACTCTAGATTTGTCCTGTGTATGATGACTTCGAAGCTGGTCGGAGGAAGGAAACTCGCACCGAATAATCCAGAAGCTTCTCGTAAACGATAGCTGCAATGCTCTTTGAGTTGTTTACAGGATAGACAAGACATAAAAAATCATAACAATTATATGATTTATAAATCTCTGCAATTAGGTAAACCTGCTATGCAAAAACTTATGCTTAATAATTCAATTGATGAAGAAGAGAAATCTGTCATTCACAAACTGAATCAAGTAATTGCTATGTTTTTAAATACTGGAAGAAATCAGATATGGATTATATTAAAAAAAACATATCATTTGCAAAAGACTAAGATAGCTAAAGTAGTCATTAACCAAATGCAAATTGATAAAGATAAACATGAAACAAAAGATTGATATTGTAAAAAGCTAAAGATGTAGCAAAACATCAACTTCTGTCTCAGTTTTTATTAAAATTCCATATCCTTGTTCTCCCACGAATGAGGATGCCCCTTATTACAAAAATAATAAGTATTTAAAGGTTTTCCACAGGGTAAAACCTCCCTGTGAAAGTTAAAACTGATTACATGAAATCTGGGAGATATCCCAAAATTGCCTAAACTAGTAAATTAAAATGAAACTAAAACATCCAAATATCCTCTAAACTGCCCATGAAATCCCATGCAATTTTGAATTCACCTGAAATAAGTCAGAAATAGACAAGTTAGAGAGATATTTTATTAATAAAACAATAAAAATCTAATTCTACTAACTTAGCTACAGAATCATCTGATTCTGTAGCTAGTCTAAAATAGGGTATAGAATCATAATTGAAATTAAATCAAATCTTTTAAGAAATTCCATTCAATTGACATTCAATAATTACTTGAGAACGAATCATAAATTGAAACCATTATTCCATTATGAATTCAAACAAGATACACATCATTTAACCGAGTACAGAGATAGCAATACTCTGTTTCGATTATAGTCATGAGTCGGGTAAATGAAATCATATGTAACAGCATCGTAATCATTTCTCAACAAATCAAATCCATCGGTTATGAGATCGTTTTGATATTCAATTGAAAATAAAAGAAATTGGAAACCCATCGTTACACTTGTAAATCAAACAGGATTATCACGATAACTGTATATCAAGCGATTTAGGCTGTGAACGAATTCAAATGATAACTGACACATAACCAAAATCATAATAGGGTCAATCAAACAGGATCTGTTATAAATTTTGATCGTTGATCATTGCACAGCGAGCAAATAAGATCGATCAATTTTGATCACAATCGTTTCAATCAAACGAATCATAACAGTGTTTGACCAATTCATTTCACAAATTTAAATTATAGAGCATCAATTATAATCTGAACTCGACTCATAGGACAAACTTGCTAAATTAGAATAAGAGCGAATCGATTCAACTTAAGATTTTCTCACAGTTGTTACAATTTGGATTCATTCCCGATTCGGGCGCGAATGTTATTTGAGCGTATTGTTTTCATCAAAGAAACAGAGTCATTATCCTTAACTTGAAAACAATCAAAGATAGAACATCACACGACACACCATCGTAACAAGTATCTTCCCGAAAACATTTACCAGTCATAGCATGCCAATGATAATGAAATCGAATCTGAGCAAAATCGTAACAATCAAACTTAATCAAACCGTTTACCAACCATAGCATATGGATCATAACCAAATAAAATCCGAGCATGATTGTGTTCTAAACTAAATATGAAAAATTTCCTATTCAAATCGAATACAAACCAATTCATTTGAAGGCAAACTATTAATTTTGTCACCTAAACAAGGCAAGCCAATCAATCAAATTCAAACGAAGATTACTCAAATCCAATCAAAATCTATTGATTTCTATACTGGGAATGGTCAGATCGTATATCGAATCGAAATTCATTTTTATTCAAAGCAAAGCTATATATAGAATGCACGCAATATAACAGAGCAATTCAAGATGTGAACAGAACTGTTTAAAACTGAATTCAAATCATTATACCAACCTAGCTTATTTACAAAACAAAATGATGTGAAAACCATACCTGTGTAGCGACGAGTCTGCTTGCTTATACCAACTTTGAATTTACAACAGCTATGGCTGATTCCACATTTTTAAATAGGATGGAATCGGTTGTCTTCTGTTTCTTATCCATGGCTTGGAGCTTGGCATTTTGACTGGTTAGGACTGCAATCAGAGCATCCAATGACTGAATCCTTGATTGGAGTATCGGAACATCAATATAATATCGCTCTAAACATGAATTGCATTGATCACAAGGTGACTATGTGGGTTTAGACAGAGCAGGCGAGGGTTTGGACAAATGATCGAGGGTTTCACAAGGCACTTTAATACTCGGGTAGTTAGGGTCATCCTTTATGCAAGGGGGTAGGTTTGATACAAAATCATAGGAGGGTTCGGGACATAAACCTTGCGAGTAGGGGTACTCGCTGGCCACAAAACGCTCAATATCTGAATCAGAATCCTCACTTAGGATGATAGGGTTTGGCTCAACAGGGGGTTTTGGCTTGTTCCTTGCCATCCATGAAATGAGTCGGGCATTCCTTTTCCCTTTAGCATTTGCAGCAAGGTTTGCCTTGAGATTTTTTCTCATAGGCTTTGTAATGGCTTTTGCACTCTTAGTTATAGTGTCGGGTAAGTCGATAGGAGGGTTGGCCGAGGGTTTAGGTAGTAGGAGCTATAAGGGTATAGGCGGTTCAACCTTAGTCTCAGTTACCACAGGTTTATCAACCTGTACAGGGTCGATGTCCTCAAAGCCATTACAGGGGGTGAAAGTCTTCCAACTATCACCCAGCACACTCAAATGATAAACAACGATGAGCTTAATAAGCCCATGATGAAACATGTTGTTGTCAGCCTTGTGCCTCTTAAACTTCTTAGACATTTTATACAAGCTTTGATCAAAATAGAAAGGCACGTTTAGATGATAACCTATGAAAATCATCAGCAGACGCAGGTGGTAAAGGAATACAAGTCCGTATCGACCTTCGCAGGTCAAAAACTGCTTGATTATCATTAATAAATCGTGCCATCATTGTTTAAGCGTAGTTACAGGCATACCTCTATCACAGGAGGTCATTTTGCGCAATTGAAACAACAATGTCCACGACACTTCCTCAACCTTACAATTCTTAAACCAACATTGTCACGAAGTAGGTAGCCCCGTAGCCGAGCTGATGAATTGTTCATCAATCTTTAACTGTACATCACCTACCTTGGCTCGAAAACCATCGAAGGTCATGGAAAACTGTCGTGCTACGCAAAGGTTAAAACCCTTGAAACGTTTCATGAAGGTAATCCATCCACTGTCTGCCAAATCTTGGCGGGCATTGTCAAACATCAATAGGGCTTGGTTGCCATTGGGTTCAATTCGCATGACTGCGGCTATGGAGTCGAATGCATGGTAAGGGAAGGGTTCGAATTCACCAACACACACAGTAACAGAGCTACCCGAACCAACAACAATGAACGAGCCAAAAGGGGTAAGCATAAATGCACGCATGCGAGGGTGGTGGAGTTTGCCATGCATAATATTCATTATCCAAGTACAACCACCAAATTTTCATAGCTGCTCACTCCATAATAATAGTTCAACCATCGAATCRTGCGCCCAAAAATGTATACCAACACTATGCCATAGTGCTTAAAYACACGACGTATAAATCAACACCAAAATCAACTATGCGCCGATGTATTGATTCATATAAACAAAGTTTAATCAAGGTGCYAGAATGATATTGATATAATTGACAAGCCAAAAGTTATAAAAABATKTACATAAGKATTATACCATAAATATATAAAAAAWTTAATCAAACCCCTATGCATTTCATAGAATCAATGATCAGGCAAGTCATATAAAGTGCAAATCCAAATATAAATGTATTGCAAACTCAATGAACCCAGTCATACAATCAATATAAGAATGTCCAATAAGTATAGTTCGAAAGTCCTTCCAGCTATGTAATGATAAACAAAAGGTGAGCACAGTAAGCATATCGATAAGAAGATCATGACAGTTCAGATAGTGATCGAAATGCGACTTCGAAAGAAGAAGTTTTCACGCTTACAGTCGTGAAAACTTAACGAAGACAAATGTGTAAATGTCGCAAGAGTGAAAATGTCGTTTATTGAAAATTGCGACGAAAAGATGATGTTTGCAAGACATAGGTGTAGGCAGCTTACGGGATCATAAAAAAAAATGTGAATTGGATGCAAACAAAACCCTAAAAGGATCTGTACATGCGAAAAATGGGTAAAAACAAACCAAAAAGGTGGACCCTTGTTACAAAGATTCACCTCTAGAATTTTTATCTGAAAAAATCAACCATTTTTCAAGTTGTTAGGACTTTAGGGTTAGGGTAAAGCATTAAATAATAAAATATTCAAATGAAAAGTAATGAAAACTCAATAAAATAGGAAAAATCCTTGATTTCACTATTTCATTTATAACTTCATCTAACCATTGCTCCAAACCCTCTTATTACCTCAATTTTAAACTACGGATTACAGAGAGCATGACTGATCATTCGACGAACCATCTTCATAAAACATGTAATCTTCATTTCCTCCAACTTTCCATGGACTAAATTTGTTTTTCATTGGTTAAAAATAGACTGTTGGGTTGAGTTTTTGGGGGTACACGTGCATGGAGGTCGTCACAGGTGCTCTATATCAGGCCCTGCGACGTTCTAGGATCATCGTAGCGGGCCCTATAGATGGCCTGCGATAACTTCACACTGTGCAGATGCCCTGGACTGTGACGTTCACAACCCCAAAAGTTTTTAAAGATGAAAATGCCAATAAAAATTGTCCAGGGAAGAAGATAATGATGCTAATCTCTCTTTATGGTTCCATTGCAGGTTTTCCACGATCAAAATGTTGGAATGGCATGAGAGAGAGAGAAAAAGGAGGAAGACTACTTTGTCGGGAATGACCCGGGAATGGTGATGGCCCTCCGATAGTGTGGGATGTTGAAATTCTTTAATATTCAGGGTATGAGGGGCCAACTAAGATTACTTTATAACCTAGTTCACATGGGGGATGTGAACAAGCAGAAGTTTCATGTGGGTACTCACACTCTTATGATAGATATTGAGGATATCTACTTCTTAACAAGATTGTCTCGCCGTGGATCCCGAGTAACACTTATAGGTAGCAGAGGTGGTGGTGCACCTATGAACCATTATATCAGTGAACATTGTGTGTCGAGTACTCAGAAACATATTGGTAAAGTCAGTATAAGAGATGTTTGAGACTTGCCTCTAAATACCATCCTCTATACCATCACACGCATGGCAGGGAGTGAAACTCCCCATATGTATCTTCAGATCTATTTTTAGTATGCACTGGAGTGTATGGAGCCCCAAGTTTTCAACTGGTGTGAAGGGGTTCTCAAGAGTATGAAAATATAACTGACCAAGTGTAGAAGTGGTGAGCTAAAACAGTTTGGGTATGGGTCGATTTTAGTATCCTTCTTCCTAGAGAGGTTCCGAGTGTTACGTTTGCAGGTAGAGTGGGTATACCTTCCCCACAAGATCTGAGAATAAAGAGGTGGGTGGACCTCATGGCTCGACACGCAGTTGGTCCTATCGTCAGGTACAACGATATCTTCTTCGACTGGTTGAGAACTCAAATGCTCATGGTCGATGACTATGCATATTTTGGGCTAGACTTCCGTGGAGATCCGGAACTGGCTCTTCCTGAAGGTTCCCAATGGGGAGACATAGCTAAGAATGAAGTTTTGTTTATATCATTTTTCTGTTATTTTTAAGGATATAAAATGTTTTTCATGTTGTTTATCCGAGGACTAATCAAACGTTCTTTGATGATGCAGACATGGGACCTTATCGTTCTCCAGGTTCATCCCCCATACAAATATGAGGGGAGAGAGATCCCATGGCAGGAGTAGTTGCGGTAGACTACGAGACCATAGAGAAGAACTTGGAGGGGCTCACAATGAAAATCCCAAATGGCTCTATAAATGACATTTCGAGGCACTATCAATGCCACACAGTGGGCATGTCTACATCGATCGGTTGACTTCTCCATAGAGTAGCATGGGCAGTCGCATGTTATAGAGAGCAACATCTTTGATGCTCTAGTGTATATGAATCCATGTGCTTCACATTTTTGATATTTTGGTCTTCAGACAAAAAAACTTTTTTGTAAACTTTTATTGTTATATATATATATATATATATATGCGGCTTCTACCGGCTTACTTGTTGTATATAAAAGTGTGATTGGATTTTATAAATGTTTCAAATGTCTGTCTGACACATAATTAGCCAATGCATCTGTTAATGTATTTAGACATCTAGGAATGTGTTGATATTCAATGTAATCAAAATGATGCTCCAAGAGGTGAATTCATAAATATACCCTTAACAAAGTAGGACTTCAGATAGAATAAACGTTACTCAACTCTAGGACTACTAACTGCGAGTCGAGCCGTACAACAAGATGACAGATTCCAAGTGAAGAAACATTGGTCAATAATTCGATGACTACATTGTATTCCATGATATTGTTAGTTGCATGACCAAGGCAAAGACAATGTAGACTAATCAGTTCATCTGTAGGTGCATAGATTTCCCAAGCAACAGATGCTAAGTTTTGAGTACTGTGACTTGCGCCATCAAAAAAGCCAATGTAGGGTAGCAAAGACACCAACATCTGGAAACCAAGCACAACGCAAGGTAAGCAGCTAAAGGTTGAAACCAAACAACGAAAAAGTACACAAAAATATGATACACTAAAAGTATAAGAACTCATGCAAAAATGACTTAAGAATAATACTTCTTTAAGTAAATCCAATTTCTAGGTTCACTCAAAGGGATTCCATCATAATCCACTAACTCATAAGCTCCATTCTCTAACACTCGTTTGACAATATAAGGACCCTGCCACATGGTATCGAATTTACCGACCCTAGCAAATCACGATCTTTCTCATAAAGAAGAACTAGATCACCTTCAAAAAAAAAACGTGGCTTGACATGCTTGTCGTACTGGGCTTTAACATGTTTTTTCTGAGTTTCAATAACTAAGGAGACATCACAACGGGTTTCGTCTAGTTGTATCAAATAAAAAAGACACTCCTCCTCAGCAAAGGTGTTAGGGAGAAGTTCAACGGCTAGTTTCAAAGATGGTATCTCACATTCAATCGACAAAATAGATTTGATACCATAAACTAACTGGAAAGGTGTAAATCTTGTGACAGACTTAATGGATGTTTGATAGGCCCATAATGATGAGAACAACATTATGTGCCAATTTGTCTTATGAATTCCTATCATTCATCGAAGCATAGTAGTGATAACTTTATATATTGCTTCAACCTGGCCATTGGCCTGTGGATAATAGGGGGTTGAGTTTTTATGGCGAAGACCCAACTTTTCAGTAAGTTCAGACATCATAAAATTTAGAAAATGACTACCATGATCAGTAATGATGGCTTGCGGGAAACCAAACCGATAATGATATGATTGAATATGAACAATGCTACAGTTTTCCCGGTGTTATCAAATGTAGGCATTGCCTCGGCCCATTTAGTGAAATAATCCATAGCTACAATGATGTATCAATGCCCCCAGGGTGAGTGAGGGTTATATGTCATGAAGTCAATGGCCCATTTGGTGAATGGACCAACGGAAACTACAAGATGTAAAGGAGTAGGATGAGATCTTATCTTGTTATTATAAGTTTGGCAAGCGTGGCATTTCTGGACGACAATAATAAAATCCTTAAACAAAGAAGGCCAGAAATACCCTACTATTGTAAGAAAATCTCTCTGCAAATAGGTAGACCTCCTCTTGAGAGCTAGACCCTTAACTCTAAGATAGAAGGTGCTTAACATGGACACTAACTTCCTTTTAGACCTGATCAAACTGATGAACAAAAGAGAAGGAGGAAAGCATGTACCTCATGAATGTCATTTGTCCCTGCAAGGTCCAAGATGCGCTTTGATCTTGAGATCCTTGGTAGATCCTGCAAGACAAACAAAATTACAAACAACTTCCTACTCTACTGAGATTAGCTAAAACATAGATCCATCTACTCTAGACAAACTTATATGGAACAAGTACAAGTTTGAAAGAAACAGGCTAAGCATTGATTATATTGATGAGAACAAAGTGTTACTTACAACCATGGATGTAGTGCAACAGCTTCACCAAGATCTCCTTGTCTTAACCCTTTCTTAAACAGTCCACACACAGAATGTTGATGCTCTGAATGACATCTTCCTCATGAGATCATAAGTTAGATGCTTCACAATTCTTTCCATTCCTTTCAATACCACTCATGAGATCATAAGTTTGGTATAATTATCAATCTCCATTCCCCCCTTCCTCCATGGAAATATCTCATTATA
>JASDQU010100927.1:377378-402988 GCA_032191745.1 Picea mariana | reverse complement strand
CAATGTCATGAAGTCAAAACAAGAAGGGGCTGGGATAAAGCAGTTGGAAAAGTTATGTTGACAACCTGCTTAATGGACTTACACCCTGGTGAAAGCTCCCACACATAATCGTGGGTATACCCTCCAAGGAGCCCGAGTGAGTTTGTCCAACGTCGATTCCAGGTACCTTGAAGACTTTCCCCTCCACAGTCACCTCATATAAGACCCTAAAGAGATAGGTTACTAAGGTTACCAATTACGACAATGATGCTTGGGGAAATAGTCGACAGTCTGATCCACATGCAAAGGCAGGGTATCTAGCCTGAAATCAACTCAAGAGGATCCCACACATAATCATGGGTATACCCTTAAGTGACCCCCAATAATGCACACAATCTCTACACCAAGACCAACAAAGCAAGGTGAGCAACTCTGCTAGTCTTAATGCGGCCTCAGGTTTGACCCTTGTGTGAGAAGGGATTCCTAGGACAAAATGTAGCAATTGGATTTGAACTCTCCCTATCACAAGATATTGTTGTGTGTTTTTATGCTTTGGAGAGTGTGCCTTACAACCTTTTCCAAAGTGCTATCCTAGCTAATGTTGGTGAAGAGATTTTTTAGAAAATAAAAGTTACTAATAAATTTTAAATTACGTTGTGTTTTAGAGGCTATTGTTTACTCAAAAGGGAGATGAAAATGAAATTGTTGATGTTGTGACCTTGACCCAATAAAATGAAAAAAGAGATGAATGTGCAATATTTCAGTTCAATGAACTCTAATTACAGTAGGGAGAAGGTATTCTTTTGAATTACAAAAAGCTACGAATTGCAATTTCTTAATTTCAAATGAATACAATTCCAAATAACCATAAACTACTAAATTTTCCAATTCTTCTCTTTAACGAATATTTCGAATGTAAAAAAAAAAAATTCTTATGAAATATTATTGAAAAGAATCAATGAATTCAGTTCCTCCTTTTCAAAACAAAATCAGAGGTGTAATGATGAAAGGAAAATGTAATCCAAGAAATTCAGGACATTCTCAACACAATTCCCAAATCAAATTTGTAATATAGATAAAAATGAAAAAGACAAGAAAACATTTTGTCATATGAAACAAAAAAGTGTTTCTCAATCAACCAACAATATGGAAAGTAAAATCAATCCAAAACGTGAAACAAACCAAAGACCCTTTGTCAAACAAGCACCCAGATCAAGATCTGAGAGTATATCCTTGTGACAACGATCAAAACAAAAAACTTGCAAAATGTAAAGAAAGACTTTCAGTCACTGAAAACCAATCAAGAGAAATCTTTAAACTCATATATCAATCAAACATGGGCATTAGAAGTTCACCCCATGCAACTAAGGAAAATCTGGGTGAAAAAATACAAATTGACTCACTCCAACAAATCCTATAGGAGTTGTCACAGGCTAGGTGTGGGACACAGTGCGACGAGCTAAGGTCATCGCAGGCTACCAGCAGAGCACAGTGCGACATCGTCGCACTGGATTGGACAAGCAAGGTGTGACGACTAAGGGTCATCACAGAATGACAATGTGTTACAGTGTGACGATCTCTGTAAATGAGGGAAAAAATGGAGAAAAGACAAAAAATCTAATTGAACCTTCAGACCCAGGGAGTCCACATGGATCACTTACAGACTTAGAGTATGAAATTTATCAGAAGAAGGAAGGATAAAGAAAAATGGGAAGAAAAAAATTAAAAGGAATTCGTATCCCCAATATGGTCGCCAATTTTTTTATGGGATTAATCGGTAAATGTGGACATAAACATATCTCCCTATATCCATCTAGATCTATAACAAAACATAACATAATATGATGCTTTCCCTAAGCTTTAACTATTGAGTTTATAAGTTAACAAGAGATGGAAAACATATTGTTTAAATGTCGTTTCCTCTTGCCATTACCATCCTAGATCCACTCCGGTGCTCCTGTGATATTGAATCTGCAAGGTAACACAAACCAACCAAAGTGAAAGAAATAGAATGAACTCAACAAGAATCTATGTATGTGATCAAGGAATCATACAATAAAACAAGACAAGTTTTATGGGAAAGAAACATATCATTGTATCATATTAAAATGAAAGTGGATATTACAACCAAAGCCTTGATGTCATAAGGTCCCCTTTCGATGACCCTTTTCTCCAACACACACACTTGCTCCAACTTGAATGAATAAGATCCACAATGACTTGATGAACTGAAATGAGGCTCTCAAGAATGAACTAATGCAGAATTATCCATACAATTCTTAGCCTATACCACTTTAGTCTTTTCCATAAGATATCCCTCTTTATATAATGTGAAAGAGAGATGGTTGAGGAGATTAGGATGATACCACCAAATTAGAGAAGAGAGTAAGATCCAAATTGTTTGGAGGCCACCTCATATTCTAGAATATCCCCTTCTAGAACATTCGTGAAACTTGAACTTTTCTTAGTCTTTTGGCATCGTCACACCCTAGGTATAATGCAGCCTATGGAGATGTCACAGCCTAGCTTCATAGCAGAGGTTGAAGATCAGGCATCACCACACCCTATGTATAATGCAGCCTACAACGACCTTCTTTAATAGGGTTTTTGAGAAGAGAAATCCAGTCACTTTCCTCGTGGAGAAAGGCTCTTTTTGGGAACATGAATAGATGTAGTCAATGGATCACTGGGGTGACCAAAATAATGTGTATCACACCTGGATGTCAAGCCGCGCTTATATAGTTGATCCTTTACATGGATTGATGTGATTTCTCGTACCACCTCTCCATATCTTTGCACGTCGCAAGTGCCATGAGGGTGTCTTCTTGAAGCTCGTCTATCCTTGCAGTGAATAGGTGTCGTTCATCTGTAAATTTGATGTAGGCCTCCTGGAATTCACTTCCTAAGAACACAACGACCTATGTGGTGTCCTGGTAATATTTCTCCAAGTGGCACAAATGTTCCAATTCCTTCAGAGCAACAACCAGCTCCTCTTCATCCATTTTCTCTCTGTCCAGGGTGGCATCTATGATTTCCATCCCTGCGCCAATAAGTTCGGATGTCTTGGCATGATCTGTGTTGATTAGTTTTTCCTCCATGGTGATGAGGATGGAGCAATCTAGAGTTATCCTTCTCTTCTTGGTGGTTCTCTACACGATATATTTCCTTTTTCGGTCATACGTGATGGCATGTATGTCAGCGACTTCATCCACGGGTTTATGGATTTGTTGATCACATGAGGTGAGAATATTTCTCAGGCTCCTGATAGTGTATATTTGTTCAAGAATAGGTTCTTGAACCTCCTCTATGTGTTTCAAAGGTCTGGCCTCTATTTTTTCCTTATCGGAAGGTTGAGTACTGGTTGAAATTGAAGCATCAAGGGTAGGCTCGGTACTTACTTGATAATCGATCGTTGGGATGTCGATTTCCTGCTGTGGAGCTTCTTCCTTTTGTTTTCCCGATCCTGGATCATCTCTCAGACTATTTTCTTGGGTCTTTGGTGTATCAGGAAGCTCAGTGTCTAATACAATTTTGACCTCTTGTTCATCTTATGGAAGGCCTCGAATTTGAGCATCGACAGATGGGGAAGATGCCTTCTTTGGATCCTTTTCCTTCGTGATTGGTACAGGAGTCACCAGAAACACCTCTAGGCTTTCTTCATCATCATAGATGTTTATCAATTCATGGAGGGAGTTTGGTGTGCTTGTTATCCCTGATGTTCTTACNTCTCTGGCTAAGCTGAAATGTCTTCCAACAATCCGACCTGTGGTGTTGTAACTTCAGGGTCATCTGGCCCGTCGATTTCATCAAGTTGTATTAGCTTAGGGCCACTTGGACCTGCCCATTTTTCATCTGGATTTTCGGCAGGGGCCCCTATCATTCCTATGAGGTTCACGTCATCTTGCAGCTGATCAATTACTTGTTGTGCCTATTCTATCATGATAAATCCCCTTTCCTATGTGTCATGTGTCATAGGGAATCCTCTATCCTGCACCGGGGCCACTAAGGGAACCTTTGTTGCTTCTGTTGCTATCATTTCTTCCCTGGCTCTGAGGGCTTCTTGAGCCAATTTCTCTAATGTCATCGCTTATTCATCCAGGCTCATGGCCCTAGACCTAGTCATTTTTGGGTCGACCATCCTTGCCACCACCTCGTCCCAGTATTAGGCATTTTTTGTGAAGACTTCATCTTCAAATTTTTCATGGGCATACGACCAACAATATGACACTTTCAAAGCATGTTTTAAAACCAAGCCCTTTGGATCATGCTTGTGGAATCGGCCTGTCTATAATCTGAACTCTAGTTGGCTCAACTCTTCTTGTTTGGCTTCAGCGGTTTCCTTCACCAAGTAGAAACCTACATGGAAACCATAAGGTATGAACGCACGCTTCTTGTCCTTGACCAGAATGGCGTTTTAGCCTTGCAGGATGGTCTGGTAGCATATCTCTCCCACTAAAAGCGGATTAGGGACATGCATTGGTAGGAGATGTGGTGCTTTGATGGCCCCAAACACCCTGATGTAGGTATCACACTCTTCCAAGTACCAGTGGCCTACCTTTGATATCATCTTTTTAGCTGCAGCCGATAGTCTCGGACATTCTTTCTTAAAAAGAATGAAATAAATTTTTGCGATGAATTCATCGCATATCAGAGAGTAAGACTTCTTGTACCTGTTCTCCCATAGGATGCTGAAATATACATGGACCGGGAGCTCTGTGACATGCCATCTTAGATTCATGCCAGCGAAAATGTTTGTGGCACACATGACATCAAGAAAATATGAAGCCATGTATAAGGCTGATGTCTCTCCTTCCTTCGACGTCTGAGCCTATTGTATGCAGATGCTTAGAAATGATCGCTCCCCAGTTGGAGTTGCTCTTGGAAATTGCCACTGTGTAAGCTAAGGGCATCCATGCCTCTAAAAATATGGAGCAATCCTTCTCTCCATATAATCGGCAGATGAGAACCATCAAGTAGATGTATGGCTCCCTTAAGTTGGCCATTTGATACCACTCGATGATCCGGTTGGTGTATTTCTTGTCTTCCCTCCACCATGAGGCCACCACCCAGCTGGTGTCATGGCGCTCATAGAACTTAACGACGAAATCTGTATTCTGTCGCTCCTCGGGGTCTCGGAGTTTTTAGTATTTCTGGACCTCTACCGGAAGGAGCACCCCAACACATCCACCATTGTTATCATCAATTAAGCATTTTTGTGTGTCTGTGTGGTCGATGAGCCACTTCAAAACTTCTGTTGTTCCTGAGTCTGTACTTAAGGATAAAAAGTACAGTGTCAAGGCATCCGAAAGTAGGTGAAGGATAAGTAAGAGGGTAATGTCAACCTTCGGTGTAGGAAACTAGGGAAGATTTCTATGTTCGCGTCGTCTAGCTTCCAACTGTTCCTGAGTAGTTATATCTTGTTCAATGGTTGCCCATGAACGTTCAAGATCCTCCCGGTTATTAGCAGTTTTAAGGATTATGTCAAAAAGGTTTAAAGAAATATGTGTTTGATAAGATAGTCCGGGTTCGATATTAGGTTGTGTTGTTGTAGGGACAGTCATGGAGGAACAGTAAGAGTAGAAAAGGATTGAAAGAGATATTGAATGATGTCTCGATTTGGTCGAAATAAAATAGAAATTTTTACGTTTTTTGGAATAAAAATAGATATGCAAATGGAAGGCTCTTTCCTGTAACTGTATTATATTTTAATATAAAGGGGTGAGGTGGGAGAAAAACATTTAGCTGCATATAACGCAAGGTTCCTGTCAAAGAGAAAACTCACATATAAACAGAAGAGGAAATTAGTAAGAAAATAATTGACATAGCAAAGAAATATATGTAGAATTCTGAAAATGCAGATTGGTCTTACACCCGCTGATAGCTGGTGCAGAGGAAAGACAATAAACAAATACAGAAAACCAAAACCCTTTTGTTATAGTAGTGGTCGTACTAAAGTATAACAAAGCACATCAATTATGAATAACGGAATGAAATGAAACATGAAATACAAAGAAACAAACTTGTAACACAATCTTGATAGAATTGAGAATCTCCAGATTTGCTTATACTAACTTCTCAAATGCAAAAACTCTATTACAATCGACACCAAAAAGGTCCATCCCTGTTTATTTTTTTCTGTGATATATTTATACAATTTTACAGATCAGTTAGAATCTCAACGGTTATACAAATTCGGTTACAACCGAGAGGAGCGAAATCGCTCTCTTTCTCCTATTCTATTTTCACTTGGTGCCAGGTGCTCGTCTTTGTGCGAATTCGGCGCAAGCAGTACATTTTTCCACAAACTGATATACGAGCTGTGAAGGTTTCGCCTGACAGCTGGCCTCTTTGAAATAACATTCTCGGGCTAACTGCTGCAGCTTGTCCCCCATTTGTGCATCGACGATGTCGAGGGCACTTAGTTGCGCGCTGGGTTTGATCAAGTGTTTATCAATTTTGGTCATGTCTACCGTATCCATCTGGGAGATGTTGGCCGAATCTCTCTCATCTTTTTCCTTCAGATCGAGTGAGATCTGCTCTGCGTTTAATTGCATCAATACTTCTGCATCGCCTCAGCTGTCAATATACAACAACTCGCCATCTATTGAATTAAAATCTTCTTCTAAAGAGTTGATTACCTTTTGAACTTGTTCCTTCCCCAGGGCAATGTTATGTTCCCAATCTTTCAATAAAATATTGCCTCTGGTTTGTTCANATTTCCTTCAGATCGAGTGAGATCTGCTCTGCGTTTAATTGCATAAATACTTCTGCATCGCCTCAGCTGTCAATATACAACAACTCGCCATCTATTGAATTAAAATCTTCTTCTAAAGAGTTGATTACCTTTTGAACTTGTTCCTTCCCCAGGGCAATGTTATGTTCCCAATCTTTCAATAAAATATTGCCTCTGGTTTGTTCATGGATGGCAAGCCTAGGAGCGCCTGCCGAAAACCTATTGTTTGTAGTGATTACCGCATCCTGGAAAGCAACCCAAGCCACTTCGACCTCCCTTTCCCTGGCAGCCAGGTTCTTGGACACTTGATTTACTAACAGGCAGTTTTCCCGGATCTCTCCTATCCTGGCAAGCAAATTCTGCTGTGCCGAAAAGACTTTTCTCCGAATCTCGATGGCTAGGGATTTAAATATGTCAATGTTTATTTCTCTACTCTTGGCGATTTCTGCTCGAACCTGCAACTGCTCAATCAGATTTCTCTGTTGGCCCGCTTGCGCTCTACCATCTCGGACCACCGACTGTGCTTGCTCAAGCTTGGTCTTGAGCATTTCTATTTCTTTTTTGTCAGCCATTCTAGCCTGTTCTATCTCCACGCTGGCCTGACCTTTAGCATATTCTGTGGCAGTAGCCAATCTAGCCTCGAGGGTCCTGATTAGGCGATTTTTCCTTTTTAATTGGTTATTCATAAGCCCAACTGAGAATTGATTTGCTGAAGCATATGCCCCCAGCGTTCCCACGATTTCAGTGGCGAGTTGGTCACTTTTCTTATTTTTTCCATCAGTCATGATTTTATATTTTTTCACAGTGGACTCTCCTTCTTGATAGAACTCTTTTTTCACTACTGCTCATTTGGAGGGAGTTCCTATGCTCTAATGGGTCTCAGTTCTTTGTTAAATATCCATCCCTCGCCGACATTTCCCTGTGCCGACTGCAAGGGTGTGACCGAGGTGATGGGCTCTCCTACTTGTTTCGCCAATTCTTTGGGAGTACCGACGGGGTTTTGCTCCTTTGGAATATCCAGAGTCTCAGTTTCAGTCTCCGATTTCTATTCCCTTGATGGGCCTGGAGTTTTTACTTCTGCCTCTAAACTCTGTTCCCTGGGTGGGTCCGTAGTCTCTGTCTCTTTTTCTGCTTCGGGACTTTTCATTTGCTCCCCTTCCTGGTGTTTTTCGGGGTTAGACATTGGGTCCTCAAAACCTTCGGCATCCTTCTGTTTTTTCTCGGAAATACCCAAACCTACCAACACAGCGGGAAGGCTTCTTCGTCTATGTTCTTGGAACTTTAATACAAATGTTGTGTCTTCGGGTGCTAATGATTGGATCCGGGCTAGCACTTCTTCATACGATCTCACCCCTTGGAAAACGTCATCCGAGGGTGAATTTTCATGCTCAAATCTCTTAAGCCCGCAATGAGTCAAATGGCTGCTTACAACTCTCTGTGGATCATGTTTTTTAACTTCGATGGAGACCAGACTTAGGTTCTCCAGGGCAGTAGCCTCGGCTTTGGCATGCCCGAAATCTAATAAAGAATAGGAATTCAACTGAATAGGGAAAAAAGGCCATACCTTCTTGGAGTAACCCTTGATTTCCTTGCTTATGCCTCCAATTACCGTTTACCAGGAAACTTCTCGACAAGCCAGCTTGTTGGGGATGAACAAGGGCAACGCATGAGGGGGAAAAGAAGATCCAAAAACTCGGAAATATGAAAAATCTGCCTCCACATACCAATCTGCTATGCTGCTCAGACCTGTTGCAATACTGTCCGAGACGTGAGGTGGTGGGTGTCCAAAAATGGCGATATGCATGGGCACCATCACCCAATTAAAAACCTCATATATGAACTTTCCTGCTTTGTTCTCCCATAGTTTGTCATGATACTCGTGCACAGGTTTTTCTTGAGCTGGATTCCAAGCCCAGTTCATCAAGGGGAATGGTGTCATGGAACATACCATGTCCATGATATATGCTGACATGAAGAACGAAGACGGTTTACCACTTGACTTCTGCTCCCGATACTTTGTGACCCTGACCTGTGACTTCTACATTCGCCTTCGCTGCTTTCCGTGGAGCCATAACTGAAACTTGTGTTTTCGCCCTTCTATGATAGACCTGTGTATACATGCAGAAATTAGTTCACTCAGAAAATGACGAGCTCTGTGCGCTTTGAAAAATGCATAATGAAACGTAGCTCTTGCATATATTTGAAAAAACGGTACCTTTCCAAAACAAGCCTGTCAATTCGAAATTAGAAATAAATTTATGCCGTAAAAATCCGATCTTACACAGAGATTCACCTTATCCTCTCATTAATATCACAAATTTTGGCGGTTTGACAGTCAGTCGGAGTATGGAGAGAAAATAGCTACCTCGGGAAACATGCAAGCCTCAATGCGCGGGACATATCTTTATTTTAAATTATCAAAACTTAGCAACGTTAATAACTTTCTCGCTTTTCGCTGCATCGTGGATTTCCTTTTAAATTTTTGAGTCTTCAACTCGCGATACTGCAAGGACCGATTTTGGCTTAATTAACAGTAATCATTATTTGGAGTATTATTAATTTTATAATCTTTTTATTCACCATATTGCGCCTCGGAACTTCGAAGACAATTTTCTGGGAGATTAGTATGCCGAGTCGCGAAACTGTGAGATGGCGATAATTAAGACTCAATTAAGGGGAGGAAAATATTAGATTAGGTGATTAATTAATCAAGTTATAATTATGTCACGACTTCGTGAGTCGGGGTTTTAGACGACGTAACTTTCTAAAAGATAATGCCGAGTGGCGAGATGCCGAGAACAGATTTAACCAAGGTTAGTCTTTTTGCCTTTAATCCTTGACCAGGGTTAGCCCGAAAGAACCTTGTGTTCTCGGCTCTCGGAGCTGTAAAAGTAAAAATTCGAACTTAGCGAGCACCGAGGTGCGAAACCCCGACGACGCCCAATCACTGAGTTAAAGTTTTTACCCTGGTTATGGTCTTGAGTGATCGAAAATTTAAAACAACTTCGCCACTTCGTGACTCGGGACTTGTGAATTCATGATTTATATGATCCGACCTGTGAGATCCCGAAGTAAAACAAAGAGAGCAACATTTTAAGAAAATAGATGTGTTTCGAGAGTGAAAAAGAATCGCTGCTTACGTGACAAGGTTGCAGAGTTTCAAGATCTCAGGAGGAAAAGGAAAATTAACTTTAGATTTCAAGTATCAGAAATTGAAAACTATGCAAGGTAAAAATAAAACAAGGGCAGCTCCAACAACTTCAATGTAAGGAAAAAAAGGGGTTCTTCTCGCAACCATATGTAGGTACGACCGTCGGATGTTCAGGAACACCTCGTCGTCGAGTTCTCTTACATATAGGTCACTATGTGGGATATATTTCGGGTATTCCTCCCCACTGATCTTTTTAAAGAGCTCTCCCCAATGTGGGAGTGTCACCTTGGTCCTTGTGCTTAACTCTATATCTCCAAAGGATGGAGGATGAATAAATACATTCTTTGTTTCTTTTTTGATGACAGGTTCCGGTCTCAAAGTGTATTCCAATTGTTTTGCGACCCCTGGAGAGGAGCCTTCACCTAAATATGGTTCTTTCATCTTTGACACCCTCAGCGATCATCTAGTTGTTGGATTTCTTGGAGGTATTGTTCCTGTAATCAAAATAAACCTTCAGAGACTATGTAAAGAACAAAATCAAATAAGCAACATATAATTTGTAGCCATGTAAAATTTACAGACTTGGATACGTACCTGTGAAGCTTGCTAAAATCTAGTTATTTTGATACTCACGAGATCTCTGCAGCCTTCGAGTTACTCATCTCTCTTCTCTGGATGCTCTGAATTTCCTTACGCTCAGAATGATTTCATTTACAATGGCTCAAGAGAATTTAAACCAGGGAAGAACGTACCATGTTGCATCAGCCATTCAATTTGGGTGATGAGTTAAATTTAAACAAATATGTCACCGAATCTCTACAACTTAAATTCATCAAGGGTTGACGGTGGAGGCACGGGGGTGATATGGTATATCGGTGATTTTAAATGGCCATTGTTGGACCTTGACCAAGTTTTGGAGAGCCTTGGTCATTGATTGACCGTTTTTGGGACTTCGACAGGCTGGTCGAAGGCGAAGCACAAGGCGAAGAGGAGATCGCGGGATATTGGCCCCTTTTTAGGGCATTTTTGGGTTTAGGGTTTATATAATGGGTATGAATATGTTGGTCCATGGGTTTACCCATGTTTAGGCCCTTTTGTAATGTATAAATAGAAATCTAGGCAATGTAAGAAAGAGGCAGATGTAATCTAACTGTGATATTATGCTAAGTGCAAGTAGTCAGATCTATGTGATCGAGCTAGCTTTGTGCATACTGTGTGTTGAGAGTTTACAGGGCTGAGTGAAAGTAATTGTAATAATGGCTCTATTCTTGAACTTAGCTCGGGGAAGCAAGATCTGGCAAGGTGCGCACAGATCTCATGTCCTATGCAGAGTTAGTTTGTGGCTTTGTGCATGTAAGGAGATTGACAGAAGATAATAAAGAAGAAGAAGAGTTGGTGGACATAGCCCCACACTGGGGTGAACCACGTATATCTTGTGTTGTGATTGATTTGTGCTTATGGTTGTTATGTGATTATTGTGATTTATTCTTAGTGTAGTGATATATGTTAGATGCATTGGATATAATAGTAGCTTAATGCTTAGTGATGTGAATGAATGCTAGATCTGATCTATTTATATATGCTAAGTGCTTGGGTGTGTTAGATCTTGTTGGATATTGTGTTGTTCTGTAATTAGGGTTTCAACCTACGATGTGAATGAGGGTTAAATACTGATGAATGTTAATTGCTAAGTGCTCTGGTAAGTGTTGTAATCACAGATCTGTGTCCCAGCTAGGTTGTAGACACTTGATTCCTGCAACCACCCCTACCTCTACCTCGGGTGAGACTTCATCTGCTTCGCAGGTGATGCTGAAAGGGCTGGTAGTTAGGGTTTTTTTGGTGTGTTGTTGAAGCATTGAACCCTGGTTCTGCCCCTGTGCCAATAAATGGTTCTGTTGCTGGGACCTGAAACTGTGATTGCTAAGAATTGAAGAAAAAAGAAAGCTATGTGCATAGATCCGTTGTTGTAGTGCACAATATTCTACTTGTCTTGTGAATCTCTGTGCTAAGAAGGGAATTCTGATCTGAATAAAAGAGGTAATATCTTAAAGCTCTGTGCTCTGAGAAAGGTAAGATAAGTGAAGAAAAAAAAAATCGAAGGAATGAATCTAGGAATGCTTGATAGATTTTTTCCTAGTCTTAAAACTAGGGCACAATGAGAAGAAAGAAGATTTGATATGAGTAAATCTGATATGAGTAGATCTGATAGAAGTAATGAAAGATATGTTATTCCTATGCATAGAAAGAATTTTTGGAATAACAAATGGATGCAGGATCCTAGAAATATTTTTTTGCAAGTTAGTTACTATGATCCCAGTGCATAGTACATAAAAGGTTGGGGATCATTTAAAAGAAAGAGAGGATTAACTCTTTGTTATAGTTACAGAAGACTAGGACATATTGCTAAGGAATTCCCTGGTAGAGGTCCTAGTTGTCTTTGCTTTAAAGCTATGGACCATGAAGTTTTGGATTGCCCTATAATGATTGCTAAAGTTGAAAATATGAATATGAGACAAGAAAACCATGAGAAAGGCCAAGAAACTAAGGATATTATAGAACCCCAGAAAGAATCAGACACTGTATTATTACAGATGAAAGAAACCCTGAATGATCACAGAGACATCAACTTATCAGAGATCTTAAGAGAGAAGGAGTGCATAGAAACAAGAATAGGAGACTTCGACATAGACTGTGTTCTAGATGAGGAAACACAGGTGAATATTATGATAGAAAGAACTTGGGAAATTTTGGGAAATCTTGCTATGATTCCTTCATTGGGAGGAATAGGATTGTTTAAAGGAAAATTGATAAGCCTATGTGGAAGACTTACCCAGATACCTATGACTGCTCATGGTACTTCGACAGAGGAAGAATTTGAGGTCGTTAAGTTTGTTGAGAACAATGCCCCATTTTCTATTTTGCTAGGAAAAACTTGGATTGAGAAAGATCAGATACGAAGGAAACAAGAAGCGGAAGATCTAGAACAAAAAAAGCAAGAAATAAGATATTTTATGGCTAGGAGAATAGCACACTTACTAGAAGAACAAGAGGACAAGTCGAAGCTACTAAGGACCATAGATTTGGATGTCAAAGTTGAAGGAACATAGGAAGACTTGAAACACATGTCCATGCAAAAGAGTAGAGCACCTACTCCAAAAAGAAAATAAGTATTACCCTTGAATGACCCGAAGCAGTGCGAAGTTACTATGCTAAGAAAAGATAAGAATAAAAGTGGAAAGAGGAACCCAGTGACTCAAATCATAGGGAAGAAATCCAGAAAGATCAGCAAGAAGAAAGCAAAGTTAGAAAAATTGCAGGATGTTCCAGAGAGGACTTGCAGAAGGAAGGTTTACAGAACATGAAATTTGTTGGGATAGAAGAACAACAAATATTGGAACTTCGCCATGGCGAAGCAATATGACCGTTGGAGGCATCCCGATCGTTAGACCGACGCTCCATAATGTCTAGAAATGAAGTTATGGCCAGAAAGATCACCATTAGACCGTTGGGACCACACCATAATGGATGGAATTGCATTGATTAAGGCATTCCTACCCATTGGAAGAATCTGTTACGATGCTAGTTATTTATCCCGTCGAGCATTGCACCGAGAACACTTTTGCAAACAATGATTATTTGAGCCCATAGAGAACTAGTTTCTTTCGTGTTGTGCCTATTGATACCTTGCCACCCATTATGTTACATTGAGTATTTGATCACCGACATGATATCGAGCGTGTATGTCGGATGACTTCAGCACAGTAGAGAAACCCATCAAAGAGATCCTCATAGATATCATGGCTGAGAAGGTCATGTCCACAAGAGTCCAAGCCTCGTCAACAAGAGGAGTGTAAGAATCCCCATCGACTGCTCATGGATCTGGACCATCCCGAGCTACGACATAGAAATGAACCAAGCATCGTGATAACTTAGAGAATGTGAAGCTCATCCCATCTATCCTGCCCAACTATATCCTTCCTCTGGCTAGAGTGGTTAGTCATGATAGTGTCCTGAGGGACTTTGACTACACCTTAATCATCGTATACCTTCTGAAGGGGGTATGCGCAGATGGACCACAGCTAGGACAAATTATGACGTTGAAGATCAGTGACTTCAACTTGGGAGATCGCAAGAACCATGGAATGCTCACACCACATAAGTATTTGACCAAGACCAAGGGGAAGAAGCCGAAGATCATCCCCCAACCATGGACCATGGACATCACGAGGTCCATTATTCTTAACATAATGAAGATACCCCACTTTGGAAGGCATCAGGAGGTTAATGCGTGTGTTAAAATCCTACTGTCTTGATTCCATGGCGGTTATCTGTGGCTAGAAAGACGCATCACCATAGATCCAACATTGATCCATTGGATCACCATATTGAGCATGCAAGGACCATACCCACAAGACTTTTATCCAGGGCTTTTCCAGGGAAGGCTGCAGATCACGCCCTGGTGCAGAAAATTAAAGACACCTATGGCGATGTGGAGAAGGGGAAGTGAGGCTACAAGGTAGCCTCCATCCAAAATGGCATAGTGTTCCTAGCCTGCCAGTTGATCGTTGGTAAGCTAGTAATAAATAATAGACCCACGTAGGTCACATGGTTTGTTATTGACCTCGCGGGAAAGTGCATTGAAGGAATATAGATGAAATAGGAAAACTACCTCGTCAACCAGTTAGAGAAAGACTGTCACGAAGCTCAGGATCAAGGGTATGAGTTTCATTTTAGTTTTCTATTGATCCTCATCATCATCATTGCTTGGGAGATACTAGAAGGTGAGACCTTCCCTGAGATTGAGCCGTCTGAGCCCTTAGCTGTGAAGTTCACTACGCTTTGGTATTTGAGAAACATGGGTAAGAAATTGTAGTCAAATGAGGTGTTCCACACCTATTACCTGTAGTTTAAGAGGGCTATTGAGTCTTTCCCTTGTATGACGTCGAACACCTTGCACAGGTTTAGACCATTTGTGAAGTTCTGCGCAGATAGGCATTTTTTTTATATCACTACACGTGTAGACAAAATAAAAGAAGAGCTCCAGTCTTATTATAAGCTTACAGAGGAGGACATGGAAGAAATAACTAAGGAATGGCCTACAAAGTTCCTTATACAAGATGACCAGGAAGAACTATCTGACCCCGACCTCATCGGAATTCGTGTAGTTACTTGCAAAGAATATGATGCACCCAGCAATAGTATAAGGAAGAAGAAGGAAGAGGTACAGGAGCTGAACAGTGTATCATAAGAGACTACTTTAGACTCACCTGGAGGAAGAGGAGGTGACGAAGTAGACAAAGGAGAGGAAAAAGGAGAAGAAGACAAGTAGAAGCAAAACGAAGTAACACCGCATAGGGATCCTCTTGATGAAGCTGAGACCTCCAAGAAAAGAAAGGTTTCCCCCATGAAACCTACATCGTGGAAGAAGTCAAAAGCTAGTAAACCTCAGATGCAGATTGTACTCATGATGGATGACATAGATTTCATCATCATCGTTGTATCAGATACCTCCGAAGATATTTTACAGCACAACGAAGCCAAGCAAGAAACCATGTATGACCAGATCTAAGTCGAATTGAAAGGGGTACAGCAAGCCCTCTACTCTAGCCACGCGGTATCCGCTGGGCCATCGTCATTAGAAGAAATAGAGTTGGGAGATGAGCCTACCCAGCTACATATAATAATAGATGCGACCGAAGCTCACCTTCGTCGTGTCTATGAGGAAAAAGAGAAGGCCACAGAAGCACTAAATAAATCACAAGAGGAATCAATAGAGAAATGCCGAGTTGCACAGCAAGAAAAAGATGACCTCCAAGCCAAGTTTGTAGAGGATAGAGCGTAGATCCAAAAGGAGAAAGAATAGTTGCTAGCAGAGTAGATTGGAGTGAAAGAATCATTCACTAGATCACTTCACTCTATGATGGGATTAGAGCATATGGAAGAAGACCTAGTAGAGGATCAAGTGGCAAAGCTTGTTGAAGCCATTCAACGGCTCCAACAGAGAGTAGCATAACTAGAGTTACAAGCAGTACCTACCACTCCACAGGAAGTGTGAGGCCAAAGAGAAGAAAATTCCTAGAGCGCAGTCCAGAGAATCAAGGCATTGGCCTTGGAATGTAAACAACTCATTAGTCGAAGCACACAGACTTATGAGTGTCTTGCAGAGGATCCTGAACTAAGGAAACTGGAGTCACAACACTAGGAGGCAAAGTAGCAAGCAACATTAGTACAAGCACAGTTGAAGCCTCTGTCAGCGGTTGAAAGGATGAAAACTTCCCAAGAATAGTGCATGGTTCAGCAACAGGACCATGCCATTCAGAGTAAATTCGTGGAAGTGACTCAGCGAATCCAGCCTGTGCAGGATGAATCTTTCACACTTTTTGAGGAAATTAAAGGACAAGGTGAAGAAATAGAACAAGTGGTCACCATAGTAGAACAACACTTGTAAGGACTTGTGACAGAAAAGATTATTCAGGAGGTCACCGAGAAGGAGGCTCTGGTGAAGTAACAGGTTGAGGTAGCTCGAGCTAAGCTCGATGCCTTTGAGGCAGAGTTACCCAGATCATAGTGACTTGGGATGAGTCATAGGTCAGTGTTGGGGACCTGTTGGCCCTTGAACAATTTTTGGAGAGCCTTGGTCACTGATTGACCATTTTGGGACTTCGACGGGCTGGTCGAAGGCAGAGCACAAGGCGAAGTGGAGATCGTTGGATATCGGCCCCTTTTTAGGGAATTTTTGGGTTTAGGGTTTATATAACGAGTATGGGGATGTATGGGTTTACCCATGTTTAGGCCATTTTGTAATGTATTAATAGAAAGCTAGGCGATGTAAGAAAGATGCATATGTAAGCTAAGTGTGATTTTGTGATAAGTGCAAGTAGTCAGATCTATGTGATCGATCTAGCTCTGTGCATACCGTGTGTTGAGAACTTGCAGGGATGAGTGAAAGTAATTGTAAGAATGACTCTATGCTTGAACCTAACTCAGGGAAGGAGGATATGGCGAGGTGCACGTAGATCTCTTGTCCAATGCGAAGTTAGTTTGTGGCTCTATTCATGTAAGGAGATTGACAGAAGATAATAAAGAAGAAGAAGAGTTGGTGGACATAGCCCCACACTGGGGTGAACCACGTATATCATGTGTTGTGATTTCTTTGTGCTTATGGTTGTTATGTGATTATTGTGATCTATGCTTAGTGCAGTGATATATGTTAGATGCATCGGATATAATAGTAGCTTAGTTCTTAGTGATGTGAATGAATGCTAGATCTGATCTATTTCTATATGCTAAGTGCTTGGGTGTGTTAGATCTTGTTGGATATTTCATTGTTTTGTAATTAGGGTTTCGACCTACGATGTGAATAAGGGTTAAATACTGATGAATGTTAACTACTAAGTTCTCTGTTAAGTGTTGTAATCACAAATCTGTGTCCCATCTAGTTTGTAGACACTTGAGTCCTGCAACCACCCCTACCTCTACCTCGAGTGAGACTTCATCTGCTTCGTAGGTGATGCCGAAAGGGCCGGTAGTTAGGGTTTTGTTGGTGCATTGTTGAAGCGTTGAACCCTGGGTCAGCCCCTGTGCCAACATCCATTTTCATTGGCGTACGCGGTAAAAACTAATGCAGGGTTTGGTATTAATTATCCCCTTAAATGCTCCAAATCTAATCGTATCTAACGCTAAAACGTCTAATCATGTTTCTTTCTCAGTGGGTGGATAGGGGATCAAGGATGCGCTATGACCATTTTCGTCGATGTCCCTCGCAAAAGTTTCGATGCTGATCAATATCCTTGTACAATATTGTCGTGGAAAAGTTGACTCAGAGGTGTGACTTGGACCTAGGGAACCAAGAATTACTCAGGGTAAAACTAGATAGTACGGTTCCCCGACCTGGCAAAGACACATGGCATTGAAGACCAATGACCTAATTCATGTGTATTAATCGGAGTCAGGACTTTCCTTAATTTGTTCATTTTAAAACAAACCTTGGCTTGTCGATGCTGAAAAGGTATCCAGGTTCGGTGATCAACGATAAACCTATCACGTGTTTTTCTTCGGATTAGCTTCCTCAAAAAATTCTCTATGCCGAAACACTTCAGGGATTGATGATGGGGAAAACTCTTTATCATGGTCAGAATGTTCGTTGCGATCCTTTTAGGTCTTCCATAATTTTGATAAACACATCGGGTATCGGATATTAATGATCTCTTTTCCTTATTTGTTAACGTCTATTCCCCTCGTGTTTTACCGATGTCAAAGAGGAATTAGCTATTGGCAATATCCTTATGCAAAACTTTGGCGCAAACAAAAACTTCCTTTTTCCGATGTCGATGGAGATCGATGCTTGGTGACTAAGGTTTCTTAGGTGGCTCTTTCCTTCTTTGAATTCCTATTGATGTTGAATCTGAGTGTGTTGGGTGAAGTGTTTTGGATTTTGATTCTTTATTTGGGCGTTAAGTCTTTTAAAGTCATGGGGTTTCAAACGAACCTTAATAGTTGATGAGATTCATGATAACAAGCAAAGGAAAACAATTTCATAAAAAATGGAGTTGAATCAGATAGTGCAAAGATCAAGTGGTACCCAAAAAGTAAAAAAATGGACATAGGCTTTTTAGGGTGTGTTGATTGCTCAATAGGTACTTTCAGGTATATGTCCCTAACTGGCATGTCATTCCACCCGCCAAGCGTAATTGCATTTACCAGCTACACCCTCAGACATTTACCATTGTATCCTATTCACCCGGCTCTACAGTATTGTCACCTCTATTTTTTCATTTCTGGTACTCACACCCAGTAGCATTCTCCCCCACATGAGTTGCCCCATTAATGTTCTCCCCTTGCACACTGACACTCATGCGACACATCCCTGTTAGAAAAATAGGATCGTGGAGCAATAAAATAAAAGAAATGTGGAAATAAAACACAGAAGATACACAATACAATAGAGACACAGATATACGTGGTTCACCTAGTGTGGGCTACGTTCACCATAGAAATTTCCATGTCCTTCCTTTTTAATATCCATCAAAATGAATGGATACAGCCTATAACACACCCACTGTAACTTCCTCTTATTTCTATCACAGTCTCATCTCTCAGAATATAATATTCACCATAATACCGATCCACAATAAAATTCCTTCATAAAAGAGGGTTGCCTTCTAGGGAAAAAAACCCTAAAATAACTTCTACCGTCATATCTGCAACCTTATAATGAATGGTCCATATTGACTTTGAAATTACAATTTTTTACAAGGCAATTTTTCTTAAAATTCCACTTCAGAGGCATTGCCCCCGAATCCCCCACTAAGGGGGCTCTACAAAAATTGTCGCCACCCTCCTAGACTCCCTTGGCGACAATTGTGGGGGGGAAATACCCCCCACGTCCCCCCTTTAGGGAATGGGGTCCAAGAACGACTGAAACAAACCTCTGAATCAAGAAGATAATCAAGCTCTACAACCAATAATCTCCCACTTGGAGACTGATCACAACAAATCCACTGTTGTTGTACTTGTTGGACTATACTCCACCTTAGACCTAGAAAATTTCTCACCTTCACCTTCATGCTTGAATACCAACTGAAACTGAGAAGGGAATTAGTTTCTCCCGTTACTCCTTTTGTTAACATGTCTGTGGTATTTTAGCTAGTATGTATATTTTCCAACTTCAAATGTCCATCGTCCAAGATGGATCGTATGAAATGGTGCTTGAGTTGTATATGCTTATTCTTTAAATGGAAGGATGACTTCTTTGCAAGATGAACAGAACTCTCACTATCACAGTACAACCTGTTATTTCCCTGCTTCTTTCCCAATTCCTCCATAAACCTATGTAACCAAATCATTTCTTCACTAGCCTTTGTATCAACAACATACTCTGCTTTTGTTGTTGAAAGTGCAACAACCTTTTTTAGTTTTGAAATACAACTTATTGTTGTTTCACCTATAGTAAAAACACACCTTGTGGTGCTCCTCCTCCTATCTTTATCACCTACCATATATGAATCAACATACCCCTGTAGAACAATGTTTCAACCTCCAAAACATAATGCATGAGTAGAAGTACCTCTCAAATACCCGAGACTCCACTTTATTTCCTCCCAATGTTCTTTACTTGGATTTTTCATATACATGCCCACAACTCCCACTGCATGTGCAATATCTGGTCTTGTGCAAACCATCACATACATCAAGTTGCCAACTGTTGATGAATAAGAGACCCTGGACATGTATTATATCTCCTCCTGTGTCTTGGGACACATTTCCTTAGTTAATTTTAAATGGTTGGCCAAAGGTGTACTAACTGTTTTTTTCATTCTACATTCTAAACCTCTCCAACACCTTCTC
Organism: Picea mariana; assembly: GCA_032191745.1. NCBI lineage: Eukaryota > Viridiplantae > Streptophyta > Pinopsida > Pinales > Pinaceae > Picea > Picea mariana. The sequence goes on along the minus strand of JASDQU010100927.1, from coordinate 382,778 downwards.
TATGTACTCACCCCGAGACAATGTCAATTTGTGATTTTTCTTGTCTCTTGTTATTCTCATACCATGGATTTTCTTTGCATCACCCAAATCCTTCATCGCAAATTAATTAGATAATTTCTTCTTGAGCACATTTATATACTACATATTAGACCCTCTAACAAGCATGCCATCTACATACAATAGCAAGATAATATAGCTTCCATTTTCTATCCTTTTAAAATAAAAACAGTGATCATAATGACATCTACTATAACCTTGTTTCTTCATAAACCTGTCAAACTTCAAATACCACTACCTTGGAGCTTGCTTTAGGCTATACAAGCTCTTCTTCAACCTTCATACCAAATTATCCTTCCCATTGACCTCATAYCCTTGTGGTTGCTGCATAGAAATCTCTTCCTCCAAATCCCTATGAATAAAAGTTGTTTTTACATATAATTGTTCAAGATGCAAATTTTCTACTACCACAAGAGTTAACATAGTCCTAATTGAATTCATCTAAACAACAGAAGAAAATATTTCATCAAAATCTATACCTTTCTTTTGTGCAAACCCCTTTACAACAAGTCTATCCTTGTACTGTGTTTTTCCTCCATCTTCTTCCTTCAACTTGTAAACCCATTTATTTTGCAATTCTCTTTTTATTTGCCAAGGAATCCATTTCCTCTTTCATGCCTTGCTCCCACTTCTTTTTAGTGTCTACCTGCATTGCATATTCATAACTTTCTGGATCACCATAATCAGTCAACAATAAATAATGCAATGAAGGAGAGTATTGTTGAGGGGGTCTACTTAACTTGGTAGATATTCTAACAACACTTGCAAGAGTTTGAGGTACATGTTGCTCATGTTGTTGTACATTTTTATTTTCTGGTACCTTTGGAATTTATTTTTTAGTGATCTTATCAAGCACTGTGTATTCTAGTTTTTCTTTTTCCTATTTATTTCCCTACAATTGATATTTGTACATGACCTTCTCATTGAATATGACATATCTACTCCTAATGATTTTTTTTATTTTCGTAATACCATAAGTGATAACCAAAATCATTAACATCGTATCCAATAAAGGTACACTTCTTGGATTTTTCCTCAAGCTTTGTTCTATTTTCTTTATCAATATGGACAAATGCTTCACAAATGAAAGTTTTCAAAAAATAATAGTTTACCTTTTTACCTGACCATGCCTCCTATGGAATTCCAACATCCAAAGATCTTGAAGGTCCTCTGTTTATTAAGTAAACAACAATATCTACAACATTTGAACAGAAATGTAAGGGCAACCCTGCATGCAATCTCATACTCCTTGCATGCTCCATGATGGTCCTGATCATCCTTTCTAACACACCATTTTCTTGTGGTGTTATTGGAATTGTCTTCTCTCTACGAATCCCATGGTATGAACAGTAATCATCAAACTCTTTGTTGCAATATTCACCTCCATTATCTTATCTGAGACACTTCATCCTTTTTCCTGTCTCATTCTCAACCAAATATTTCAATTTCTTAAAAGTGTCAAAAACATTATATTTTTGTCGATTGCAATAAACCCAAGTTTTTCTAGTTGTGTCATCAATAAAAGTAACATAATAATGAGATCCACCAAGAGATGATACGTGAGTGGGTCCCCATACATTTGTATGCACAAGATATAACCTTTCACTCTTTTTTTCTTTTCCAACTCTAAGAAATCCGACTCTCTTTTGTTTTCCATAAACACAGTGCTCACAATAATCCAAATCAATTTACTTAAGATCTGGTAACAAATTTATTTTGTGAAGTATCTGCATCCCCTTCTCACTCATGTGTCCAAGCCTATGATTCCACAGTGTTGTATCCACTCTTGTAGAAGCTAAAGATATAGAAGAGTCAATATTACAAGTACATAAATACAATGTACCTACCTTCTCTTCTTTTTCTATCACCAATGATCCTTTGGTGACTGTTATAGCCCTAAAATGCCCTACTCATGCATACATGGCATTGGCCCTCTTACTTGCATAATTTTCCAAATCATTGTTGAGAAGCTCTACTTAAAAAACCATTTTTTAGAGCATGTACGCTCCCTTCACCACTATAGCCCGCATACATACGCTTGATGCATGCTAGAAAACTCATGTACATATGCTTACTACACAATACACAACCCACATTTACGTCCAAAAGTTGTAAAAATTAAAAATTTGTAAGGAATTTGGTGGAATTCACGGGCTATTGGAGGTTTCTCAACCAATTCACCTATTATAGCCCATCCCCCAACCGAATAACCATCCTTTTGTCATATAAAAGAAGGTTTTCGGGTCTCATTTCACATCCAAGCATAAGAACAGTGAAACTCTACCCAATTTTACTTCCCTTCCTTGCCCAAGCATTTTCTACCTTTTGCGAGTTACTGCCTCAACATTCCCTCTTCAGTCGCTTTTCTTCCATTCAATCCATTCCCTTCCCTTGAGGTGATTAGTATATTGAGAGAAGAGGCCTATTGAAGGTGAACTTGGAGCATTGTAAAGAGGATCTCAGACCAGGTTCGCAGAATGGTGGCCCGCGAGGATTGTAAATTTTAGTCTTTGTTTAATGAATAAAAGAATCTCTTTTCCCTGTCCCAAATGATGATGTTTTGTGTCTTTTATTTGATTTATACACAACATTTGATATCTAACCCTGATTTATGAATAGAAATAGCATGCTTGTAGCCTTTATTTGCCTTGTTTTGGATGCAGGTCAGCTTTGGGAGGAGACTTGTAGTCTTTGGAACTACAAATCTTGAGGAGATCATCACGAGACGTGGGATAAAAGGTACATTTATTGATCTTCTCTTCTACTTCTTTATGTTCATTTTTTTGGTATGTTTGGGGTAGAGTAGAAACTAGATTGAATTTTAGACGATCATTTGCTCTGTCTATATCTTAAACCCTGGTGTAGTTATAGGGGGATTTTCCCGCCAGCAGTGACCTTCCACACCTTATCTGTAAATATGGATATACAACCTTCACTTTCCAACTGCCCTGTTGAAATTAGATTTTTCCTTACATATGGAACATGCCTTACCTCTTTCAACAACCATTGGTTTCCATTCCTTTTCTTTATTTTTACCTTTCCCATTCCAACAATTTTGCATGGTTCATCATCACCCAAATGAACCTGTCCAAAATCACCTGGAACATAATCTAGAAAATGTTTCCTATGGGGTGTGGCATGAAATGAAGCCCCTGAATCTACTACCCAAGACTCAAAAATATTATCTACAGAAAGAATCAAAGAATCTTGTAAGACATCACCTGTTACATTTTCTTCCTGATTTTTCTTTTGTTGTCCATCTCTTTGTTTCTTTGGAGCTCTCCAGTCTTTCTTCAAATGTCCTTTCTTCCCACAATTCCAACATTCTATCTTTCCTAGTCTGGATTTGGATCTGTCCTTCCTAGAATTACCATGGTTCCCTAATCCCTTTCCTCTATCCCTTTGTATTCCCCTATTCTCCATGTTTAACACAATACATGATGTCTCACCTGTGCTTTTTCATCGCATTTCCTCGCTAAGGATAACACCAACAACATCATCAAATTTTAGATTATTTGAACCAAATACAGAGTTACTTACATCCATGACTAATCCATTCCATCTTTCTGGCAATGAAAAAAATATTAGAAGATCCCTAACCTCATCATCAAAGTCCACTTTTACAGAACTTAGTTGATTAGTAACTATATTAAATTCATTTAAATGATTTTCAATAGACCCACCTTCTGACATCTTCATATTAAATAATCTCTTCATTAGAAATACCTTATTAGACACTGAGGGTTTTTTCATACAGTTTAGCCAATGTGTCCATTAACTCCTTTATTGTATTTTCTTTTGAAATATTGAAAGCTACCAACGCTGTCAGGCTCAACTGTATCATTCCTAGTGCCTTTCTGTCGAGAACCTCCCATTCTTCATCCTTCATCGTCGTTGACTTATTTGTTATTCTACCCAATGGTAGCAATAGATCCTTCCGATATAAATAATATTCCATTTACATCTTCCATAACTAGTAGTTTTGGCCATTAAATTTCTCAACCCTAAACTTTCCATCTTCCGCCATTGCTCCCACTCGAACTAGGAACCCTCTTTTCCTGCGAGTTACCTTTCGCTCTAATACTAGTTGTTAGAAAAACAGGATCGCAGAGCAATAAAATAAAATAAATGTGCAAATAAAACACAGAAGATACACAATACAATAGAGACACAGATATGTGTGGTTCACCTAGTGTGGGCTACGTCCACCAAATAAATTTCCAGGTCCTTCATTTTTATTATCCAGTAAAATGAAGGGATACAACCTACAACACACCCAACTAGTTGTTTGAAAAACAGGATAGTGGAACAATAAAATATAACAAATGCGGAAATAAAACACATAATATACATAATACAATAGAGACACAAATATATGTGGTTCACCCAGTGTGGTCTACATCCACCAAATAAATTTCCAAGTCCTTTCTTTTTATTATCCATCAAAATGAAGGGATACAACCTACAACACACCTGATGTAACTTCCTCTTCTTCCTCTCACAGTATCCTCTCTCATAATACAATATTCACAATAATACATAGCCGCAATACAATTCCCTCATAAAAGAGGGTTTCCTTCTAGGGAAAAAAATCCCTAAAATAACTTCTATCGTCAGATCTGCGACCTTATAATGAACAATCCAGATTGACTATGAAATTACAATATTTTACAAGGAAATGTTTCCCAAAATTTGTCTTCAGGGGAGTTTCCCCCCAATCCCCCGCCATGGGGGGCTACAAAAATTTCCGTCGCCCCCCCTGGACCCCCCTGGCGATAATTGTGGGGGAGAAATCCCATCCATAGCCCCCCATTAGGGAATGGGGTCCAAGCACAGTTGAAACAAACCTCTAAATCAGGAAGATAAGAAAGATTCACAACCAACACTCCCCCCTTAGGACTGGGAGTTCGTGTAGTCGTCCATCTCAGAGAATGAACCTCATGCTTCTCCTCATAATGTTTCTATCTTACCCACTGTGAAATTCCCCTTCATCTGGTTTTGTTCCATCAGATCCACCTCTGCATCATCATGAACCATTCATCTCAACCCCCACTACTTTCCCTTCTGCAAGCTTCACCTCCCATTCCTATACCTAGTATAGAAAATAACTAATGGGGCCCCCACCCTCCATCCATCTCTCTTTATATACTTGCACTCCCAGATAGCCAAGCCATACTTCACCAGGGCACCCGTTTCTATACCTGTATTTTCAACCCAAATATTCTTTATTCATTTGGTAATTGTATAAAGCACATTTCAAATTTCAATAAGTACAGTAGATTTTTTCCATCGCACTGATGGTGTTTTTCCCTTGGAACATAGCAACCCATATTACCCTTGGTT
>JASDQU010100927.1:312568-348433 GCA_032191745.1 Picea mariana | reverse complement strand
AATTTAGGTTATATCCAGATCGTTTGGAGATTTTTCGTTTGCAGAATTGGACAAGCTTTGTCTGTTTGCAGAATTGTGACAGGCTTTGCCTGTTTAATAGCATTTTACAAATATTTGGAATCAAAAAAAATTTGTTCTTTGCGCTTTGGATTTGTATAGTTCTGAAAATTTCGTTGATTCCTTCAGAAATTGCCTTTCCTCTGTTTTTTTACCACGGTTGAAAATTCGATAAAGGAATTTTTAGGAAGAAGAATATTGAAGGGGAAGGAAGATTTCAGTTGTGGATCAGGTCATTGTTCTCCATGAGCTCCTCTGCACGATTTCCGCAGGGTTTCTTGGGGTCTATGAGGGCTTGGATCTGTGTCAAGACAATCCTGAAAATTTACTGGATAATAGTCTTCTATGTTTTCTAATGGAGGAGTAGGCTACCATCCTTCTTGAATTTTTAGGCTTATTTTGAATATTTTTGTAGGTAGTTTTGGAGAAAAAACATTGAAATGTATTGGTCGATTCCAAACCCTTTGCGTGGATTAATGGATAGTGTAAAAAAATCTTAAAATAAATACATGTTAATTTATTTCTAAGTTATTATGGGTTTTTTTTTTTACGCAGAAGGCGTCTTTTAAGGGACGGTTCCTCTCCTCCCTTCGTCGTCCGTCAAAGGTATGTCATAAATTTCCATCTGTCCTTTAAGCACTAAAAAGTCTCCTTCTTCTACGCATCTCGGCGACTTCTTCTCCTCACTCACCAACTCCAAACGAATACTATTCATTACGCGTAAACAAATGCTACTCTCAGATATTTAGTCCGCTGCAGTAGATATCTTAGATTGGCCACCGACTCCAAACTGTTACTATTCATTATGCGGCGGCTTCCAGTAAACAAATGCTACTCTCGAATATATTCCTCTGCAGTAGATATCCTGGATCAGCCATGATGCATACGCACGCCATAGACTATCGGTGGAAAATTCCATGTTTATTGGTTCAGACAATCCACAACATTTTCTTGTGAAGGAGGCGCTGGTGGCCCTCCTGCTGCAACCAAGAGAAGAAGAGATCTCAAAGAGAGTTTAACAGGTAATGGAGATGTCATTTTAATTTTACAATTTCCTCAATTTATTGTTAAAGGTTTAGGGTTTATTTATATCATTAACAAATTAGTTTAACAGGTAATGGAGATTTCATTTCAATTTTATAATTTTCTCAATTTATCGTTAAAGGTTTAGGGTTTCTTTATATCGTCAACAAATTCTTAAAACCCACTTGCCAATGCGTGTATGCTTTTGCAAGATCCCCTTAGAGGTGTTACAAGTATTGACAACGCTTCTATGCTTCTACAACTTCCTTTTAGAGGTGTTAGAAGTTTTGGTTTCAATTTTTGTTTTTTGGTTTTTTGTCTGCAAAAAATAATCTTGGAGCAAAGAATTTTTGAGAAATACATTGGAAACATAGCATTTGAATTGATGGGAAACAGAGGGACCCAGTGAGTGAGAAGCGAGCAAACTAATCCAAAGATATCAGAGTGATCAGAGTGACCATAGAATAGTCATTTCTCTACACTACACTTCTCTTCAATTCATAGATGTTGCTTTTATTTGCTTTGTATTTGTGGTTCCATCTTACAAATTGTTGCAACGGCAGGCATGCAATCAAACGTGAGAAACTGTTTTTTGAGTTTTCGTTTATTGAGAGCATTAAGTGAATCGATTTCATAAGCTCATTCAAATATCAATTTAAAGTTAATCATCATCATCAATTTACATTATCAATTTTCGTGAAGATTTTTTTAAAACTTGCAAGTTATCAATAAATAGTTAAAAAAAATATTATTTTATATATTAATTTTTTTTTTCACTATATTAAAAATTAGTTTTTTTTTTTTTTTAATTAAGTCAATACAAACTAATATATAATTATTCAAGGTTGATTTAACTTTATATATTGTCAAAGGTTTTATAATAAAAATTTAAAAATTAAATTAAATTAAAAATATTTAAATATGAAATTAAATTAAAAAAAAAGAATGTTTAAAAAATGTCGTTCCATAAATAAATACTGATTAAAAAAGGTCGTTCCATAAATAAATATTGATTAAACCTATCATCACAAAGTGGTCATGGGACGAAAATGTCTCCTATTTTAAAATTTGTTTTTCTATCTATGGTTTTGCTCCTTTGTTTTGAAGGAGATATTTTATTATAGCTACGGTTTTGAATGGAAATAATACTTCTCTTTGCTTTTTACCTTTTTTTTTCAAAATAATCTCTTTTCTGGGTATTAGGAAATTATTTTTGGCTTCTTCAACCAGTTGAGCAATTGGACATGTCAAATGAGGTGAGTCACTTTTTACTTTGATCCAATTTTAATTTAAAATATATTTACAATCTTTTTATTTTTAAAGTCAATCCAAAATAATAATTGTTACCTTTTTTTTTCTCTTCTTTTCAATATGAGCACTCCACCACCTATTCCAAAAACTCATAGTAACAAGGGGAGGGCCCCCAAAATCACCCTAGAGATCCTTTACGATTATATGGAATCAGTAGAAAAAAGGTGAGAAGAGAGAGATTCCAAAATCCAAATAGATTTAGAGTCATTAGAAAAAATGAGTGAAGAAAGATAGGTAAAACTCCAAATAAAGCTAGAGGCAATGATTGATAAAAAAATTAAAGATACCATTCAAACTCAAATAGAGGATAGTTTCTTAGGGGTCATGAGTGAATTGCAGACAATGAATGATATGATTCAAGAAATGGAAAAACATAAACAATCAACCCAAGAAGGAGGGTTTGAAGAAAATCACAACTTGAGAGATAGGATTAAAGAGCTAGAAGAAAAACTAACCAACAATTTGACCTTCAATAATATGGAAAACAAATTGGATATCAAACCCATCAAAGATGAAATGAATAAGCTAATCGAACTGGACCATGAGTAACAAAAGAGCCTTGAACCTCATAATTTTTGGTATAAAATAACAACAAGAGGAGGATACACTAGCAATAGTAAAAGAAGAATTAAATAATAAATCACAAATTGATACAACGTACCTCATAGAAGCAAAGAGGCTAGGAAAAATAATTCATCACAAAGATAGGTTGATCTATGTCAAAGTAAGTTATAATAACCACAAATATAGCATACTTAGTAAATCTCTTAGCTTAAAAGGGTTAGGAATATTTATAAATAAAGACCTCATTCCCGAAGACCAAATTCAATTAGGGAAGGAAGTTCAAAAGGTAAAAGAAGCTAGGAAAGAAGGAAAATGGGCAATAATTAGAAATCAAAAAGCTATTGTTAGGGATAGAGACCAGAAGGATAATAATAAATAGGAATTTGGGACACTCGGGATCCTTTTTTGGAACTGGCATGGCTTTCCATGGCACAAAGGTCCTATGATAAGTTGGATCCTAAGTGATATTGATATTATTTGTCTAGTTGAAACTTGGGAGCATGAGGAGTCTAAGTTCCCTAACATAAAAGGATTTGTCTTGTGATCGGCATGGAACAAAAAATCCCACTGTAGAGGGATAGGAGGCATAGCTTGTTATATTAGAAAGAGTGTTTCTCCTCACATTCAACTTCATAAGATTGACCCTCTCAATCAGTACATTTGGATAGAAATTTCAAACACCAAGGCTCAGAAGATGTATATAGAAATTTGTTATTTTGCACTTATTAATTCTACTTTTTATAAGAAAAACAATCTAGATAAAAATTGCCCCTATAATAATTTAGAACAAGATATTTATAGTTTTAAAAATGAAGGTAATATCCTCTTGCTAGGATACTTTAATGCTAGGACTGCAACTAAACAAGCTACTCTTTTAAGTATTGATTCCAACCATAATATGTTATGGCTAGATGAAGACCTTGTTTTATCTAATAGCTACAAAAGAAGCTATGAAGACCTAATTGAGAATTTTTTTGGTATTGAGTTGGTCAAGCTCTGCAGCTCTCAAGACCTAATAATTTGCAATGGAGTAATGAAGTGGCCAAACTCCAACCAGATGACTTGTATTCATGGGCTAGATAGTAGTGTTGTAGATTATGTGATATCTTATATCCTCATTTCCAACCAAATAGCAAATTTTGACCTTTTAAATGACCATGAGCCTAACTCTGATCATAAACCTTTAACCCTAACTCTAAATTTTCCATGCATAGGAGTGCCATTGAAGAGAATTACGATAATCAAAAGAATATGTTCTTTGACAAAAGTAAAGTTAACATTTTATTAAAGGATTTAAATAGTCAATTAAATCTCTTAACTTATAAGGACAACATTGAACAAATCTATCAAAATTTTACAACTACACTTTCCACTTCTATTAAAAATTTCTCTTCTGAGGTGTCCTATAAAAAGAATAATAGAACGACCAACCCTTGGTATGATAAAGAATGTAAAATTGCTAGGAAATCCATTCGGGATGCTTCTAATGAGTCCTTAAAACTCAATAAGATCAATATGTACAAAGCCTTAATTAAAAGGAAAAAAATGTACTATATCAATAAAAGTCAAGAGCAACTTTCACAACTATATATGTTGAATTCTAAGAAGTTTTGGAGCCAAATTCTAAACCGCAATACTAAAGAAAATAATAGGATTCCCTTAAGGGATTGGAATTCCTACCTTAAAAGTCTTTATGAGTTCCCTAATGCCATGGACACAATTCCTATTGTCCCTACGAAGGAAGACGTTTTTTCTTTAGATGACATAGAGTTCAAGGTTAAGCGGCTTGCAATTGGGAAAACTAAGGACATTGAAGGCTACCAAGCTGAAACTTTTAAAATCGGAGGGCCTATCCTTATCCCTCACATACACAAGCTCTTCAATTTAGCTATCAAGCAGGGCTTCCCTAAACCCTAGACGCAAAGCCTCATTGTTCCTATTTTTAAAAATTGGGATAGAAACATTCCTTCTAATTATAGGACCATTATGATTAGGCCAATTTTAGCCAAGCTTTATGGAATTATTTTGGAAAAGAAGATTATCCTTTGGCTAGAAAGTCACAGTAAAAGAGCTAAAGGCCAGGCCAGGTTTAGGAGATATCATTCAATTTTGGACCATCTTGTTACCTTTAGGATCATTGCAGAGGAGTTCCGCAATACTAAAACCAATCTTTTTTGTTGTTTTGTTGACTTTAGAAAAGCTTTTGACATGGTTCCTAGGAAAAACCTTTGGAATAGGTTGGAAGAGATAAAAGTGTCTCTCGAGTTGAGGGTTGTTGCAATAAAGATGTATGAGAATGTTATTTATAAGTTTAAAAACACTAAGGGCTGGTCAAAAGAGATTAACTACAATATCGGAGTCAAACAAGGTTGTCCCTTATGCCCTACCCTTTTTGGCATATACATTGACAAGTTATAAGATTGCTTGGAAAAAGTTGGTTGTGTCGGCCCTACTCTCACTGGTACAGTCATCAATCTTCTTCTTTATGTTGATGATATCGTTCTTATGGAAAGGAGTCCCCGTGATCTTGAAAACCAACTAAGAATACTCAAGGATTTTTTCTCCAATATGGGTATGAATGTTAATACCAATAAGACTAAGGTCATGATTATTAAATCCAATAAGATACCTTATGATACCTTTGTATATGACAACAACAACTTGGAGGAAGTGAATTCATTCAAATATCTTGGAATTGATATTCACCACAAGCTCAATTGGAATTATAGCATTGTGTAATATTCCGTATATAAAAGTATGCAGAACATAAATAAAATGCTAGAAATGGTAGATGAACAACAATATAACCAGAACAACACCACAATAAGACCGATATGAAACCAGAATAACACCAGAAATAACAATGTGATTACTGAGAGAAATGTTCACTTGCCTCTTCGAGGGGGAAACCTCCAATCGAGCAGAGGTCTATTACAATAATATCCAAGCTAGGGTTCTCATACCCTCGACTCCTATTTATACTAAATATTTCTATCAAAAGAACCRTATAGAGGAAGATCCTTCTAGAAGCGAAAGCTTCTATTAGGTCTTCTTACATTTGATTTATTCTATCTTATTGCAAGGCCTTATTAATATTGACCTTTATTACATCGGAATATATTGTTCTACCTACGTGAGGGGTTAGGCCCCTAACATGTACTCCCCCTTAATAAAAGCCTTGTCCTCAAGGCTTGAGATGTGGAAATTGTTGCAGAATGGTAGTTGGTTCCCAAGTGGCATCTGCTGGAGTTGTATCTTTCCACTGGACTAACACTTCCATGATGGTTCACTGATGCAGGCGATGCTCATGCTAGTCCAAAATTGCTTGTGGTTGTATCCAAATGGAGCCTTCTTCATCCAACTCGGGAAGGTTGGTTTGAATTTGGCACTTAGTTCCAATCACCTTCTTTAAGCATGAAACATGAAAAACATGATGTATCTTAGAATGAATGGGAAAAGCTAACTGATAGGCCACCTGTCCCATACGCTTGAGAATGGTATAAGGACCATAAAATTTGGGCGCAAGATTCTGACAATGGTTGGCCTTGAGGGAATTTTACTTGTAAGGTTGCAGTCAAAGAAACACTTGATCCCCTTTTGCAAATTAACGTTCAGAGTGACCTTGATCTGCTTTTTGCTTCATGCGATTCTGGGCTACGACCAAATTCTCTTTGAGGGTACGAAGAATAGCCTCTTGAACTGTAAGCGTTTGGTCAACCGCCTGGACCTTCAAGACACCTGAAAAATATGAGAGAACTGAAGGTGGATTTTGTCCATATACTGCTTCAAAAGGAGTTATGCGGGTAGTTGTATGGTATGAAGTGTTGTACCACCATTCAACTAGGGGTAACCATTGAGCCCACTGATTTTCCTTTTTCAATGCAAAACACCTCAAATATGTTTCTAAACACTCGTTGACAACTTTAATTTGACCATCCATATGGGGATGATAAGTTGTGCTGAGATGCAATTGGGTGCCTTGTAGCTTGAACAATTCTTACCAAACATTGTTAGTGAAGGTTGGGTCGCGATCAGAAACAATAGAATGCGGCATGCCATGAAGCTTGAAGACTTGATCCATGAAAAGTTGAGCCACAATGGATGTTGTAAATGGGTGTTGAAGAGAATAGAAATGAGCATACTTGGAAAGGCGATCAACTACCACCATGATGACTGATTTATTGCCTAATTTAGGTAAGCCTGTAATAAAATCCATAGAGATATCCCTCCAAATAGCAAGTGGAATTGGAAGCGGTTGTAGTGTGCCAGGAGATTTGACTGTTTCTCCCTTGTTGTGTTGACACACATCACATTCAACCACAAAATTATGAATGTCTTGTTTCATACCATCCCAGAAAAAAAAAAACATTTGACCCTGTCATAGGTTTTGGTAAACCCGGAGTGCCCAGCTGTGGGTGTAGCATGAAGCTCAAAAAGTACCGTGGATTTAAGTTTTGACTGTTTACTTAAATACAAATGAAATTTGTATCGAAGCTCCTCATGGAGCCAATATTAGCTTGGGGAAACTGGGGAATTGGTCTACAATTGTTGTATCAGATGCAAACTTTTGGGATCATGTAGCCATTCCTGGCTAACGGCTTCGAGCCAATCTGGTACAATGAAGGAGAGAGAAAAAATGGAGCCTTCATCTTCATATTTTTGGGAAAGTACATCCACAACCACATTGTCTTTTCCTTTCTTGTAAATGATCTCATAATCATATCCAAAGAGCTTAGTCACCCATTTTTGTTTCTTTGGGGAGGAAATGTGTTGTTCTAGAAAATACTTGAGGCTTTGATGATCTGTCTTAATTTGGAAGCGTTGCCCCAATAGATAAGGGTGCCACAAATCAACGACATGCAGAATAGCCAACATTTCCTTTTCATAGATTGATGTGCCCAAATTTCATTCAGATAGTTGTTTGCTAGTAAAGGCCAAAGGCCAACCCTCTTGCATAAGAACAATGCCAATACCTTTCCCTGAAGCATCACATTCCAGGACAAAGGTCTTTGTGAAACCAAGAAGGGACAGGACTGGAGTGGTGCACATGGCCATCTTCAAGGTTTGAAAAGCCTGAGCAACTGTTGGATTCCAAGTGAAAGAATTATTTTTAAGGAGTGTAGTGAGAGGTGTCGCAATCTTTCCATAATTATTAACAAACTTGCGATAATAGCATGTTAAGCCCAGAAATCCATGCAAGCTATTGAGAGTCTTTTGGTGAGGCCAATCTTGCATAGCTTCAATCTTTTTAGGATCCACCTTGACGGTGTCCTTGCCAACAAGATGACCCAAGTACTCAACTTCTGAGGCGTCAAAAGCACATTTAGATTGTTTCAGGAAAATTTGGTGCTGAGAGAGTAGATGGAGAACTCGGTCAACATGAGTGTTGGCCCTTAACCATGTTTTGTTGATATCTGTTCAATTTTGACCTGTTTTTGGACTTCGACAGCCTATCGAAGGAGGAGCACAAGGCGAAGCAGAGATCATGGGATATCGGCCCCTTTTTGGGTCCTTTTTGGGATGTGGTAATATGTAACGGGAATGGGATGTCGACCCATGGGTTTACCCATGTTTAGGCCTATTTTGTAATATATAAATAGATGCTTAGGCTAGATACAAGGGTGGTGCATCTATGTGATGTGAATGTATGCTAAGTGCAAGTAGAGTCTGTAAGTGCTTTGTGCATGACTGTAAGAGACTTGTAGATCTAAGTGCAGGTCCTTGTAGCAGATTGTGGAAGGTTTAGTTCTATAACGCAAGGAAGAAGGATCTAACAAGATGCGCAGATCTTCTTTCCTATGCGGAGTAAGGTTTTTAAGGATCTGTGCTTGTAATCGATTGACTGAAGACAATAAAGAAGAAGAGTTGGTGGACGTAGCCCCAGGGTGGGGGTGAAAAACGTAAATATTGTGTTTTTATGCGATGTGCCTGTCTTAATGTGTTTATGACTCTCTTGCTAAGTTCTTTGACAGAGATAGATAAACATTTTCATGCTTTGTGCTAATGATGTGTAAGAATGTTAGATCTGACTTCTATGAATGTTGTTAGTGCGTTCTTCTGCTAGATTTGATCCATATGTTTGTACTAAGTACTTAACTACATTAGATCAGTGTGAATGCTATGAAGCTCTATTTTATCAGCGAAGTAGGTATTGATTGCATATTGAGGATATGACGGTGCTAAGTGCTCTATTAAGTATCATAATCACAGATCTGTGTCCTAGCTAAGGTTGCAGACACCTGAGTCCCGCAACCACCCCTGCCTCTACCTCGGGTGAGACTTCATCTGCTTCACAGGTGTTGTCGAAAGGGCCAGTAGTTAGCATTTTGTTAGTGCTTTGTTGTAGCATTGAACCCTGGGTCTGCCCCTGTGCCAACAAATGGTTTTGTTGTCGATATCTGAAACTGTGATTGCTGGGAACTGAGAAAGAAGGAGCTTTGTGCAAAAATTGATTCTGAAGTTGTGAAAGCTCTGTGCATAGATATGCTGCTCTAGTGGGCAACATTCTACTTGATTTATAAAGCTCTATGCTAAAATAAAAAATTTAGATTTGAAGAAAAGAAGTCGGATCTGAAGGAGAGAAGCAAGATCTGAAAGATTTGTACTCTAAGAAAGGTAAAAGTGAGAATTTTTTATTAAAAGAGGTAAGATCTGCAAGCTCTATGCTTTGATAAAGGTAAGAATAATGAAAAGTTTTAGATCTGGAAGCTTTGTGCTCTGTAGAAGTAAGATAAGGGGAAATTTTTGTTTCTAGAGTATGGATCTAGGTATGTTTAATAGAATCTGTCCTAGTTAAAAAAATAGGGTATTGATAGATGAAGGAAGATTTGATATTAATAGATACGGAAAAAATAGTGAAAGATATGTTATACCTATGCATAGAAAGAATGTTTAGACCAACAAATGGATGCAATATCCTAGAGAGAATTTGTTGCAGGTTAGCTCCTATGCTCCTAGCATGCAGTACAGGAGAAGTTATGGATCATTTAAAAGAAAGAGAGGATTAACCCTCTATTACAGCTACAGAAGACCAGGACATCTTGCTAAAGAATGCCCTGGAAGAAGACCTAGTTGTCTTTTTTGCAAAGATATGGACCATGAAGTGTTGGATTGCCCTAGAATGATTGCTAAAGTTGAAAGAATAAATCTGAACCAGGAAAACCCTAAGGCATATCCAGAAATGGAAGAATTCCAGAAAGAATCAGAGAAAGTATTGTTACAGATGAAAGAAACCCTGAATGACCACTGACATATCAGCTTATCAGGGATATTCAAAGAAAAAAAATGCATCAAAGAAAGAATAGCAGACTTCGACATTGACTATGTTTTGGATGAGGAAACACAAGTGAATATAATGACAGAGAGAACTTGGGAATCTATAGGGAAGCCTGCTATGATTCCTTCATTAGGAGGAATAGGATTATTCAGAGGAAAACTAGTAAACCTATGTGGGAAGCTCACTCGGATACCTGTGAATAACAATGGAACTTCGACAGAAGAATATTTTGAGATTATTGAATTTATTGAAGACAACGCCCCATTTACCATGTTACTAGCTAGCCCTTGGATTGAAAGAGACCAGGCTAGAAGGAAAAAAGAAGAAGCAGTGTTAGAATAACAGAAGCATGAGTTAAAAGAATTCATGACTAGAAGGATGGCACACTTGATTGCAGAACAGATCGAAGCTATTTAACACTAGAGATCCAGATGTTGAAGCTACAAGAACATTAGAATACCAACAAAAGACTCAAGTACTTGTCCCAGACAAAGAAGAGGTACTACCCCTAAATCCTAGGAAAGAATTTCAACAGCGTGAAGTAATTATGTTAAGAGAAGATAGGAATCAAAATTGAAAAAGGCATACTGAGACGAAGCTCACTAGAAAGAAGGCTAGAAAGCTAAGTAAGAAGAGGGCTAAGATTGAAAATTTACAGAAAGTCCCATAGGGAACCTCACTAAAGGAAAATTTGCAAAATTGGAGCTTCGTTGGGATATCAGAACAACGACACATGTCACTTCGCCATGGCGAAGCAATATAGCCATTGGGGAACATTATAATCGTTAGATCAATGCACTGAATGGATAGAAAACCATTTATGGACAGCTAGCTCGCCATCTGACCATTGAGACCGTGCCATAATGGACAAAACCGAGTTAATGAAGACCTCATACCCATTGCAAGCGACTTGTTGTTGAGTTACCTATTTATCCCACCGTTCCACGCACCGAGAACACTTTTTCCAATTGAGAATTTGAGCCCACAGACTACGTTAATTTTATTTCGTGATCGTCATGATTCTGCTCTCTCTCTTGTTACTATGTCTAAGCTACCCCTCCCGAACCTGAGATTGTTAACCCTGAGTGTGTATGTCGGACGAGTTGAGAGCTGCAGAAAGAGTTGTTGAGGAAGTTTTGATTGACCTGATGACTGAAAGAGTCATGTCGAAGAAAAGATTATCCACAGGTGTATAAGCATCATCCACGAGAGGACTAACTGCCTCTTTGTCAACTGCTTGAGCGAGACCATCTCGACCATTAGATGAGAAGCGAACTAAGCACAGGGATGATCTCGCGAATGCTAAGTTGATTTCGAGCATATTGCCTACTTATATACCACCTTTGAGCGGTGTTGTAAACCGTGACAACGTACCTAGAGATTTTGAGTACGCCTTGGTCACTGCGTACCTCCCGAAGGGGATACGTGCGGTTCACATAGACCAAGATAAGATTGCAGCGTTGAAGTTTAGCGACTTCAACCTCGGCGACCGGAAAGTTTACAACATGCTCGCCCCGCATAAGTACCTGGCCAGAACAAAGGGAAAGAATTCGAAGATCATCCCTCACTCATGGGGCCATAACCTCACACAGTCCACCCTGCTGAACATTATGAAGATTCCGCATTTTGGATGACACCAGGAGGTGAATGCATGTGTCAAATTGTTGTTTTCTTGTTACCATGGAGGTTATCTATGGTTAAACCATCGCATAACAATCGATTCAATGTTGATAAATCGGATCACGGGGCTAAGTATGCAAGGCCCTTGTTATCACTGAAATTTCATCCGCAAATGGTTACAAGAATTCAGCATCGTCAAACAGTTATGAGGTCACCCATGGACCAAAATTACCACAAAAGCATTTCCAAAGGGTCAAAAACTATACAACCAGTGACAAAATTAAAGTGTGCTATGACTACACAGGGCGCACGCGCACATGCGCAAAACAAAAACGCAAGAAAAGCGTACATGCGCCCAATGCGCGGCTGTGGTCGCTAAAAGCCGCGCACATTTGAGAACAACGCATTTATGAGAGTGGTCAGCCTCCCACCCACTTCTGGTTCAGCTTCCAAGTTGATTTGACACACAAATATGGACTGGATCCAACTGGGTGACTGGTCAAAGACCTAGAAATGCCCTAATTAGCCTCTTTACACACTACAAGTTGGTTGCACCATACCTCAAAGAGGTGCTATAAAAAGGCCATGGGTGCACTTCATTTTTTAAGGAATTCAATAGCAAAGTTATGCTGCTACTATGCTCTTGATGAATCCTCTATTCTCATCAAGAGTATACTAGCACCATTGCATTAGGCAATCCATCTCACCCCTTGAGTGGATTAGCAAAGAATTATTTCACCATTTTCATTCAAAGTTGTAAGAAGAGCTTATTTGTGGGGGTCCAAGATCCCTCCCCTAGAGGAAGAAGGGAATCATAGTCCTCTTTCTTCTTGGTGTTTTATTTAACGGATATAAACCTTACCATTGGTGACATGGGTCTTATTGTTTCTTTTGTCCTTATGTCCCTATACTCATTAGTTTAGCTGTTATTTTATTTCTTAGTTTAATTCTTAGTTGTTCTTTTATATTTCTTTCTCTAACCCTTTTCCTTATAGATGCCCTGCTTAGCAAACCCAACTAAGTTTGCAAGAACCTCTGTTTTGCTCACTTTGCTCACTAAGGTGACGAAAGAGGCGCAATAGCCCTGACCCACCGGATTTCTATCCCAGAAAAAAATAGATTGTGCTCTAGCTCAAAGGATCAAGGACACCTACGACGATGTTGAGAAGGGCACGCGATGCTACAAGGTAGCTTCTATCCAGAGTAGCACAGTGTGCCTCACCTGTCAATTGATCACAACAAAGTTAGTATGCAAGAACCGACCCACCCAAGTGACTGGTTTTGTAGTAGACCTCGCAGGGAAGTGCGTGGAGGGCCTACAAATGAATTGGGCGAAGTACCTGGTGAACCAATTAGAACTTGACTGCAGAGAAGCCCATGATCAAGGGTACACATTTCACTTCAGCTGGCTATTGATCCTGATCACTTTCATTACCTGGGAGATGCTGGAAGGTGCGACCTTCCCAGACATTGAGCCCTTTGAACCATTGGCTGCAAAGTTCAACACATTGTGGTATTCAAGTGACATGAATAAACGGTGGCAGTCCAATGTTGTATTTCACGTATACTACAACTAGATGAAGGTATCTATACAGTCTGCTCCTCACATAATTATGAATACTTTACACAGGTTCCGGCCTTTGATGAAATTCAACGTGGACCGCCATTTCATTTACATCACAATGCACGCTGACGAGCACAAGAAACAACTTCATTCCTATTACAAGCTAACAGAGGAGTACTTGGAGGAGATCACCAAGGACTAGTCGACAGACCTCCTCATTCCAGTAGACCCTGTGGAGACATCAGATATAGACAGAACTATGCAAGATACACTCGAATCTAGTGGGACGAAGAAAACTGAAGAGGTTCAGGATTTAGACAATGCATCTGTGAAGACTGCTTCCATCTCACCAGAGAAAGGAGGTGATGGCAGAGAGATATGGCACTAAATTTGAACAGAAGAAAGGCGAGGTTACACTGCCTAGAGATGAGGAGGACCCCTTGAAGAAACAGAAGGTTCCCCCCCTCCGAAGCCTTCCTTCTGGAAGAAATGGAAAGCTTCTATGAAAAAAATGTAGACTATCCTCACCTTAGATGACTTCAATTTCATTATAGCGGCCCTGAATGATGCTTCGCTGGAGATAGCAGAGAAACAAGAGGCTAAGCAGGAAGCGATGTACAATAGAATCAAGATTGAGCTCCAAGGAGTACAACAAGAACTAAAGTCCATCCACACAGTCTCCATTGTGCCTCTACCATTAGGAACACCAGAACTGGGAGATGAGCCAACTCAACTCCACCAAATAACTAATACAGTCGAAGCTCACCTTCGATGAGCACAAAAAGAAACAACGCAAGCCACCCAGGCTTTGACACAAGTACAAGGAATCCATGTAGAGAAACACAGTACTACAGAACAGGAGAAGCTTGCTCTCCAGGAAAAGTTCGATGAAGAAAAATCCCAACTGCAGAAAGACAAGGAATTGTTGCTCACAGAGCAACTCGAAGTAAACGAAATGGTCAACAGAGCGCTTCTCTCTATGACTATTGTAGAAGTAAAGGAAGAGGATCAAGTCACGAAGCAAGTAGTGCAGCTTGAAGAAGTGATCCAGCAACTACAACAGTGCATTGCAGATTTAGAACTACGCACTGTGCCTAAGACTCCACAGGGCGTAAGGGACCAGCGAGAAGCCATTGCTCACAACACATTTGATAGAATGAAGGCCCTTACCTTAGAATGCAAGAAATTCGTTGATCAAAGTGCTCAGATGTATGAGAAACTTACCAAGAACCCAGAGTTGCAGGCACTGGAGTCGCAGCTCTAGGAAGTGACGCAGCATGTAGAAACACTATAGGCATAGCTGAAGTCTCTATCAGCTGTGGAGAGAATGAAGAGATCTCAAGAGAAGTGAGCCACCTAGTAGCAAATCCATAATATCCAGAGAAGAGTTATGGAGATAACTTAGAAACTCCAACCGGTATAAGATAAGGCCTATCCATTGTTTACAGAGGTAGAAGACAAGGGAGCAGAACTGAAGTAGGTTAGCACCGTGATAGAACAATGCCTAGAAGGACCTGTGAATGATGCAGTCATTCAAGAATTTTCTGAAAAAGAGTGTGTAGCATAGCAACAAGTCGAAGCAGTTCGAGCCAAGCTTGAAGCGTTCGAAGTAGAACCTCCTACATCAGAGTGACTTGGGACGAGTCACAGGTGAGTGTTGGGGGTCTGTTAGCCCTTGACCAGGTTTTGTTGATATCTAGTCAATTTTGACCTATTTCTAGACTTTGACAACCTGTCGAAGGAGGAGCGCAAGACAAAGCAGAGATCATGGGATCTTGGCCCCTTTTTGGGTCCTTTTTTCGATGTGGGAATATGTAACGGGAATGGGATGTTGGCCCATGGGTTTACCCATGTTTAGTCCTATTTCGTAATATATAAATAGACGCTTAGGCTAGATAGAAGGGTGGTGCATCTATGTGATGTGAATGTATCCTAAGTGCAAGTAGACTCTGTAAGTGCTTTGTGCATGACTATAAGAGACTTGCAGAGCTAAGTGCAGGTCCTTGTAGCAGATTATGGAAGGCTTAGTGTTGTAACGCAAGGAAGAAGGATCTAGCGAGCTACGCAGATCTTCTATCCTATGTGGAGTAAGTTTTTTGAGGCTCTGTGCTTGTAAACAATTGACTGAAGACAATAAAGAAGAAGAGTTTGTGGACATAGCCCCAGGGTGGGGGTGAACCATGTAAATACTGTGTTGTTATGCTATGTGATTGTCTTAATTTGTTTATGACTCTCTTGCTAAGTGCTTTGATAGAGATAGATATAATGTTCATTCTTTGTGCTAATGATGTGTAATAATGTTAGATCTAACTTCTATGAATGTGCTTAGTGCTTGCTTCTACTATATATGATCCATCTATTTGTGCTAATTACTTAACTACATTAGATCAGTGTGAATGTTGTGAAGCTCTGTTTTATTAGTGAAGTAGGTATTGATTGCATATTGAGGATCTGACGGTGCTAAGTGCTCTATTCAGTATCATAATCATAGATTTGTGTCCCAGCTAAGGTTGCAAACACCTGAGTCTCGCAACCACCCCTGCCTCTACCTCGGGTGAGACTTCATATTCTTTGTAGGTGTTGCCGAAAGGGCCGGTAGTTAGGTTTTTGTTGGTGCGTTGTTGTAGCGTTGAACCCTGGGTCTGCCCTTGTGCCAACAATGACCAAGATGGTCTTTCCATGTTTTTCTATAGATGAGGATATCATCAAAGAAAACTAAAACAAAATGATGTAGAAAAGGATGAAAGACATGATCCATGAGGCTTTGGAAGGTGGAGGGGGCATTACACAAGCCAAAGGGCATGACCAAAAACTCATAGTGGGCCTCATGAGTTCTAAAGGTAGTCTTAGTAATGTCTGCCTTTTTCATATAGATCTAGTGTGTTATAACCCTAAATTGCACCATGCATGGTTACCTGACATCAGGCCATCTTACTTGCTTTTTTTGCCAAGCCATCATTTGAACAACTCTTCTAAAAAAACCATATTTTTGAAGATGTACACGCCGTGCACCACTACTAGCCTCTTACACATGCTTGCTGCACCTCCACAGCTCGCGTGCATATGCTAGTTTCACCATTACAACCTGTGTATACTCACAAAAATGCGAGAAATAAAAAGTTGCAAAGGGATACGGGTTTTCGGGTAGTCACCTAACCAATTGACCGCCCATAGTCGGTCACCCAACTGAATAACTATATTTTTGGCCTATAAAATAAGGTGTTGGGATCCCTTTCCTACAGGAAGCATGAGAGAAAAGAAACTCTGCCCATTTCAGTATTCCCCCTTTGCCCCAATATTTTTCAACCACATCGTGAGATTGAGCCAGAATTCCTTTTTCCAACCCTTTTTCCTCCATTACAAACCCTTGCCATCTCCCTAGAGAGAATTGAAGAGGAGAAGAATATGTGGAAGCAGTTGATGCATGGTGAAGAGGAGCCCAGGACCAAATTCAAGGAGCAGTTGCTGGTCTCATATTGTAAGCGACTTTGTGAGATTAATATAAAGAAATAATTTTTTCGTCCCGCCAAATGATGTCTTCAATCTTCATGATTTATTTGTATTTTGGTTATGATATCTAACCCACTAATCCATATATAGAATGCATGCTTGTAGTTTCTTGTTTTTCTTTTGGTGAATGCAGGTTGGCCTTAGGAGGAGATCTGCAGTCGAGAAACAACTGAGCACAAAGGGATCGACACCAGACACAGAGTTTAAGGTAAGCTTATCGGATCCCTATACTTTATTTTTTATGTATGATTGTGGGGTAATGTCGGTATAGTTGTTAAAAGTAGGAGACTTTAAACGGTTGGCTATGCCTGCACTTTAGAACCCTAGTGTAGTCTGTAGGGGGTTTTCCTGCTATAGTAGAATTGGCGACCGTACTGGGGAGACCTCTAGGGTTTTTAGGGGATATTCGTTTTGGGTGCTTTAACTAGTTTAATTGCCTTTTGTGAGTTTTTGCAAGTGTCTGAGTATTTAAGGGATTCTGGTCTTCCATACCAGTACTCCCTGCCTTGTCAACTTGACTGTTGTTTTCTTTTTTAGAAAGTTACAGAGGTGCACGCGGCCTGTAAGTGGTCTACACGCGTACATACGTGCCCTACCTTTGGACAACCCGCATACATACGTAGGCTGTTGAAGTGTTAGTAGAGTGCCTATGTTGAGAAAATATTTTTTAAAGAAGAGGCGGTCATCCTCTTCCTTGTCAGAAGTCATACTTCTCAAGGGTTTTCTTGATCTAGTCCTGGCCTCTGTTATAGCAGTCTGTAGCCTAGGTCTGACCTCAATATAGCTTTTCTTTACCAAAGTTTTCTTGCGCTTTCTTTATTAGGGTTTTTAGACGAGTTTGTGAGTTTGTTTTGATCTGCCTGTTTGGAATTGTCAGTGACTCCCTGTGGTCTACAATGGGCCATAAGTCATTTCTTGGTCTTGTCTTGTCTTCATTTTTCCCTTTTTTTCTTTAGAAGAAAAGAAAAGAATTTATTTTCAAATTATTTTTTTTGAAGCATAAAACAATAAAAAAATAAATTTCATTTCTTTGTTTGGTAAAAGTAGTTTAGGTTAGTTGTTTTATTTATCAACGAAAAAAAAAGTTTTTCTTAAGTTCTTTACTTAAATACTTAGTACATTAAGTAGCTCGTAGTCAAGCGAAAATCTTGTTTTAGGCTTTTCTTTTCAAAGATCTGAGAAAAGTAGTTACGAAAAAGTTTGGTTAAAAAGTTTAAATTGGAAAATATTTATTTGTGAAGAAGAAGTAGTTTGTTTTTAGTTTTATTTTATGCTCTTCTCTTTCGTCTCTTAAAGAACATCATTTGTTCCACTTCCGTTCCTTTTGACTTAAGACAACCACTAAAATTGACGCTTAATTAAAAGTTATCATACTTTGTGTTTGTAGGGCCATCAATTTAGTCTAGGCTAGAGCCTTGATTTAGGATTAGAGAGGAAACTCTTCAAGGCTACAAAAACAAACATAGGAGTTTGTGCTAGGGAGTGCTTAAAATTTCAGTAATCGTGAAATTTATCCGGGACCCCCCTCTAACACAGGGGCTAAACATGAGGTCGTGTGTGGAAAGGTAGCAGAGATAACCCCTCCAAAGCTGGACTAGGCGTAGTAGGGAACACATATAGAGGGTTTATCTTGGGATTTTGTTGATCGCAGTTTCCACGGAGCTTCGTGGGTCTCAAATCCGTTCGAGTTCCTCAGTATTCTTTCATAACACTTTCCTTCGATACCCTTGATATGTTTCGAGATTGATACCCTACTCATTGCGGTCCACCTGACTGTCGACTGTACCTGCCTAGTGATTGTTCACGCGCTGGCAACCTAGTTGCCTTTATCTTAGTGACTTAAACAGGTGACTATAGAGGTATACTGTGGTACCTAGGGCAGACATCGGGACACGCTACAGACTTTAGGTTTGGGGGTAGGGAGCTCGAACGCTCCTCTGCAAGGATCCATGGGGGGAACTTCAGCTCCCTATAACACTTTTCCTTACGGAGGGGGTCATATACCTCCTTCGTCCCCTTCACTCGGCGGTGCTCACCAGCACTCCGTCGGGCCGAATGTAAACTATAGTTTGTTTGGAGCAGGTAGTCAAGGAATTCCTTCTTATAGAGTGTCGGTAGGTTCAACGTCGTACTCTTTTTTTGGTGTGTTGGGTAACAACGCATTCTCGTCAGTTGTCATCTTGGCCGGGGGAAACCTCGGTTATGGACAACAAAATCTTATGTAGGGTACTATTACTGCACAGGGGGTAAACTTAGGAATTCCTTCCTCACAAGGACCTTGGAATCTATGGTAGGAATCAGTTCCCTCGTCAGGGATGCCGATCGGGGGCAACCCCTTCCATAGCCAATGTAACCTCAGGCAAGGATCAGGACCTATGCCCATCGGATTGGTAGGGTGAAACCCTTCCCAAAATCCTTGGAATGCAATGTAAGCCCAACCTTCTATGTCCTATTACGGGATTCAACCGATGACATCTGAAAAAGAACAGAACCTGTATGCTAGTCATGGCCATGGTTATTATCAGAACCCTGACCAACAAGCTAACTTTTCCTAGAAACCTTGTGCCAGCTAAACTCTAGGATCCTTTTTCCTTGGTTATAATCAACAACCCAAGTTACCATTTATGGAAAATTTGCACTTGCCAGACTTGAAAAGGTTATTAAACGACCCCAACTATCACGATCTGCATTGGCCTCCTATGCCAACCAAGCTGCCTTCGGACATTCCAAAGTTTGAATCTAAGCCTAATGAAGATCCAGGCGATCATGTGACTACCTTCCAGTTATGGTGCTCATCCAACTCATTGAGAGACAACTCTGTCTAGTTGTGTTTGTTTCAACACACTCTCATTGGGAGTGCTGCAAAATGGTACATTGAGCTTGACCGCTCAAGATACTCTACCTTTGGTGAATTGGCAATGGTTTTCTTAAACCATTTTCAATTATTTGTGACATACGACGCTGACACCAAGTTGTTGGCCAACTTTTAGCAGACAAAGGTGGACCATATCTTAGATCACATCTAAGAATGTAGACGCCGAAAGAGTTTGATAAAAGTACCAGTCCCACCAGCATTCCTGCTTGAGTGGTTCCTTAAGTATTGGTACCTCAGTTATCCAAAGACGTAGCAACATCAGGGGCGTTTTAAGAAGAAGAAGCGATAATGAGAGCTCAACAACTAGCGCTGATTTATTCTCAGTCTGGTTTACTTTACGAAGTTTTTCCATATGCACCGCGGTCGATACTTGACAAGACCAGACAAAGATCTGGACCACATGCCGATGGTATTGTTGGTTCAGCACAAACGAAGCCCATTGATCAACTGTCAAATCAATTATAACAATTGTTAATACATCAGACAACGACCATCCAGACCACTGGTTCGGTTGCTCCCCCTACTCAAACATCGAATGTACACAGTGTGCAATTGACAAACCCAAAGGCTACCCAATAGCCTGACAGAAAGAAGAAACAATGAAAGAGGGGTAAGGGGGATAAGAAACCTGCCAATAATGTTGGCGGGGGAAACACAGAAAAGAAGAAGTCGAAGTATCCACGTAATCTTTGCACGGAAGACCATCCGACTCACCTGTGCCCTCGGCTTGCGGAGGCCCAGAAGTTATTGGCACAATAACAACCTATCATGTTAACAAACCCATTTCCACTTGGGAAAAATTTAACTCAAGCCTCTTCGAGTGCAGAAGGGGGCAGTTAGGGACCCCCTCCATCTTCGAGTAATCCTTCATTCGCAAATGTGTATATGTTGAAAGGTAACGTTGATATAGCAACTAGGACACACAACTACATAATGCCAAACACCTCTGAGAAGGGTAAATAAGACAAAAACCCACCTCTTCCTCTCTAGATTGAGAAGACATTGGGTGAAACAATGACACACATCCCAAAAGGTGCATTCAATAAAGCTTCCCACAATCCAAATGCAAGGGTCACCTAAAACTACTCTGAGGTGGAGGATTTGTCTCAAACCCCTTGTGCAATGTCTGCTTTGGAAGTCCTCCAGAGTTTCCCTTCCCAGAGAAAGGCTCTGTTAGATGCCTTAGGATCTAATGAGACTTGTAATCTGAGAATGATCATGCTTGATACGAACGACTTAAAACCTCATCTCCCTTACCATGTGGCGTTTCAGATAGTAGTGGCTTACACCACGAAAATTTTTACTCGGAACATTTTCCACACGGTGGTTGATGAGGGTGCCTCGACATGCGTGATGTCATTGGCATGTTGGAAGGCCATTGGCCAACCTGTTTGATCTTCGTCTCCTACTCTTCTTACTGCTTTCGACGGTCGTTCATTCTGACCACATGGAATCATCCCCTCTTTTCTCGTGCAGTTAGGGGGGAAGACCGTGTGCATTGAGGTTGAAGTGGTCGATGCATCTCTTGACTACAATCTCTTGTTAGGAAGGATTTGGACCTATGTTATGCATGCAGTAGTCGCTACAGTTTTTTGGGTCTTGTTGTTTCCACACAAGGGTCGAATCGTGTCCATTGATCAATTGTCCTTCTCCCATCCTGACCCTTCATCGAGGGCATCCACAGTCCCGATGATTGATAACCCTCAACCTAGCATTGTCAACATATGGGTTCATTTTTTCCCACCTTTGATGGGTACTTTCGATTAGCCACCTCCTTCCGGCAATGTTAGGTTCATATCAATTGTCCCTGACCAGCCTAAGGTTGAAAATTTTCAGGTCTCGTTGTTTCATACGACTTACTTTAACGATACGTGGAATTTTCCTTCCCCATAAGCCATGATGGAAGGGACAGGGCACCATGGCATGGCCATGCCTTTGTTAGCGACAGAGGTCGTGTACTCTATAATCCAGCAAGCTTTCGTCGGTCCCGATCTGACTCCTGCACAAAAGTTAGATCTGGTTCTCGAGCCTATTTGGGCTCAAGGTTCCCTCGCCGATACTGATTCTTTAGACTTAGTCTTTCCCTCAGATGAGGTGATTATTGAGGCAATGACTAGTTTGAACATACCCTGGGATGATCTCCATCACAGATCTTATTTCCTCCCAGAGTTAAGAAGAATTGAAGTAGGTGAATTCACTTCGAATATGACTGGAGATAGGTCTTGTCCTATCAATCCTTTGGCTACGCACACAGTTTATGCTGAAGGAAATATGGAAACCATCACTAAAATGATACCTATTGATATCTCCAGAACCCCTACCGTCATGGATAATGTCTTCGTCAGAACAGATTGCTTCCCCAAGGAGATTTGAATCTACAAGGATTTATTTAAAGAATTATGTGATGTGTTTTCATGGTCTTACGAGGAAATTCCAGGCATAGATCCAAGAATTGTCGAACATGAAATAACGACATATCCTGATGCTAAGTCGGTCCGACAGAAGCTTCGTTTGGTTAATCCTAAGAAAGAAGCAGCTATTAAGGATGAAGGAGAATCTGCTTAAAGTTGGTTTCATCTACCCTGTCCAATTAACTCAATGGGTGTCAAATCTCATTCGAGTCAACAAAAGACATGGTACGATTCACGTATGTATGGACTTCTGTGATTTGAACAAGGCCTGTCCAAAGGATAATTTCCCCACGCCATTTATTGACTAGATAGTCCATGAATGCGCAGGTTGCGAGGTCTTTTATTTCATGGATGGTTTTTTAGGATACAATTAGATATAGATCAAACCCAAAAACCAACACAAGACCGCTTTCATTTGTCCGTGGGGTAAATTCACTTATCGGAAGATGCGTTTTGGTCTGAGAAATGTTGGAGCTACTTTTTAGATGACCATGTATTTTGCTTTCCACAATCTCAAACACATATTCGAGGCTTATATTGATGATTTAGCATCACGATCTCATAAGAGAGATGATCATCCTGCACACCTCTGACTTATGTTTGAGCGATGTCGCTACTACCAGATTCGCTTGAATCCAAAAAAATGTTGTTTTTGTGTAACGTCGTGTCTTCCGCTAGGTTTCATAGTTTCAACACTAGGGATCATGGTCAATCCTATAAAGTTTGAGGCAATAGTACAGTTGCCTCCCCCGTGCACAGTCCCTCAGCTTCAAAGTTTACAGGGAAAAGTGAACGTTTTACAGCGTTTCATTGCAAACTATGCCGAGATCACAAATGGTTTCATGCATTTACTGAAGAAGGATGTTCATTTTGATTGGGACAAAGCCGCTCAACACTCTTTCGAAGCGTTTAAATGCGTCCTCACGTCTGTCTCTCTACTTCGACCACCCAATTATAATAAAGATTTCTTATTGTACTTGGCTACGAAAGAGTCAACCATCCGTATGGTGTTGGTTCAGGAGGATGATTTGCTTGAAGAATACGAGATTTATTACCTGAGTTGAGGCCTGGTTGGACCATAACTCAATTATTCACACATTAAAAAACTTGCGTTGGCAGCAGTTCATGCTATCCAATGGTTCCATCATTACATTTTGTTTCGTAGGACCACCATCATTACTGTTGTGAATCTGTTTCAATACGTGTTGACACGATGTGTAATCAGTGGAAAGATTAGTAAATGGATAGTTATCCTCCAGGAATTTGACTTGGATTTTGTTTCATCAAAATCCAAAAAGATGCTGGTCTTTGCGGGAATCATCTCGGAACTTTCGGTCGAGTCAGGTGATGTTATACTTGCAGAGTCGCCTATTAAAGGAGATATGTTTTTGCTCGCGTCTCCGGACCCCTGGTATGGAGATATACTAGTCTATCTCCAGACCTTGAAGTGATCCACCTCTGCTTCTCATGATGAACGTCGACATATACGCCATCAGGCAAAGAACTATCTCATACTCGAGGACACTTTGTATCATCAAGGTGTAGATTTCATCCTTCGTCGGTGTCTCACTCATGAAGAAGCGAAAATCATACTTAACGATTTCCACACTAGAGCATGTGGCTGTCATTTGTCTAGGTTGGAAACAACCCAAAATATTCTACGAGCCGGTTACTTTTGGTCGACATTAATCAAATATTATGTTGAATCGGTCAAGAAGTGCCACCCATGTCAGATCTTCTTTCAGAATATGAGGGCACACCCCGCTCCCATGTTTCCCGTCATCACAGTTGGTCCCTTCACCAAGTGGGGGATTGATTACACTACATGAAACCCCCCTTTAACAAGGGGGCACCATTATATCATCGTAGTATTAGACTACTTCACGAAGTGAGTCGAGGCTATGCCAATGTTTAAAGATGATGGTGAGACATCAACTCTCTTTTTGTTTAACCAGATAATAGCAAGGATTGACGTCCCGAGAGAGATTGTCACTGACCATGGCAGTCACTTTTAGAATAAAATGATGTCTGAGTTAACGTCAAATCTTGGTTTGATGCAGGAACATTCGTCACCCTACTACCCACAAGCGAATGGTCAAGTACAAGTTGTGAATAAGTCCCTTAAGACTATTCTACAATGAACGATCAATTCGTCCAAGTCAAGTTGGCATTTGATGTTGTACTTGGCATTATGGGCCTACTGAATGTCTATTAAGACTGCAACTGGTTTCTCACCTTTTCAACTCGTTTACAGGCTGGAAGCAGTCTTGCCTATAGAGTGCTAGATCTTGTCTCTAAAGTTGGCAATACAGTTATTTCCAGACACTTCACCACTTGAAGAGTGTTATTTATATACTGAGCAGCTCGATGAGAAGTGTCGAGATGTAGCCTTGGCTAATGAGGCTTACAAACAAAAATTCAAGTGTCAGTATGATCAGTCTGTTTGCCTTTGGATTTTCTCTGAAGGTGACCTTGTCCTGGTCTATGACCAAGATAAGGATCCCCTGGGGGCAGGTAAGTTCAAACCCATGTGGTTTAGACCTTTCATCGTGAAGGAGGTTCTAAAGAAGGGTGCTTATCGTCTTGTGGACTTTGAGGAAAATGCTTTGGCAGAGCCTATAAATGGGCTCTACCTCAAGAATTATTACTCGTAGGTGGGTCTCTTTGGGTGACTTCTTATACATATGTATAGTTATTATACATTTTATTTTTAGTTTTTGTCTTTTTGGTTTTATGGTCGTGTCATTTTTTATGTCACCTTTTTCACTGTGTTAGATGTCAAGTGAATCAGAGGTGTTCGTTGGGTTTGTGGATGGTGCTAGCTAGCACACTCAGAGGCTTGCTTCTGCATCTTGGGTGATTTTCACACCTCAGGGCCAGTTGCTATCTTCAGGAGGTATTTGTTTAGGTGACGCCACAAACAATATCGCCGAATACAATGCAGTTTTAGAGTTGCTTCCTGATGCTTTGTCGCATGGTATCTCTCACTTCCGGGTCTACTTAGACACTCATCTAGTTGTGTCTTAGTTAAATAGGGTTTACCACGTTTACGATCCTACTCTACACCGACGGTTCCTTAGGGTACATCTCTTATAATGAAGCTTTGATTACATTACGTATATCCATGTTCCTAAGAGATTGAATCAAATCACAGATACTCTAGATAATCATGTATTAGATTGGCCTATTGTACACATGTAAGAAAAATCACACACACGCACATGTAAATACATTTGTAAATAAATGTAATCCTTAAGACATAAAAAGATGTAAATACACATATATATATCGAAAGTATCAAAGTACATAAGTGGGTGAAAGCGCCTCAAAAATATATGTCCAATAAGAGTCACGAGGCTTATGCCCTCAAAAATATACAAAAGTTTCCTCGGCACATAGGTAGTCCATCCTAGCTAAGGGCAGGGCCTGTTGGCCCTGCTGTAGTGAACAACGACGTTTACCAAATGCCAGAAAAGTTGGACCTAGGTCCGTGGCACCCCAACTACATGAGGTTGTGTCGATGGTGGTAGATCTTCGATCTCTCCCATAGGGACTGTGCGAGTGAGCGTAGTGAGGTTCTGCTCCACCCGTCTCAAAACTCTCTCAGCCTCTCCGGTTGGAGGTCCCCCTACTGCTGGTCCACCGACCACGGATGGTCTTGCCTTTGGTCGAGGACGCTGCCTGGTCCTTGAGAAGTCTGTTGGACGCACTGGTCCCACATCTTTTACATAACAAATACATAGTTGTCAGATACTCTGATACACATAAAAATGATATATATAAAAAGAAAAAAAATTAAATAACTTTGAAAAAAAAACATACGTATCTCTCCTCATTCTACCCCAGGAGGTATGGGGATATCAGGATCCCTGGAGAAGTTGATCCCGACATAGGGGTAGTCCTCTATAGCCGGAATCTTTCGAGACCACCAGTCGAAAAATTTATCATCGAAGGCCTCAATGGTCTTCCCTCCCCCCTGTCGTGGCAACAATGCCACCCATATACACACTGCTGGCAGAGAATCCATATGCCATCGTACAATCTCTCGCAGACTGAGACTGGGTACTCTCTTGAAGAAAAAGGAACATAGTACAGTCCCAAACCCAAATTTTTTGTTTCTCCACACACGACAGGTTTTTGGTTGTGCTCTAGTCGAAAACTTGTGCATTTAAGCATTGAACCGCACATTGCATGTGCGCTTGGGAGGCCTAATGTAAGGCCATGGATCCAGTGATCCTCCCAATAAGTAAAACTATCACTTTCAATGATAGGTTTGAAATCTTGTGGATCGACACCTAAGAACCCACTTTATCTGTGTTGGCTTTGCAATGGAGTCCAATCAACTCCTCGATGTTGTGAGGCCCAGGAGGAAAAACACGAAGATTGATTGGTTCCCCTCTCCTTGAGAGGCCAGTCAAAAAATAAATATCCTCAGTCGTTGGAGTCAATGACTGTCCTTCGAGCATAAATGCCTCCGCATCAGGGTGCCAGTAATCTACCAAGGCGTTTAGTAGCCTGGGTCATGCCCGCATGAATGGACACTGGAAGAATTTCAACAAACCACATTGTGCTAATGCAACGAGAGCAACAGGGTCTTCTGCGACCAAAGAATCAATGTCTTCATGCTCCCTTTCTCTCCAATGAACGTACATCCTACAAAATGACATTTTCAAAGGGGAGTTAACTCTTGCTTTTTAATTTTTTCCATATGTTTAGGGGTGTACGTGGGCTATATTAAGCATAGTCACGTATGCATGCGAGCAAGTTGTTTTCTACCCATGGGCATACGCATGTTGTCCTTGGACAACCTATGTACATGCAGGGCTGCACCTTTTTTAAGAGTGCACGCTCCCCCAAAAACTAAAATGAACTAAAAGAGAAGTATTGAATTGCAAGAGGGGTTGTTTTATACTTACTTGGTCCAAGCAAAAGTTTTTTTTGTCCACTGAAGCTCCCAGAATCAACTCTTTTGGCAAAGGGGTGTTTATGACGTTTTGGTCAATTCTCAATTTACAATGGTGATAATGAGCTACCAGCTTTTATTTATAGATTTTTTGGCCCCTTTTTGTCATTTTTTGGACCTTTTGTCGTTTTTTCTAGCTTAAAAATCTTTTAGTATGGTTTTTGAGTTTCTTATGGGATGTTATGATACATGTTACTTTTGGTATTGGGAAACTTTTTGAGAGTTGGGTCATTTTTAAAGGTCCTTTTCTAAGAAGTCGTTTTTCCAACTTTTGCATCTAAGTTAGGTTTCCACCTCCACTTTCTGCATCTCATTGTCTTTTTCTCTTTTCCATAGGATCGACCCCACTGAGTTGCGACAAAAAACCATCATTGCTGCTTTAGAAGTGTCATAATTTAGTGGTAGAGCCTACCTTTACATGGATTCCCTAGTTAGATCCTCATTGCTTTTAGCGTCCATGTCATCGTTAATGACTATAAGCTCGGGAGTCCTTACTGGTTTTTTCCTGATTACAAGTTTTGAGACTTATTCACATGATTCATTATCACTCTTGACCTCACCCTCGAGACTCCCAAATAAATATGAGTCTTCTTTAAGCCCTTTTCAGACTTTTTAAACATGAAAAGATTGTCAAGCGATATTGTCGCCCTTCACGCTCCCCTAACTAAAATTTGAAGGCACGTCTGTCCAGTAGTAGTTTACCCCTTTTTCGGTCTAGGCAGTCAGTTGTACAAAAAAAGGTATACTCTAGGAGCTTTGGTTCACTAGAAGAGTATTCTTAGGTATAATTTTAACCCTTTTTCATGCCTGAGGGACTAGATTTACGAAAAAAGGAACCCCCCATGGAGTCCATAGTTAAGCTCTTTACAGACTCCCTAAAATTGAAAAGATGGTCGAGTGACCTTGTTTCTTCACACTCGTTAAATTGGTCCAGAAGAAAATCCTTT
The DNA here is from genome assembly GCA_032191745.1 of Picea mariana. Lineage (NCBI taxonomy): Eukaryota > Viridiplantae > Streptophyta > Pinopsida > Pinales > Pinaceae > Picea > Picea mariana. The sequence continues at coordinate 320,312 of JASDQU010100927.1, read as the reverse complement.
ACAGAGTCCATAGTTAAGCTCTTTTCAGACTCCTTAAAAGTGAAAAGATCATTGAGTGACCTTGTTCTTTCACACTCGTTAATTGGTTCTGAAAAACATCTACTGGCATGAGTTTACCCCTTTTTCTGGCTTATAGATTTAGGAGGGAAAAGTTACACCTCGGGAGATTCGTCTCGCCGAGAGAGTTCTCCTCAGTAAATTTCACTTTTTTGGGCTAGGGAGACTTAATCTAGAAAAAGGCAGTGAGTCCATAGTTAAGATCTTTTCAGACTCCTTAAATATGAAAATATTGTCGAGTGATATTGTCTTTGTCACACTCGTTAAAATGGTTTTGAATAGACTTCTTTTTGGTGCTAGTTTGCCCCTTTTTTGAACTGACTAGACTACCTTCAAAAAAGGTACCCCACTGGAGTCACCTTTTACGCTTTTTCAGACTCTCTAAAAATGAAAAAAAAAGTCGATATTACCTTCTCTGGGATCGTTAAAATTACATTGAAGGAAGTTATCATTGTGTCTTATTAATCACATTTTCATTCTTGCATATTTGGCCTAATGTCAACTCCATGTTTCTCTCGACTGAACCATCTGAAGCATGCCTTATATGCAAGCCTTGTAGCACGTTACATCTGCGTCTTGACACCTTGACCCATGGAGGATTTTTCCCGAGTGTCCTTTTCCTTCATATGTCTCCTTTCTCTGAGAATCAGTATGTTGTGCTTGGAACTAGTATGTCTGCGACACTCGTTCCTCTTTTGTAACGTAGAATTCTTTTATTCTTTTTCAAGCTTTCCAAAATTATTGAAAAAGACAAAAAAATCAAATATACCCTAAAAAGAGGAAGGGAAAAGTATTTTCTTTTTATTGGCAGCACAATGAGTCTCCCTTGGACAAAGCACATCCTTCTGTTTGTTCATCAAGCTCTAGGATTTAATATGACCTTAGGAACTTTTTCTCGCTACATAGAGTTGTGTCCTCCCCCGTTTGGTTATCCTTCCAAACATATGAAGAGTTTGTGTTGCCTCTTGCATCATGAACTTATGTCAATTCCATGTTGCCTGAGTCTCATCATTGGTCGTTCTTTTGTCCAAGGGAATTTTTACTAAACTTGATTCTACCCTTCTGCAGTTTGTCTCCTTTCCTCATGCCAGACCACCCCGAAAGACCAATCAAATCCTTGTTAAAAATCAATGAAGTTCTCTCCCTGATCACTAAGATCCTCTTGTTTGTTCTCGACGAGCCGTCGAAGACCTCTGGGTAGTGAAGTCGTACAAGGATATTACAATCCTACCCAATTTTTGAAGATCTTGAAGTTGTTGCCCAAGCTCTGAAGGCTTCATCTCTAGCCATCAAGCATCATTAGCTTCTTGAAGATGGATACTATACATGTATATCTTTTGATTTTGAGATGTAGATCTGTTGTGTATTGCTCGTGGCTACACTTTATATAGTTATATGACATGGATCTACAGTGTATTTGATTGGTATCCATGATTTTATTTCATCTCAAGCATGGGTATGCCCGCCTCGATGAGACAAATTATTATTTTGTAGATGGCACCTCTTGAACTCTGGTCTCTGGGCTCACTCGCTTCATACGTTGGTGAAGTTTTGTAATGTATTTCGGTCATTAGATGCTCTTCTGACCTCACACATTAGGGGGCATCTATTATAACCCTAAATTGCACCATGCATGCATACTTGACATCAATCCATCTTACTTGCTTTTTTTTCCAAGCCATCATTTGAACAACTCTTCTAAAAAAACCATATTTTTGAAGATGTACGCACCCTGCACCACTATTGACCATGTACACACATTTGCTACACCTCCACAACTCATGTGCATATGCTACCTGCACCATTGCAGCCCACATATACTCACAAAATCACGAAAAATAAAAAGTTGCAAAGGGATATGGGTTTTCGGGTAGTTACCTAACCATTTGACCGCCCATAGCTGGTCACCCAACCGAATAACTATATTTTTGGCCTATAAAAGAAGGTGTTGGGGTCCCTTTCCTACATGAAGCATGAGAGAAAAGAAACTCTACCCATTTCAGTGTTCCCCCTTTGCTCCTATATTTTTCAACCACAATGTGAGTTTGAGCCAGAATTCCTTTTTCAACTCTTTTTCCTCCATTGCAAACCCTTGCCATCTCCCTATAGAGAACTGAAGAGGAGAAGAATAAATGGGAGCAGTTGGTGCACGGTGAAGAGGAGCCTAGGACCGAGTTCTAGGAGAAGTTGTCGGTTTCATATTGTAAGTGACTTTGTGAGATTAATATAAAGAAATACTTTTTCCATCCCGCCAAATTATGTCTTCAATATTCATGATTTATTTGTATTTTGGTTATGATATCTAACCCACTAATCCATATATAGAATGCATGCTTGTAGTTTCTTGTTTGTATTTTTGTGAATTCAGGTTGGCCTTGGGAGGAGATCTTCAGTCGAGAAACAACTGAGTGCAAAGGGATCGACACCGGACGCAGAGTTTAAGGTAAGCTTATCGGATCCCTATGCTTTGTTTTTTATGTATGATTGTGGGGTAATGTCGGGATAGTTGTTAAAAGTAGGAGACTTTAGATGGTTAGCTTTGCCTGCACTTTAGAACCCTAGTTTAGTTCGTAGGGAGTTTTCCTGCTATAGCATGGTGGTAGCCAGAACGAAGATCAAGTTTAGTAAAGAACTAAGCGCCACTCAATTCATCCAAGAGGTCATCAATGATAGGAATGGGAAATTTTTCTTTAATGGTGAGTTTGTTGAGGGCACAGAAGTCAGGACACATGCACCAAGAACCTTATTTCTTTAGGACCATGACCACAGGAGAAGAGTAGGGGCTCATACTAGGGCGGATAANCCATTTTCTCAATTTCATTTTTCTGGGAAAATGGGTGACGATAGGGACGGATATTGGGAGGAAGGCTTCCTGGTACAAGGGGAATGGAATGATCATGAACACCACAGGAAGGAGGGAGTCCCTGGGGAGTGGAAAATACTACTTGATGTTTAGAGAAGATGGATTGGAGGTCTTGCGGCACAGAGGGTGTCTCAATTGCTTGTATGGCATGGAGTTAGGCAATAACACTAGAATGACCTTTTTTGAGCAGCTTTTCCATTCAATGGGAACTAATGATCTTAGGTGAACCGGTGGTGATGCCTTGGAAATTATTTTTTTGGCCCTCTTGGTCGAATTGCATGGTTAATTCCTTAAAATCCATGAGAATGGGACCCAAAGTCCTTAGCCATTCTGCACCCAACACAATGTCACAACTGCCCATGTCGATAGCAAACATATGATATTTCAGGTGGTAGTCACCAATTTGGAGACACACATTTTCACAACACCCTCCACATTTCATGGNCAACAAGAATGATGACCTTCCTATGCTTGATGTAACCAATTAGCTTGAGGGTTTGGGGAGTAGAGAATCTAGTGAGAGCATTTAGAGAAATGACCAGTTCTACTTCGGGAAGGTCTGAGGGAGGGGTTATGTCAGTGGGTTCAGGTGACTCAGACACAATGGAAGTTTCAACATCCTTTTCTGAAACATCATCCGAGATGGCCATAAAAAGATTTTGTTCCTTACACTTGTGGCCCAGGAAATATTTGTCATCACAATTATAACAAAGGAATTTTAGTTGGTGTTCATCCATTTCAGCCCTGGTCAATTTTTGGATCTTTAATGGAGCAGAAGGAGGAGTGGGATTTACTGGTTTAGTGTGAGGAATTTAGGAGGGTTTCCGGTTTTGAGAAGAGACAACATGTTGTGATTCATTATCTCTTTTAGTAGCCTCCACCCAACTCTGAGGCTGAGCCATGAGGACATGGGCACGAATCTCATCCTTAAGGCCACTGATGAAACATTCTCGGAAAAAAGCATCAAACATGCCCTCTGTACAAAAAGCCAGTCGCTCAAAAGAAGCTATAAATTCTTCCACTGTGCCAGATTGTTTCAACTTTTTCAAATGGCCTAAATGGTTGGTGTTAGTGTCAAAGTGTTCATAAATCTCTACCACAAAGTGTGTCCAAGCAATATACCCTTGACGAATAGTTTTTCTCCATTTCCACCATTGCCAACGTTCTTGATCTTGATGGAGAACACCATACCAGAGTTTGTCCAAGTCATCTGTAATGCCATACAAAGAGAAATAATGTTCCATTTGAGTGACCCAACCTGTTGGATCCGAGCCATCAAATTTGGTCACATCCACTTGCGGAAGGCGTATGTCACGCTGAAAGTGATGGGGATGAAAATTATGGGAATGAGAGGAAGTTTTAGCTTCAGTATGCAAAGGTGGATCAGTTAAAGGGGGATCTGTAGGGATATGCAGCTTGGTGCAGATCATGGAAATGACAGATTCAAGTTGGGTAGTCATGTCTTTTTTGAGGTCTTCTTTGAGTTCGACGATTGATGCGGTGATGGAGGAATGCATGTTTTGATTGATAGTGGCAATATTGGCACTGAGTTGTCTCACTTCTTGTTGGGTTTCTGTGATATTAGATTGCAAGGTATTGAGGCGAGCTTCCAAGTCTTGGCTATGGGTATGGGCCATGATGATGAGGGAACCAAAAAGGGGCGAGTGGTGTTACAAGATAATCCCCCTACGGACAAGTGGATTTCCTCTTGGATACTAGACCCCTATAACCAAGATAGAAAGGTGCTAATGTGGACACTGACATTCCTTTTCATGAAGATAAACTATTCAAAGAAGAAGAATAAATAAAGGTAAATACCTTTACCGACGTTTGTCCTTGCTCAATCTAGGTTGATCTTGATCTCCAAGTTCTGTAGAAGGTCCCGTAATACAATGAGCAGCAACAATGAAACATACTTCCTACTCTACCATGATTAGCTTCATAATAGATCTATCAAAAGAAACAAGTTCATGAAACATACACAAACTTAAAGGAAATAGGCCAATCACATATTTATATTAATGAAAAAAAAACAAAGTAGATGTAGATATAATAGCTTCACCAAGATCTCTTTGTCCAAACCCTTGCTCAAAAATTCCACGATCAGAATGACTGTAACTTTTAATGATAAATCTCCTTTATGAGATCATAAGTTTGATGCCTCTAAACTACCATGTCATTTTACCATGAGAAGGCCTCCTTATATAAGCTTGGAGAGATCCAACTACCTTAGAGATTCTTGGGATAGGTTGGGGATCTTTCTCCATCAGTTGTGGATCCTCCCTAAGATTCATCCTTGACCTCATATTCGAATCCAACTGATTTCCAAGATGAAGGGGATTTTTCCCTGATTTTCCTCAACAACCCAAAATTTGCTCAAACAGGCGAACATTCCCCCAAAAGGGTGCACAGAGCATTGCAATGCTGCCCCAAAGGAGGGTACAGAGCGATAGCATTCCCTGATAGTGGGCAGGGGAGTGCTTCCCAAGATTCCTTCAAAAATCTCAATGCTCCCCCAGAATGGTGTCTTGAGTGTCGCAACGCCGCCCCCCGCAAAGAGGGGTAGGGAGCGTTGGTACTCCCTGACAGTGGGTAGGGGAGCGTTGCCCTTCAAAAATCATTTTTAAGTGGTCTTTTCATGGCAAATTCTTTGTACTCCTCATCAGATTATTTCTCCTTCTTAAACCAGTCTTTGAGGGTGTCTTAAGTGTCCTTTTGATGTCGTTAGAGACATGACATAGGCAAGATGGCAGTATGATGTTTGCAACACTTATGGCTAAAAAGAGACACTTGCGACACTTGTAATGATGACAATAGGTCATCATTGAAGTGAGTAATTTTGATGTGTAACAGGTGGGGTCAAAAAATTTGTTGAAAAATGATAGGTATGAAAGTGATAAGGGCGAAGAGATAAATCCAATGGAATAGGTCTCAAATAATGGTGCAAAAATTTCCAGACTTTTTTTTTTTTTTACACCTGCGGAGTTATACTACGGTCTGAAGAATACTGTAGTGATGAAATTCCCAAATGATTAAACAGGAAGAAATGTGTAGTGATTTGGCAACTCGAACACAATTGCGCGACAATAGATCTTGTCTGTTTTATTTTTTGTTTTCATCCCCAAGGGTTAGGTATTCAAGGGTTCTACAAACATGAGTTTGCCTTGTGCTATAGCTCTCTGATATATGTGTAGGGTCCAACAGTAGTACTCGGACCAATATCTCAGGGCACCAACTAAGGAGGCTAGACCGAGCCCTTAGTCGTACTACCCGACTACCCAAGTACTAGAGAATATCTTCTCGAGTGTTGTTCTTTGCGGCATTAAAATATTCAGGCGACTAATTGGTTTATCTAAAGAGGGCTTCATGAAATCTAGGTTGATCCGTATACAGGTGTTGTCTGATGTGCTACCACTAGAAGGGGTACCAACAGGGGTTACAAGGGTGGCCAACAAATGTGCACTTAAGAACCACTTGTATTCCATGCGTGTATGAATCTCTCAACCATGGGTTTATGCGCATAACGACAAATCTCTATAGCTTAAATACGTCAGAATACGTCTCTACCTTGGAAAAAAAATTACCCCACAATTTTCTGCCGAGGAAAGTGCTATGATACCACTTGTAATATTCTAGATATAAAAAGTATGCAGAACATAAATAAAATGCTAGAAATGGTAGATGAACAACAATATAACTAGAACAACACCACAATAAGACTGATATGAAACCAAAATAACACCAAAAATAGCACTTTATTTACTAAGAGAAATGTTCACTTGCCTCTTCGAGGGGGAAACCTCTTGTCTAGCAGAGCTCTATTACAATAATATCCAAGCTAGGGTTCTCATACGCTCAACTCCTATTTATACTAAATAATTCTATCAAGAGAACCATCTAGAGTAAGATCCTTCTAGAAGCATAACCTTCTATTAGGTCTTCTTACATTCAATTTATTCTATCTTATTGCAAGGCCTTATTAATATTGACCTTTATTACATCGAAATATATTGTTCTACCTATGTGAGGGGTTAGGTCCCTAACACATTGAGAAAATGATTATTGGGGGATGGAAAGTTTATTATGGGCTTGAAAACAATTGTAAATCGGTTGATCTTTGGAGTTGGGATAAGAAGAAACTCCTTTTTGAGACTCTTGTTACACCTGTTATTTTTTATGGATGTGAAGTTTGGGGTTGTAGTATCTCTCATGAATCCTGAAGAAAGATAGAGCAAATACAAAAGAATTTAATAACCTATAATCTCAAAATTAAAGGAAATGCGCCCTAGCCCATCCTCCTCTTAGAAACAAGCCTCTCCCCCATTGAGAGCATGGCTATGACTAGATACCTAATGTATAAGAACAAGTTAAACAACATGGAAGACAAAAGGCTTCCTAAAATTGCTTCAAAATCGAGTCATAACCACCATCGACTCAAGCAAGGATGGCATAAAGATGTTCAGTCTTGGCTAAGCTATTGGGGAATCATGGAAGACACCATTTTTCAGAATAAAGATACTATTAAAAAACGTCAAATCAAAATTTAAGGAGAAAATGTGGCGTGATAAAGAGTTAGAGGAAAAAAGAAAACTAAGGTATTATAAGGATGTAATCAACCCTAATCTAGAAGATCAAAATTATCTATCTGTTTTGCCAAGTGTAAAGAAAAAAATAACCATTACTAAGATAAGAACAAATTCTCACAAGCTCCATAGTGAAACTATGCGTTGGTCAATTCCTAAAACGCCATGGGATGAAAGAGTGTGCCACCTTTGTGACACTAAGAAGGTTGAAGATGAAAAGCACTTTCTCTTAGATTGCCCA